>WHYT01016008.1:0-57661 GCA_009806455.1 Tetrax tetrax
AAGTTTGACACGACTTGCAACTCTCAACTATTTTCCAGCTTCCTGATCTCTATCAAAGTATTCCTTCCATCTTTGACGGGTTTTCTTTTTCTAGGTTTGTGTCTGGGTTTTGTGTGTTTGTCTTGTCTTGTTTTTTGATGAGCATTAAATTTCCTGAAAAGTTAAGCCTGCACCTGCACTAAGTTAAGATGCACCTGCCCTGTTACGGAAGGACCACTAGGTAGGTGTATGACACAGACGCACCACTTCCCCTGTAGGTAGCTTTAAGCCAGCCCAGCTGGTTTGGCTTCTAGGGAGAAAAACTTGAGTTTTTTCCCCCTAAAGGTGCATTAGCACACCCCTTGCACTTGGGCCAGTCACCCTCATTCATCCCCACTAGCTTTTGCAGCAGGGTGGTGTGACAGGCAGTGTTCCCTCAGGTTCTTTCTAGCAGGCCTGATACTATTAACAGAAATGAGAGATGGAAGGAAAGAGCCTGCAAAGGAAACACCACACTGTGAGAGGACTTTGTGCACATAGTTTTCCTGGCACATCATACTTCATATTCACATGCCTATTGCAGTGGCTGGATACAGAAATCAAGGAATCATAGAATGGTTTGGGTTGAAAGGAACCATTAAAGGTCATCTAGTTCAACCCCTCTGCAAGAAGCAGGGACATCTCCAACTAGATCAGGTTGCTCAGAGCCTCCTCCAACCTGGCCTTGAATGTCTCCAGGGATGGGGCATCTACCACCTGTTCCAGTGTTCCACCACCCTCATCATAAAGAACTTTCCTATATCTCATCTAAATCTACCCTCTTTTAGTTTAAAACCATTACCTGTTGTCCTATCACTACAGGCCCTTCTAAAGAGTTTCTCCTCATCTTTCCTATAAGCCTGGTAGGAAGACCAGGTACTGAAAGACTGCTATAAGATCTCCCTGCAGCCTTCTCTTCTCCAGGCTGAGCAGGTCCAACTCTCTCAGCTTGTGCTTATAGGAGAGGTGCTCCAGCCCTCTGATCATCTTCGTAGCCTCCTCTGGACTCATTCCAAGAGGTCCATGTCCTTCTTATGTTGAGGTCTCCAGAGCTAGACACAGTACTCCATGCGGGATCTCACATTTACATGTGGCCAAGGGATTTCTCCTTCACAGTCTGACACTTCCTTTAAAAGAGCCTGTTAGGGTTTCTCATGGCTTGACCACTCACCATTCCTACAGGAATCTGGTGTAGGAATCTCCTGTGGGAATGCTGACGGATCTCATGACAGACCTAACTATTCTGTGATTCTATGACCCACTCTGCTTTTCCTCAATAGACACACACACAGAGGTTTTTTCCATGTTACCTGTCCCATTTGGCAAAAACACTGGAAAAAAAAAAAAAGCTGCTGTAAAAATGATACAGGCATAGGGAGGTTTTTTTTGTTCAGCTAAAAAAAAACCAATTCCACATCCCTGGCTTAAGATGCTGTCAGATCTGTATCTTAACAAGCCACCAACTTCAAGTAGTTCTTTTGTTTCCCAAACAACTGGATCTTAAAAATACTGTAAATCTAGAACCCATTAATGTCAAAGAAACCCCACAATGAACAGTTATTTTCAAACCCCACATGCAAATAATATGTTTTTGGAGGAAAGGAAGGAAACATTTTTGTGGTAGTTCTTTCTTTTCTACCAGGAGAAGCACAGGCTGTTCGGCATCTCGACAGAGGTTTCGAATATTAGAAGTAATTCCAGTAGAGATTAGTGGGGAAAGTGCCATTGAGGGGGATGTTCAAGGAGGCAAATACAGATAATTTATTTGATGGTTCCATGGCTTACAGAGAGAGAGAGGATGCAAAGGTATAATAGAATAGTACTGCTCTGCTTACAAAACTCCAACATTAATCAGAAATAAAGTATATGGGCTATTTTTCTGTTAAGGAATCATTTCCCCCCCACTTTTTCCCCATTAAACAAGTTATTTTTATCTAAGTAATATTCACCAAAAGGAAATTCTTACTTTTATGCTGGCTTGGGATACTCCAATCCATTTGTTTTTATAAAGCTCTGCTTCCAGGAAGAAGTGTGTGGAACTTGTTCAAATTCACAAGTTTGAAGGGGGAAGAAAAGTAGCTTTTAAAAAGGTTGTGGTTTTCAGCAACCCTATCCAGACACAAAAAATTGATTTAGTTTTTAGAGTAATAAAGGCAGCAGGAAATTAGTTAGCAACTGGCCTCTTTCCTCTTCCTGAATTACACAGCTCACAGGCCTTTTTCAGCATTGAAATCAATGTTTCTGTGCATGCCTCATAGTTAAATGGATGGGCATTTGCAGCAGAAGCTGGCATATCTATCCTACCTTGAATTTGCTAGATTAGATAAAAAATAGCAGCAAGATGCAGCATTACAGATTTTTATGGCTACAGCACAGTACAAACTTGACAATATTGTCACTTTTCTCGGTTGTTGCTGAAGCTATTGAAATTACATTAGCACAGGTACTCCAGCTGAGGCTATAACCCTTTCTTAATTCTGCTGTGTAGGTACAGCCTTATCCATACTACGATAGGGCTATGAGAGGTATTTGGATGCTCAGTCCCATGACAGATCTCTTAATGTAGGTCTATCTGTTAATGGCTTTTGCTAATAGGCAGTTTCAAAACATGCACTGCACTTTGGGGCATTGATTGGCTAATTCTTCAGCAGGATACAGCTGAGATATCCAAATTTGTTAATTAATGAATAGGGAATTTAATATTGCATCAAACTTAATTGCACATCTGGCACATCATCTAGGTAATGCCCAGTTAGACTGCCTCTATTTTCAACTCTGTTGTGATGCTTTTCATAGGGAAGGACTGAACATAAATGGGGATGCCAGATGTCTCCAGTCATTGCTGCCTTGGAAAGTGTCAAGTCCTGAATTTTGTGTAACTGATAAAGGAGGGACAGTATTTCTGCCCTACTAGTTAGTGTATAAACACAGAACAAGGGGGTAGGTGATGAGCTCAGATGTGTGAGATCGTATCTGAGACAATTATTAATCTACCTTGTGTTGAATGTACAGGCCTGATGTCTTGAATCCTAGTTCTGAAAGGAACCTGATGCATCTCCATATACACATAGCTCAAAATTCAAGACACTCAGTTTTTCTTCCTGAGCAAAATGATGAAACCCATCTAATTGTTACAACTAAAAGTGCTTTAATGTGAACTTTACTGTGATACAGTGAATTTGGGGGGATTATGTGCTCCTAGTGAAAACCCCACATCTCCTGAATCTGAATTCCTTTTTACTGAACTTTTATATGTGATTAGTCAGTCTCTGGGGGTTATTCACACACACAAATATATTGTAGGTAAATTTGTTTAGCAATTATTAGGTTTAAGTTTTCAGAATTCAAAAGCAAATACTTTTTTTTTTTTTTTGGGGGGGGGGATTTCTTTATTGACAATTTACTCAGCGTCACTTGAAAGGTCAAAGAGGTAAAAGTCCGTCCTGCCACCATGAGTGATTCACTAATTGTAATTCTATCAAGACTAAGCATGATGGTCAAAAGGTGAGCAGAAAACATTCAGTAAATATACTCATACTATCTCTTTCCAGACTTACTGGCATATTTTTTTGAATTAAAGTAAATCTCAAAGGTAAATTACAATAATGTCCCAGTTCTTAAGTGCTATGAACTACTGCTAAATATGCATTAGAAGATTTATTAAAAAACACTGAAAAATAGTCCATTCAATATTTCATCTGGAAATAGGTCTGCCATGTTTACTCAAGTAAGGTAAAAATCCCATCAGAGTTTGCTGTAGAAGTTGTATCCTCTGTACCACTTAGTGCTTTTTAATTCCACGACCAGTTATTGCAATTAGCTGCATACAGGGCCCACGGAAACCACCAGCTAGAGATTTAGCTAGCCAGTGCTGGTCAGGCTGCAAAACTCTACTTGTGAGCAAGAGCTTGAATCACATATGTTGGCTTATTGATGCTAATAAACCATTCGTATGAAAGCTAGCTTGCAGGCATGTGCCTCTCATTTTTGCCTTTTTCCCAGAATAGCATTCAATTTCATAGAAGATTGCCTTAAGGAAAGGGTATCGAAGCTGTGCGACTCCAGTTGAACATCAGAAGGAAAAGGGTAAACAGTGAGGATAACAGAGCACTGGAATGAGACTGTTAAACCCACCTAGGTAGGTCAGAGAATCTCCATCATGGGTACCTCGTAAGAATAAGTTGTACAAAATTCAATCAGGATGCCAGCAGAGCAATAACTAATCCTGTAATTTATCCCACTTCAGGGAAGGAGGATGAGTAGGGATTTTACAGAGTCCCCCAGTGGTATTTATTTTTCTGTGATTGTAGGAACTAATCTGTAGCTGACATAATCAGATTCTTCTTGTGTACGGAAGTCCAGCGCACATATAAGATACCTCCGGCTGATTAGAGGTTTTATTCTTATTGAGCCATTGCCTTTCATCTGCTAATTACTAAAGCTAGCCCAACTATGGAGCATTAATAATTCTTATAGGTGGTAAATGCTATGGCTATAGCTGTCATGACTTCAAAAAGAAAGAGGTCTAAAGGCAGAATTTTGTGGAAAAGAAGCAACTCCCCAAAATAAGAAATTACTAACACCCTTAGATGCAAAAATATACAAGTTATTTAGGATTAAACATCATACAGAGCATTGCTCTGACTTCCAGGAAGACAGTGACATTCTATACTTCATATTCTTCCTCTCTTTGATAAAAAGGGTGCCATTTTTTTTACCTCTAATGGAGTCACTGGTGAGACCATAGTATCGTCTGCAACCACACTGTTTTAGTATCTTTTTATCTGACTCCCTGGGAGGGTTTTTAGAGGTGAAGAGCTATGGTCTGTAGGGAAGAACAGTATTATATGAAGTATTACGTGAATAGCTGCAAGCAAACCTTTTCTGAAAGCATTCATAGAACCCCTGCGTCTGCTGCAGAGGAATCTCAGGGGATACTCTCAGACATTGCTGGAGAAATCATGGAAGCTTTTTTCATGCTATTGCATAGGGACTGAGCTACGAAACTGAGCTAGCTGAACAGATGTCCCGCTAGAAGAGGAAAAGACAGTAATGATTCCAGATGATCTGCTGCACTTCTGAGTTTTCAAATCCCATTTGTCCTACAGTAAGATCCTCTCTGCTATTACAAAAAAAAATCACGCTGAGGACACTATCTGCTTCTCCTTCCCAAATCCAAGTGGACACCATGGTAAGAAACCCTGAAGAAAAGCAGCGGGGAAGAGAAGACTCTGATTGGGGTGGAAGGGAAGGCAGAACTTGGAAATACTAGTTTCTCTGCAATGTTATTTTCTTCCCATTTTGGCCAACACTTCACCCAGGGAAATCTGATCTCATAGTGTCTTAAACAAAGATTTACTGGCTGATAGCAGAATCTGTGGGTGTGTGAAAAGCCTTACAAAAACCTTAAGAATTTATTTATGGCTGCAAATATTACATCCATATGGGAAAGTTCATTTGCCTTGAACTTTTTTTCAGACACTGTAGAGACTGTTATTGCTTTAATAGTCTACTGGAATATAGAATAAAAAGCATAACAGGAGAAAAGCTAATTACGATAATAAGAGCAAGACATGTATAATTCCATTTAAAAAATTAGTTACTTCTATCACGATTTTTCCCTAACCACAATTCTCTGTTCATTAAGAGATAATTATCTTCACTGCCAAGCAGACTATAAATGCATTGTTTACACTAAGAGCAGAAAATTTTAGAGTTACATTTCTTGTCAAAAATGTTATTGCTATTGAGATAGTCTCACTGTATTACATCCAACAGGTCAGCAGACATGCAAGCATATCTGTGTACATTTGGTAATGGTTCAAAATTATTTTATTCCTAATGGACAGATTTAACAAGGATGCTTTCACTGATTAGCCTTTTCATTCCAGACCATTACTGTCAGCACACTGAAAGCCATGCCAGCAAGAGCGCCCTTACTTCAGCCTCCTCTGCCTCTCTCGCTTTTCAGATACAAGCAGCTTCTGAGTAATGTGCCTTGTTTCTCACACAAGATTGAAAAGTGGCACTACAGCGATATACCATTAAGCTATCTTGCAACTGAGTAGTACATGCGCTAATTAAACTTCACACCACCTACGCAAGGTAGGCAGTTAATTACCATCATCTTTATTTTAATAGATGAGAAAACGTGAAACATGGGAAAGTGAGAGTATGGAGCAAACCAGAGCTCAAGAGCCTCTTTTGCTCATCTCCATCATTATTCCTCTGTTCTGAGCTGTGGTTCTGCGTCACAATTGTCAGCTGCCCTGGTAGCTAGAGACACCGTGCACAGCTGCATGGAAAATTCTGCCTCGGTCCCTGGACTCCTGTATCTTAGATTGCCGGTGAGAACTACCATGGCAATAAGGAAGGCCCTAGATGAACAGTAGGGCATGCCCAGCCTTCTTCACTGGAGATCTTCTCCAGATCAAGCACACAGATAACAGATAATAGGCAATGTGCTCCATATTTAGCCAACTAAGTAGACAAGTTGCTCTTTCCCTCCCTTGATAGTCAACAAAAATGCAGTGCATCCAAAAGAATATTCAACATATCTGAGATCTGAGTTGTCACATGTTAATAAATTATATCCTCCTGCAAATAGCCTGGTTCCTAGTTAAAAAATTTAATGACCTTAATTTCCCCTCTCTTTTATAATAATCTCCCCTACTACTTGCTGAATGTGTTGATTTCACACCAGCATCTGAATTTGCAAAAAGTAATAGTCATTAAGCAACAGTAATGTGTAGTAATCCCTTTACCATAGACTTTATAAATCCTTCATTCCCATAAGTTCCTGGAAGGCCAATGCTGTAAAGTTAGGATATTTTTCTTACTTGAGGGATTAAAGGATTTGAAACATTAAAAAATTATGCACAACACACTATGCAAAACAGCCTAGAAATTATTCCAAAACTATTTTATTCTATGTCTTGTATAATAAAGTGTGACAGAAAGAAAAAGTTCCCAGAATAATGGAATAATGGGAGAGTAATATAATCTGTGGAGTTTGTGCCTTTCATGAGTTATTTTTAATGGGCCAGATCATGAGGTCATTATTTCTGATGCAGAAGTGATGATTTTACAAAATTAATGGAGTGCTATTAAACAAGGACCTAAATGAAAGGAAGATTCAGTCACCCACTCCTGTGGAGAAAAGAAAAAGTAAAATATATGTTTCTCTCTTACAAATTTCCACTGGATTGGAAGTCTAGTAGGAAGCTGAGTACGTGCCACAAGAATGACTTATGATTTGGTTCAGCATGCAAACTGAGAAGTTAAGGAAGTAAAATGAATATTTGGAGAGGAAAATTTTCAGCAAATGAATAAAATAGTGTTTGGATAGAATAAAAAAAGAAAAATTTCATTCAGTTTGAAATGATAGGTTTCTTTTCATTTCCAGGTATTGCACTATTAACAAGCAAAAAAGTAAAGAAAAAAAAAAGTGCATGAAAAGCTAGTCTGTGGAGCCATTCAAAAAAAATCACAAAAAGGATACAGCAGCATTTGTTGCCTCGCTCCAGAGTGAGTTGACTAAAGCGCTTCTCTAGATCCAACTCCCCCTTGCTGTGTGACTTGGAAGAAAGAGTTGAGCTCAGGTTTCCCTCCTCTAGACTCCCAGCCTATGGAGTCTTTCTCCTTCCCAGTGAATATTTGTTTATAACAATTTGATTTCAAAATGGAACAGGTCCAACAGAGAGAAAGAATAACTAAAGATGAAATACTTGATTGCTCAGTGGGAAAGGTCTCCTTAGAAGAAGAAAGTAGATATCCAAACTCCCTTTCAAAATCAGATAGGGATAGGCTTTTGCATCTTCAACATCTTGGGCTAGTGCCCTAATCACCAAGATCATGAGAGCTGGGATTCCTTCAGCAGATGCTCTTTTTGAATCCAGCTCAAAAAAATTTTGAAGCACTGTGTTTTGGAGAATGCTGAAACTAATCTTTTTGACATTGCCAACACTTTTTTTTTCCCCTTTGCTTGCTTTTCTTTAGTCAGAGCTATTCTTTCCATTTGACCTGAATTTGTCACTGGCTTCAATTTGAATTTTGAAAAGTTTCAAGTCATACTTTGCTTGCTAGGAAAATAAAGTGGATAGCTGTAGTCAGCATTGGTCTCAGAGTACCTCTGCCTCTCGATCCAAACACCCCCTGCTCATTTACTGTCCATACCAATCTCCTACTACTCTGCTAGAGCCACAGATCTATATCTAGATCTAGTTATCTGTCTATAACTTCTGGCAAGTTTCCCGTGAAGTTCTGTGAAAGCTTGCATACACAGTCTTGAGACCCTTGTGTACAAATGTCCTTAACTCTCAACCTGAAGCCACTTCACGAAGTGCGCAAAGAAGGTTGCTCTGCTGCCACAGCCCTGCAGGCTCTGTATTATCAAAAGAAATCTCCATGAGGCTGAGGCAGTCGTCAGAGTCGGTTCATTAAGAGAAAGGGGCAGCACAACATCCAGTCCATCAGAGAGGCCCTGTAGGAAAGACCCAACCTTCTCTAATGAACGTAGCAAGGGTGATTTCCGCCCAGCTCCTTTTGGTACTTTTCCCTGATTTTTTTTTTTTCAGTGTGGTCTTTCCTATGTGCCTCCTGGTCTGTTCCTGGTTTTTTGACTAGTGACATGAATATCTATGTGCATTGTGATGTGAACATCAAAGGCATGGAAGTGGTCTAGCTCTCTGTGTCTACAGCTGACGACGGGGTTCTATTTGTGCTGGCTGATTCCAAGTCTGTAATGCTCTCTGGGCAAAACACTAACCACCTGCAACAGTTTAATGCTGAGCACAGTTAAAAGGCTTTGACTTCCTGTGGTTTGATACGCTCAGCTCTAACAAAGGAATAACAACATGTGAGTTCTAGTATGGGATTTATTTCTTGTTATGGGTAGGGCAGGATCTCCTGGAAACCGATGGGTGTAACAACCATCCTACAAGGGAGATAAGGCATTATTATGGTATTTTATGGAACTGTTCTGCTCAGAGATCTCCTCACAAACACTGCTCAAACAGATTATTCAGATATTTGTTGAAGGAGAGAGGCTCTTAGATGTATTTTAGTGGAAATATCTGTGTCTGAGAAGCAGGAAAAGTACAGGAAGACACAAAGACACAGACATAATTGACATGAAGATGATTCCCCACGAATGAGAGTATAACAATCCTGAAAAAGTAGCGTGCTATACAGAGAGAGTGCTGAGCAACACGTTCACCACTCTGGAGAATACAAAGGATAAATGGGCATGTCGTAGTTCAGCCCCCATCGGCACCAGACTACGCAGTCTCTCTCCCACTCCCCCCACCTTCCAAGAGAACAGGGGGAGAATTGGTAAACAAACAAACAAAAACCACGTGGATTGAGATTGAACAAAAAGTAAATTTAACAGCAATGACAAAAGAAAACAAAACAGTGATGGAATACAAATACAATACAATGCCTTACAACAAATCTCCACACCTAGTTTCTTCCAAGTAAGAGGAGACTCCTTTCAGCACCCTCCTCACTTATATACTGAGCATGATGTTAGATGGGATGGAATAGCCCTTTGGCTAATTTGGATAAATTAACCCCAGCTGTTAGCTAATTAATTAATTATCCCAGCCATAGGGGCTACCAGCTTCAGTTCTCCACCCAGCTCAGGTGAGTATTAACTCTATCCTAGCCAGAACCAGGACATTATCAAAAATAAATATTGTGCTGGCATCAAAGGAAAGGGGATGAAATGACACATTAATTTTGTTTGACAGTGCTTCTTTTGGTTGATTTTATTTTTCCTTGGGTAGAGTTTCTATGACTGCCACCAGGAGGAAATTCTACGGTCTGAGTTTTTTTTGGGTCACATTACAAAATACACATGCATTCAGACAGCATATTTAAGTACTTGGCACAGGACAATTACATTTCATGTAGGGACACACCATTTTCAGTTTGTAGACGTGTTTTCTGCATGTTCAGATCATTAATTAGTCGCATATGTTCATCATCTTTTGTTCTGACTTCACTGAACTGGTCTTCGAGAGTTCGGCACACCTTTTCCAGATTGCTCTGTTAAGAGATAGAAAGCATATCCTTCAGCTCATCTAGTTGTTCAGAAGAACAATGGTGTTGATGAGAAATGTTTCTTCCTGTGCAGCAACCTTGGCTTTGGAGACAGACTCCATGTTACTGGCCAGGTCATCAATCTCCATCCTCAGCTCACTCTTCTCCTTCTCCAGCTTCTGCTTCACTCGTTGCAGGTTGTCAATCTGCTCCCCAAGTTCAGCTGTGCTGTCCGCGTGCTTCTTCCGCAGGGCAGCAGCCGTGGCTTCATGCTGCAGCGTGGCCTCTTCGAGGTCACGACGCATCTTCTGAAATTCTGCCTCACGCTTCTTGTTCATCTCAATCTGAGCTGCTGTAGCCCCTCCTGCTTCTTCCAGGCGCTCACTGATCTCCTCCAGCTCCCGTGACAGGTCAGCTCGCTGCTTTTCAGTCTTTGCACGGATTGTACGTTCAGCCTCAATTTCTTCCTCCAATTCTTCTATTCGAGCCTGTGAAAAATAATGGTTAAATGAAGACTTCTCATAGACAGATTTGAAGTTATCGTTGAGGAATAAAGAACAAACATTCACATCCATTTATATTAGTGTAGAGAGTGAAGCACCACTAGAAATTTCACTGAACTGTGTCCTAGGACATGCAATATTCAGTTTTGGAATAGAGAATATAAATCTGATATATTATTTTATATTATAGCTTAGAGTGGATTTATTCTGTTGTGAAGGATCTCATATTGCACTTTTCTGAAGAAATAGGGGATATGTCACTGGAAAATGTAAAGGAACACAAGTTTTTTAGAAAGTTCCCAAAGATCAGGCCAAAACAAAGCAGTGTCCTCTCTCCATCAGCAAACAAGATGGGAGGAACCTTGGGATTAGCAACCATAGGGTAATAGCACTGAAGAGAACTGTCTTCCTGGCTCTGCATTTAAAAGGTGACCTCTGTCCTGATCATGATGGATTATGTCATATTATATTGTTTTCTTAGAAAAGCAATTCTCAGTGGCTTCACTACAGTTATAACTCAGTATCTGATCCATTTTCAAAGCCTGCCACAACCTTTACTTAAGAAATTTCTTACATAATGATGTATGATTAGAGGCTAGAGCTTCTGTAAAGTGCCCTGAGATGGGAACAGCACCCAGAGTCCATGTTCATTGTTTCATTCATGTGTAGGAAAATATTTTTGTAGAACAGTCTAAGAATAAATATCAGTTAATTTTGAGGAACTTGTGTTCAGCTGCTAAAAATATCAATAACTCTTAGACTTTACCTGAAGCTCCTTAATTTTCTTTTGCAGCTGAGAACTTTGAGCCTGCTCATCTTCAATTTTACTTTGCAACTGGCTGATTTCAAAATCCTTTCTGTTAAATAACAAAAATGCAAATTCAATGTGGTTATGGTAAAATCTGAATTTTAGAATTCAGAGCATAAAAAGTCAGCGCAATACTTTTTAAGCCTGTCATCCATCTGCTGTTTATCATTTTCCAGATCCATTATGGAATCCTGAGACATTTTCAGATCTCCCTCCAATTTTCTCTTTGCTCTCTCAAGGTCCATTCGCAGTTTCTTCTCTTGTTCCAAAGATCCTTCAAGCTAAAACACATAAAACATACTTTGAAACACATAAATTATACTTTGGAAGTAACTTTCTTGATTTGAGCATCTAACTAGAGCTGGAAATTGGTGAATAGAGAAAACAATCAGATTCTGTATATAGTTCTCATCTCCACCTGTGCTATGCTCTTGCTGCAAGATCAGAGCTGCCATTATGATTTGGTTTCAGATATTAAGCTGTCCACAGCTTGGCTGTGCACAGTTGAAATACAAGTTTTTGAAAAATACAGAAATCAAAAATATTCCAACAGTTGCAGTTCCTAGCATATAGACTGCTGAATATAGACAAATTCCCAGCGTTCATAACCGCCTGGAGTATATCCACACTGCACGGTAAAGAGACCACCAATAACTCTGCAGCAAACCTCAACTGCCACAGATACACTGCTCAAGCTAATTGGTTGAAACAGGGCACAAAATGCTGAAAATACCCAGTGATGAACATAGTTTAAATAGGCAGGGAAAGATGAAAGGTGTATTGGATTCCACAACGCCCCGCCGACTGGCAGTGATTTGTTAGCTGGAATTATTAGAGCTGGCTTGGCTGTTTTAGGTGTTGCTTATACTCCAACTACAGATTTCTAATCAGACAGAGCATCCACCTACACAACCCAAAAACTTTTTCTTACGTTATCCACTTGCTGCTCCAGCTTGGTCTTGGTTTTGGTGAGTGTGCTGACTTTGTCTTCCTCAACTTGCAAGTCATCCAGTGTCTGCTGGTGGGCTTCCTGGAGGGCCTTTTTCTCCTTAGTGAGTTTAGAAATATTTTCATCCAGAGCGGCCATCTCCTCGGTGAGATTCTTAACCTGTTAGACAGCCAGTATCCATACTGTGAGGGGGGTGCCTTGAGAAATGGCAGACTGAGAGCACAGTGAGTGCACCCTTGCAAAATCTTGCATGGATGTAGTCAAAATGCTCTCCACAGAAGATCTGTATTGTTCACGATGAGAGTAGCAACAAGTGTCAAGCCTGACGGTCACACCTGTCTGGTCCTGCAATGAAGAATTCTTGCTTTAGTTGTTTTTGACTCCCAGCTCTATCCTGCTGAATTCTGTAGCAGAACATGTCCTAGATCTTTGCTTGCCTCTGCAAGCTTCTGCTCACTAGGATTTACAAAAGGCCTCTGAGTTGCTCTTGCTCAAAAAATGTATTTCCTGCAAGTGATACGTTTGCTAGGCAAACAGCTATAAGTACTCAGCAAGTGAGGTTCTTCAAAAAAGATATCAAGTGCCAAGCATAGCCAAGGATATGTTAAGTTTCCATAAAAGTGAAAGGAACAAGATAACATGACAAAGAACCTTGTGCACTTGGAACAGGCAATCATGAATTTAGGGCAGGAGCTTCTAACTGGGTTGCTGGATATACCAGCTCTGCTACCTTTATCTTGGAAACGTATTCATTGTACTTCAGAGGAGCATGCACACCAGCAGTGTTATCTCAAACACCCCAGGTGCTGTGCATTAGCCTGCCTGACCCTTGCTTTCCATTCGTCTCATTTGAGTGGGACAGACAGTAAGGATAAGGGAAGCCCGCTCCGCTAAGTGCTTTAGCTATATGGCCCTGATATCTGGTAAGACACTCCCTCATCCTAACACCCAGCACCAGCTAGATTTCCTCTAAGCAGTAGTATAGAAATGTCCGACATATCTGTAATTGCAAGCTTAGGATCCAGTATTGTTCTCAGCGATGGCAGTGAAGGGAACATAGAGGTTGTAGCTGCATCTCTGCGAGTATTGTTTCCACATCAGGACTGAACACTGTCACCATGGATGCGGGCTTTTGAATTCTAACATACGTGTCTCCATTCTGTCTCTTCATATTGATTGTTGAGATGTGCATGAAGAGACCTGTGCTTTTACTGGGAGATAAATGAGTTCATGACCACCTGATATAGACTCTCCTTGCTACAATGACAGTCTGAGCCTTAGAAGTCAGGAAGAATTCTCATTGTATCATCAAATCAATGGAAGAAAAGGGTGTCCATCCTAGCTGAAACCTGAGCTTCTTAAATATGAGAGAATTATAAGAAAACATTTGACATCTGTACAATCGGTTTGCCTCAATGCATGTGAGAAAGGACGAGCATAGCTATTCTGTGCTGAGCTATTCACAAACTTACTAGTCCCTCATTAAAGAGACACAAATATACTGGTTCCTTATGCCTGCAAATAGCCAAATAGGGAAATTCTCTATCAGGTACCATAACAACCTCATAACTGTTTTTGAACTGTCACAGAAAATATATTTTTCCTAAGAGGAATTTATACTTTAACAAATTTTTTTTCTGTTCCAAGTGATTAAGTGGCAATACTCTCCTATGCCTTGGACACATATCACTTCCATTCAGAGCACTTAGGAATGACCACAATTTTCCACAAAACTGAAAACTCTCTGGGAAACCTGTCTGGGGAAGAGTAATTCCCCGATTCCTCTATCACCTTATTTTCTGTTGCATGTTTTCCCTTTTCCACTTTGGCCAGAGTCAGTTCAAGATCATCAATGTCTTTCTTCAGCTCGGAGCACTCATCTTCAAGTTTCCTCTTCTTTGCTGTCAGTTCTGCATTCGTCTCCTCTTCATCCTCCATTCTTTCATTTAATTCTTTAATTCTAGCTTCCAGCTGGATTTTACTTTTGATGAGTCCTTCGCATCTCTCTTCAGCATCAGCTAGATTTTCACTCTCCTGTCAGAACATATTGAAGGCACATTATATTTATCATAAAAATGACAAAAGGCAACATATATTCCTCAAGTGCCATCACTAGGAAATGTATTGCACAGGACAATTTCCTATGCAAATCACAGTAATGCACACAATTTGATCATGAGGAAATTGTCCTGCTCAGTTATGGTTAGGAAAGTGGACCGTAATTCCATGGTAGAGACACTTCCTTTCAGCTGGTCAGATGGTTTGACTACAATACCATGTCAATAGACTTGCAGGGTTCAGTCATGAAAAGGAGCCTGCAAGGAATCAGTGAGATAAATAGGTGGGTAGCAAACTAAATTTCGTGGAGGTATGAGCTTAGATGTGGATTTCTGAAACATATAACATTTCAAAGTCATCTTTCATAGAGTGTTGGATGATTCCATCTTTAATAAACTCCTCCAACTCTAATGATACAGGTCAGACTGTCTCTCCCCAAACAACTTCTCCCACTTTATTCACAAGAAGCTAACCTTGCTTCCATCATTGTCTAATCTCTCTCTCAGCCAAGATAGGGTCAAGCTCGACCTAAACTTTAGCCAGCAACTTTAACTAACATTTTGAGACACAGGATCGACAGATAAAATTTTGTCTAAATTAGTGCTACTGTGATGTATTCTAGGCAGAATACCAGAAGAGGTATCTGTTGCCTCCCAGAAGAGTCATGGCTGAAAGCCATCACTGCAGTAACAGAAGGTGGTATGTTTAATTCTTTCTCAGATTCTGACTGAAACCCATAGCACACTGAAAATCATCGCTAGTGAGTGTGCATATTCTGAGGACAAACTTGGAGAAGGTGGTGCTTGAGGAATCTTTCAAGCAGGGTTGACAAAATTCCCCCAGGAAAATGGGACTTAGTGAGAACACAGAAAGGACTCCTCCAGCACTGAAACAGTGAGGAACTGGGAGTCAAGAAAGAGTTAGACAACACACTTGAGGGCAGTGATATACCCTAGAAGTTCTTTTATGTTATAAAAGCTGAAATCTGACTGCTTTGAAAGGCATCCTAACCTGGAAGTTAGTTAACTTAGTTAAGCCTGGGCTGCTTGGTTTTTTTTTTGGCTTACGGTCCATGAAGGGGTTCAAGTGAAACTTCAAATGCTTGTAAACTAGGTGGGTTCTGGAGAACAGAGCATTAAGTATCAAGCAGGTTACAAAGAAATTCAGAAAACTGGGTGAGGTTAAGTTGAAGGAGGATTCAGGTAACGAATCTGACCTGCAGCATGCAGTTGCAGCCTCGGTGCTTGAAACAATACAGGACTCTTGGCAAGGCCCAATTGGTCCAACCCAAACCATTCTATTATTCTATGAAAAGTACATGGGAAGTGACAGGTCGACTTGCACCAAACTGTCCTCGGCCATGTAGTATCTTGTTACTTTTTAAAATCTGACAGTATTCTTCTCTTGTGCAATTTCAGTCTCTGCTCAGCAGAATTCAAGAGAAGAGCATCAGTCTGTTCCACAGTTTCAGTCCTGTATCTGACGGAAAAGCACTCCTGCCGTGGCTCTGTATAATGGTGTTCAGCAGATGCTGAAACAGCCTGTATTTCATCCGGAATCAGATACCATTGTTAGGAGCACACTGTATATACTGTGGAACATCCGATTCTTCCACTGGTGGTTGCTTAATAGTGAAGTGGGTTTACATGGGAGCCCAGTCAGAGTTTCCTGTATCCATGCTGGTAGTAATGTTTTATATGTGCTTTGTACTCACTTTGCTTAAGTGTAAATGCCAAGACCAGATACGAACCAGTGGAGAATCTGTCCCTGTTGCATGTCTGCTTATGAAGGACAATGGAAAAGAGAAGGGAAAGAGCAGCAGAATGAGAGGAAGCGGGGTAAATCTGAAAATGGAGATTACTCACAGATTGAACCTGAAGCTGCAGGTCATTTTTCTCCTGCAGTAAGGTCACCATTTTCTCCTCCAGCTCCTTCCTCTTTGCCTCAGACTTTGCAAGCTCTTCCTTGGTTTTCTCAAACTCCTCCTTCATGTTGGCCATCTCCTTCTCAGATTCTGCACTCTTCAGCAAGGGCTTGATCTTGAAGTACAGCTTCATCCAGGGCCAGTGCTTCACATTCATGAATGCACGAACGTTGTACTGGATTATATAAATGGATTCTCTGGAAACACAAGAAAGCACACTTTATGAGGCTGGTGAGACTTGGGTTAGAAACAGACTCTAATTATTGGCCACACGGCTTTAGCACTTTTCTCAAGGAACTTCTTCATGAGACTTTTTTTTCCTCACCTCCCTTGCTTTTATTAAAGAGTCATTTCTAGGCCCTTGATTGCAGAATGGCTGGTTCATTAGCATGAACAATAACTATGTCTGGATATAAGAGGGAGAAATACTCCAAACCAGACAAACTTATGTTGCCTGTGAATCTTTTAGTTATTGTCAGTATTTTCTTGTATTACCTTCTTTCATTCATCTTTTTAAATTCAGTTCTCATGAGGTACCCTCTGCACAGAGCTTGCGTATGAGTGATGAGACTCACAAGCTTCTCATCTCTCATCTCTTCTAGGAGTCCCAGGAGACCTGCCTTGAAGAATACCTAGAACAAAAAAGAATCAAATGGTTTGAGGCTTAGGCAGATACACAACTGTTGGCAGCTGATGCAGGGTAGTACAAGGCAGTTTTGGAAAAATGCCTGCAGAGTAAAGATTTAACAGCTCAAGAACATTTGTGTCAGCATTCATATCCTCAATGTTCCTGTGATTCATACAAGTCACTCCTTGTATCGTCTAATAACATTATTGCAGTGTTATTTGGTGCTTGCTCCAGAGCAGGTTGTGGAAGATCTAGCTCATCAGTAGCTGTTAAACCCCTGTCAGCTTAGTGCTATATCCTACTCTGTCTCTTTGCTGTACTCTACCCTTCTATGTCTTGATGTTCAGGCTCAAGATTTATGCTGTAAATTGAATTAGAGATGGCTTGAGGAGCATACATGATGTCTATTCAGTGGTGCAGGCAGTTGGGGGTTCGTCCAGAGATAGTACTGCCTTGGTTGTGCTGATCAGACAACCAGTGTCCCACCTAACACTGCTTTGGATATGAAAGATAGACTTATATGTCCCTAAATCCCCAGAAAAGTCTGACTGGCCAAACTTTTCTGAGCCTAACATGCATTGATATTTATAAATGAGTTCAACTGGCAGGAGAAAGGGACAGCACTAGTTCTAGTTGCAGCCACACTAAGTCTCGTAGCGTGGGGTTCCCAGAGCTGATAGTGCTATGCCTCATACATACCCCCAGAACCAGGCAACTTTTCTGTACTCCTTCTTGCTAGTGGTGTACTTCATTTCTAACCATTGTGAAGGCTGATTTCATATGCAACATGTACTTTCAGTGAACAATATTTTTGACATTAATTTTACCCACTCTTCCACAAGGACTTTACCTTTGTGTGGCCAAATCTGTATTGGTTGTGGTCAACATCAATGGAGGAAAGAAGCTTTTCCGAAGCCTTTTTGCTGTCAATGAATTGGCCTTCTGGAATGGCTGAGGCATTAAGAATCTTGTACCTGTGGTAAGACAGGTTGCAAGACACTGGTTGCAAACAGGGTGAGGAAAATAGAATCCGTCATATATCATAAAATAATGTGATTGGAAACTGAGCTGTCTGAAAGTGGCTGAATGTGCCATCTGAAATCTAGACAGTTTTGGCTGAACAGAACGTGATGACAAGGGGGCATGTCTACTCTTCAGGAATCTTGGCTGTGTAACAACACAGTATATTGTTACATACAAAATTAATGAGCATGCTTAAGAGTGTCTGCGGGTCCAGGAATGAGGAAGAACATAGTGAGAACATATCAACCTCTTCTCATCTTGTTTCATTGAGTAGAGAAACACTACTCAAATTAAAGTTGAAGATGAATTAGAACTACTAACAGAAATCAGCTATGTTCCAAAGGGAATACAGATCTTGCTCACAGAATCTACAAGTTGTACTACTGAATCCTTGAGTTTGCACTAAAAATGGCATGGCATTGTTCTGTAAAAGCTAAGAGCAGTATTAGCATTTTGCAAGGTAACTTAATGATTAAGGTAATTCTGTGTCATGGACAGGACCACCTAATCCTTCCTGAGGGGTTTTTTCAGATAGATCAATGAGGGTAAGTGACTGTACACTGAAGCACTACTTATTCTCAAGCCTACCTTGAAAGAGAACATTTAAAATCAAGACAATGGTAATGGTGCAGTGAATTTATTCCATTTAATGCTTCTGTTGTAGTTCCTCCTGAATGCCAGCAAATTTCCTTTAAACTATAAAGCACTTGTTGGTTCTGGACCTTGTCCATTACAGATAGTTTCCTTCATCTGTCAAATTATGATTTGACAATTGAGAGCAGCTCCCGCCTTACTGAATTAAACATCAGGTTGCAGAGTATTTTCAGGAAGGTCTTGGGTCCTTTCCACACCAGTTCAGCATGGAAGATGCTGCTGTTGCATTTAATTATAACAGCAGCCAGTTCTGCCTCAGCACTTCATAGCAACTGAGATCACATGAACCTGTTTAATTTTCTCAATTTTAAAGATGAGGAAAACAAGGCATAGGATGCAGACCAGTGCTGACAGAGCACAGAAAGCTGTAGATTTTTTGAATGCTTGGTCAGTGCACTGTAAGGAGGCTGCACTGGTGTGTGTTGGGTTTGTATCTATACTCTGGGAGACTTACAAAGAGCAGTCTATAATGCCCCCTAATTCATTGCACTACAAGTGTTTTGCATCTCTTTAAGTTATTGGGAATTCACTACAGTCTAGAAATTGTACTGGTTCTGATGAATCAAGAAGTCTCTGGTCTGATCAAAGAGGGGAAGACTGGAGTGACCTAAGACAGTATTAATTACTTGGTTCCCGCAAATGCCACTAATCTAGTCAGATTGTGTCTCCCCATGATGTCACCACACTTGTCACCTGAGTGGTGGGTTTACTGCAGCCTTATCTTAACAGGCAATAATAACTGAAGACCTACCGTTGCTTAAAGTCCGCGTAAAGGATTCTGCTTGGAAACCCCTTCCTGCAAATTCGGATGCCTTCTAGAACCCCATTGCACCGCAACTGATGCATCACCAAGTAATGGTCCATTTCACCTTAAAAAAAAAAAAATACATCCATTATGAGCCTCCTTTTCTTCCGAAGGATCTCTATGTGTATTAGCATTCCAGAATGACCTCTCTTTTTTTGATAACGTGCAAACAGTTCTTGATTAAAGATGCAGGAAGCGAAGACAGAACTTGCCTTCAATTCATACAGATTGCAGAGAGCTGTTTCAGTGAGCTGAGCTTTACTAAGAATACTGGAGCTGGCACTGCTTGTGAATCGCCAATGACCAAAAGGCACATTACTTAAAAATGACAGGAGAGTGCTTTAGGAGACCAGCTGAAAAATCTTCTGCTTTAGCAGCACCAGCATTCTCATTGGATGTAGGTAGAAGTGGCACAATGTAGTACCATCTAGACAATCAACTCTTCACATTATGTAAGATTTTTGCCTTGGATCTGTGATGCAAGTATTGACTATACTCAATCTTTATTAGATTTGATAGCTAGATTACCACACAGGAGCGGAGAAGCAGGTTGCTTAAAGCTCTCAGTCTACCTGTAGAGGACAGTTGATTAAAATTGGAAGAGTTATCTTTCTCCTCCTAAAACATCTCTTGGATATAATAATCAACTGTATTTCCAAGCCTTATTCCCAAGTATGACAAACAAAGTGCAATTGACAGAATAAAACCCTCTTGGAGTCACTCTGTCAGAAATTTCCATCAGCTGCTAGAGACATTAATGAATGCAGAAGGGTCCATACCCTTAACTTTATCTTTTCAGTGTAATCAATAAAGATGTACCCAAAGGAATTGTCATAAAGCTGCATAAGCAGCCTAAAACAAGCTAAAAATCAGAAAATGTCCAGTTTCTTTTCCTTCACTTTACCATCCTTACTTTCACTCACAGTGCTACTTTTCTTTTTCTTAAAAGGCAGAAGTCAAGATTCCTTCTGAGTCACCTCTGTCAAAACAACAACTGAATATTGAAATGACAGCTGTATCTGGCAAAATCATTCATTCAAAGATGCTTTTCCATTTTAGTAGGTTTCCTTAATTTCCCCCTTACACCGTCTCAGCTGTCAAGACCCCAGTGGGATTCCTCTTTCTTCACTTTAGGATATGAAGTGTGGACATTTCCATTTGGGCTTCATTTATAGTCAGTAGAGCGAAAAAGTTTCTTCTAGGGTGTGATTCATCTTATCCTAAGATAGATGTATAAAAGGGGACAGATGAGTCATACCTTAAAATGCCAGCTTCTCTCCACTGAATATAAAAGTTTAGATGAATAGCTGAAATGTGAGTGTCTTACATATGTGTGCTGCTTAAATCCTGGTTGTGGTCTTCAGGGTTACACAGAAAGAAATAAACATGAAAGGTGAGAAACATTGATCTTATTTCCTGAGCAGATTAAGCAGATGCCAAGCTCCTGTTTCCTGGTACTCCTGTTGCATCCACTACGTTCTACCAGTATCTACCTTATCATTCTACCAGTATCAGACCTTATAATGATTAGACTCCTAAAACCCACATGGGCAAGTCTCTCCCCAAGTACTTTAATTTAATGGTCACGTGAAAATACTCACAAACTTGACTGTTCTTGGAGACTAAACTCTTTGTAAGAGTTTAATATTTAATTAAATAAAGGAAAAAAGTGACTGTATATCAAAATGCTTTCCAAGTACTAGCAGCACCCAGCAGCTTGTACAAGGAATTCTACAAACGATGTATTTCTTTGACAGTCCTCCAGCACAGTGAATCAGATCCTAACACTGAATATTTAGAAATTGCGAAGTGTTCTTGAGCTGAACCAAACAGTTCTGAATGACACAGTGGTCCTTAGAACTAGGCATTTGTTACAGATTTGCTAACGCTGCTACCCACAATAAACTATTTAATCAGCTGTAATAAATCCAATCTTTATATTCAGCTCTGTATACATATTAAGCAAAGATGGGTAAGTGTTGTGGACAGTGTAATGCTCAAAATTTTACAGTCATCGTGAACAATACAAGAGGTTTTACTTGGGCACTGTCCCACAGGCAAACTTCCACAAGAACTTCACATGCAAAGCAAGCTGTTCTAGAAGTTGGTGTGGAAGCTAAGCAGGCCAGTTCCTGTCAAGAATTGTCTTCAGATTATGATGATGGACTTACCAGGTGTCTTGGTCTCATTAGGAATCAGGCAACGCACAAAGTGGGGATGGGTACTTCTTAGATTAGTCATCAACTTGTTTAGATTTTCCTGTGATAGAACAAAACATGGTTTTGAGCTTTGAGCTACAAAGCTTTTGCATTTTTATTCAAATGTCAAGGAGTCATAGAATCACAGAATGGTTTGAGCTGGAAGGGGCGTCTGAAGATTATCGAGTCCAACACCCCTGCCGTGGGCAGGGATGTATTTCACTAGAACAGGTTACTCCAAGCCCCGTCCAACCTGATCTTGATCTCTTCCAAGGATGGGGCATCCACAACTTCTCTGGGCAACTTGTTCCAGTGTCTCACCACCCTCATGGTAAAACATGTCTTCCTTATGTCCCGTCTAAACCTATCCTTTTTCAGTTTAAAGCCATCCCCCTTGTCCTGTCACTACAGGCCCTGGCGAAAAGCCTTTCTCTGTCTTTCTGATAAGCCCCCTTTATATATTGAAAGGCTTCAATAAGGTGTCCCTGGAGCCTTCTCTTCCCCAGGCTGAACAACTCCAACTATCTCAGCCTTTCTTCATAGGAGAGATATACCAGCCCTTAGAACATTTTTGTGAAAGCATGACTCATTTAAAACGAATTTCACATACCCTGAACACAGCAGACACCGTCTGGAAAGAGCCTCCCTTTTTCTTAGCACCTTTCTTTCCACCACCACTATCACCTTGGAAGAAATAGATAGGAGAGGAATGGTTAGAATAAGCAGCATGTTTTTATCACCTTCCTTTATTTGGTCATGGGCCAATGAAGTAACTAACTTAATTTTCAATACTGACCCACTGCTGCATGGGAGTTTCAGTGAACTGCTGCTAGCTGGTTGCTGACCAGTGTGTGAAGTATTTGGTCTCAGATGCGTGATTGAGGTTGCCTCATAATGTATATGGCTTTGGTGGTATGAAACGCTATGGCCTGACGTCAGTTTCATAACAGCGTACTTTGTGCTGCTAGTCACATTGCTTTTACTTGTAGACATAGCCCTATTTTAAATTTTCTTTTAAATTAGGTAAAAAGCTACAGGAATGTGGCTCAGCAGTGGACATTTGTTTATCAGTGCAGTCTTCCTTAGAAAAATCTCCTAATTCAATATTCCACATAAAGAATAGGGGTCTATTCATAATTATGGCAGCCCCAAGGCAGGAAGCAAATTATAGTCTTAGGAATACAAGTCCAAGCAGCTCAGTGCCTTTTCATATTTGCTGCACTGTTGAAGCCAATTAAATTGAGACTTAAATGGAGTATTTGTGCTCCAAACTTCACATCTTATTCAAAATTTTATCCCCACAACCTTTTCTTCTTGCCTTCCTTATATTGGTGATACCTACAAGGACCGCAGCTGACTCATCCCCAGGATTTCCTAGGAGCTTGCTCAGACACCTTGTTGTGTCAGCCAAACTGAACTGCAGGAAAGTCCCCATGCAGTACTCACCTGAGCCTCAAACCCTACTGTCCATATGTCTGATGGCTGAGTTGACTACTACTGTATACTGCCTCTTTTTTTTTTTTTGCCTAGCATCCAGGCTACCAGAATATTGAGGATTTTTTTTTTTTGTAGAAATCTGCGTGGCCATTTTTGGTAAGGCAGATCTATTGACTGTCCAACTTAATGGTCTTCACAAAAAAGGCCACAAAAAAGAGCAAGGGAGTGGACTGATGCCCTTAGAGGACTTCTAAATTATATTCTCTCTCTCTTTCATTTTCCCTTGCAACACCAGGACTTCTCAGATGGATATCAAATAGTTCCATAGTCTCCTTGAAAGTGTAGGTTGTGAACCTCTCAATTTCTTTTAGTTCTTCCAGTTTACCTCAAGAAACAAAACTCTGTTCCCAAAGACTATAAAGTGCTTGCACTTTGCACGTATATTTGGCAGCTATGTAGAGAATGAGTAAGCATGCACACGATTCATAACACAGTAAGTCAAGAAACATAGACCTCCTGTCACTTTGTTTTGGACTTGATGAGTTTTACTTCTCTGCATCACATGAATGTGGTGTTTTCTGCAGTTCTGCGTATTAGTATCTTAGTTTTGGCATAGCTGGGTGCACACAAAAGCAAGGTCACATTAGGGGATGATAGAAAGTCTAGAGTGTACCACAGAGAGGAGAAGCAGAAGTGGACTTCAGTCAATTCTTGTCTCATTGATCATTACTGAAAAAGCACTTACTTGTTTCTGCAGCAGCATAGTTAGAGAAAAGAAAGGACAGCAGCTTCAAGGATGATTTCTGGTACAGCCCCACAACAGTTTCATTCAGGGGATCCTTGTTCTTGTCAAGCCAGCCAGAGATGTTGTAGTCCACTGTGCCAGCGTAGTGCACCAGGGAGAAGTGGGCCTCAGCCTTGCCTTTGACAGGTTTGGGCTTCTGGAAGTTGTTGGACTTGCCCAGATGCTGGTCATAGAGCTTGTTCTTGAAAGAGGTGTCAGTTGCCTTGGGGAACATGCACTCCTCTTCCAGGATGGAGAAGATGCCCATAGGCTGGAAGAAATATGAATACATGGCTAAAGTAAGTGGTGGGGAGAGGAAAAGTAAATAAAGTGTCACCTTGCATATTGTTTGTGGCTGGTTTCAGTAATTTGTACTGCACAAGTCCTTAATACATTGTTCTATGATTTGCATCCTAGAAGTGTCTACAGCATTAGATCAGTGTGGGTGTTCTGATTCCTCTGTCTCTAATATTCTATTTTGTAAATATGGAACACAAAATACGTGGACATGGGACAGTAAGTGTGAGCATTAAATATAGCAATAAGCAACAGGCACTAGCTGTGAATGGTAGTGCTGGCTGTAGGTGCTGCTGTGTGGTGGGAAGTGTGGGAGGCTAGCAAGAAATGCGAGGTGTGAATATTGAGCAGTGAACATGCACCTGGGATGGCTGAGTGCCTCGCTGGGCATGAGTGGTAGTGCTGGGAACAGATACCCATAAGCTCTGGAGAAGGAAGACGTGTGCATACTGGATTTGCATGTGATGTGCTGTGCTGTGCACAACCACTGGCTCGTAACGTGGCAGGGAGGAGTTAATTTCCTCTAAGATCCCCAGTGCAATAGCAGTGGGCAGTGAGAGAGGGGCCAGAAAGAGCTGAGTTGCTAGAACCAAGAACTTAATTCTATCCATTACTGCAAGGAGTAAGACTTCAGGTTCACCTTACTGCTAAAGGCAGTCTCGTTAAAGGTTGTTAAAGGCACTAAGTCAACATTGTGTACTCCTTCTTCCTCCCACCCCAGCCATGCTGTTCAGGAAATCATTGTTTGTGCAGAGGCAGCCTGTTATTCCAAAACCCTTGGTTTTATAAACTGCCTCTTCTTATGAGGGTCATTCAACAGTAGTGTGTCAATTTATTAAGAATGACTGATCTAAAATAAGCGACCATGAAAGAAATATGCTCTCCTAAAATGAAAAGACTTCCTCTACCTTCTCAATGAGTTCAATGCAGGCAGCCAGGTCCATCCCAAAGTCAATGAACTCCCATTCAATTCCCTCCTTCTTGTACTCCTCCTGCTCCAGCACGAACATGTGGTGGTTGAAGAACTGTTGCAGTTTCTCATTGGTGAAGTTGATGCACAGCTGCTCCAGGCTGTTGAACTGCAAATTCAAAATACAAAAAATGACGGTTAGTTTGGAAAAGTCATTAATAGGCAAGCATACCCACTGTAACTCACATCAAAGATCTCAAAACCAGCAATGTCCAGGACACCGATGAAATGCTGTCTGGGCTGCTTGGTGTCCAGCTGTTGGTTGATTCGAGTAACCATCCACAGGAACATCTTCTCATAGACAGCCTTTGCCAGGGCACCCACTGAATTGTATACCTGTAAGAAATGCAGCTGTGGCATTAATGAATGTTGTTCGCTTTAAAGGTGAAAGAACTCTCTGAACAAAATGAAAAGCTGATCAGCTGTCCAGGTACCTGTTGAACATTTTGTCCTTTAGTTACATATTCATTTCCAACTTTCACCCTGGGATAGCATAGAGCCTTGAGCAAATCAGCGGAATTCAGACCCATCAGGTAGCCAGCTTTGTCAGCCACTAGGATCAGAGACAGCAAATGAGTTCAAAAGAGACAAAGAAAGGGTGTCCTGGTCCTCTAGGATGTTTCTGTTACAGGGAGCCTACTTTTGGCACTACTGAAACACGCCTATTGTTAGGGGAAGCTCCTCTCCAGTCTGATGGAGCATGGTTCCCCCTAAACACAGGTAATATCTCTGCTGCATCACGCTCCTGTTCCACACCTGGAGGGCTGCAGCAATGCACCGTCTTTGTGTCTACGTTTCCTTGTGGAGCATAAATAAGTCATTGACTTTGTGGAACTTGCAATAAAATTAGTTTCTGGAAGGGAAAATCATTCTCAGTGTTGCGCGCTTTACGGGATGGGACTGCTAGCTTGCCTCCTGGTGCAGTTCACAAATTCTGCAGCCAACGCTACCTTCTGTGCTGTCTGGTTCCGCCTGCTCCTCCCGTTGCTTCTGCTTGAACTTCATGTTCCCGTAGTGCATGACAGCCCCTGTCAGCTTGTACATCCCCGCCTTCTCGTCCGGGCTGAAGCCCAGGATGTCCACGGCGCTCTGCAGAGGCAAGAAGCAGGTCAGGGAAGGTCAGAGAAGCACAAGGGCTGAAGCACAAGGTGCTGTTAACAGGCACGTGTGCTGCGATGGGAAGGTGGGCTTTATCCTCTGCTTCCCTGCCCGTGCCAAGTGTGTACAGCACCGGGCTGGCCCCGAGCCACTGAAGGCGGCAGAGCACAGTGCGTGGTGGCCGCGGGCTGGTTGGGCCTCCCTGGCTGCGGGGCCGTCCCGCGGGTGCTCCGCTGTACTCACATCCGTCGCCAGCAGCTCCTCGCTGTCGTCAATACTGGCAACAGTGACCTCTCCTTGGCTCACGTAGGGGAAGTCGTAGGGGTTGGTGGAGATGAGGAGGAGATCTGCAGATATACAGGGTGTCATTGATGGCACCGGGGCAGGTCATGGTGGAAAGAGAAAGCACTCGCTGAGCCAAGCCCTGCACCGCTGGCACTCACCAATGAGCTCTGGCTTCTTGTTGGACATTATCTGGTAAAAAATGTGATAGCTCCTTTCACTGGCCAGCTGGAAAGTCACTCTGGATTTCTCCAGAAGATCTAACCAAAAGAGAGATGCCATTAGTCTCCTGGTAAGCTTGAGATCATAAATGCACAAATTCTGCATGTGCTGGCTCGCTCCAACTCACAGGTTTCGATATCTGCAGAGGCCAGCTTGCCAGTTGTTCCAAAGTGAATCCGGATGAATTTTCCCTGTCAGATAGTACAGATCAACCCATTGGTTACAGTGATCAGTGGATGAGACATGTATTAGATGTCTGCATTCCAGCAGATCTGAAGTGAACTCACAAAGCGCGAGGAGTTGTCATTCCTCACGGTCTTGGCATTGCCAAAGGCCTCCAGCAGTGGGTTGGCCTGGATGATCTGATCCTCCAGAGTTCCCTAGTTACAGGAGAAGAAGGTTCTTAGCAAACTTCAGTACTGGTTAATAAATATTGCAGAGGAGATATTCAAACTGATCATTTTTACACTTCAGACATGATTTTGATCTAAAATTTAGCAGAGTTTTTAAGCACTCGTCGGCCATCACACATGAAATTGGTTTCAAAGGGAAGAGTGCTGACAGACAGATGTGTATTTTCTTTCATTCTTGTACCCGTTATCATATATTGGGTGTCATATACAGAGTCACTATAGTGAAGCTCAGGGAGTTTGAAATCCTTATGAGAAAGGTGCTTTCACATTCCCTTTCACAAAGGCCATAGCAGCTAAAGAAAATGTGAAAATTCTGGGATTTTTTCTGGGGGTTACTAGAGCCCAGGACACACAGAGAGGTACAGCCTTCAGCAGGAAGCACTAAGGAATGGAAAATGTAAAGTTTTTGAATTGCATTCAAACAACCAGCAGCCTTCAGAAAGCAGAAATCCATCTCCAGACAGGCTTTGAGAAGAGTTGTGCGTGGACAAAGCCTGGGCCTCAAATCCCAAACTTAAAAGAACAGAAACTCTGAGGGGTTTTTTTTTTTGCTGCATGACTGCAGAAGGAAGGATCAACATGTAAAGTTTCAATATTGTATTGTATCACTCTTGTTAACCACAAAAATATGGGAGGAAAGACACTTCTGTGACATTATGTCTCCCTTTTTTTGTGCAATACGGTCCAGGAAACAGAGTCACTGTGTGCTTTTTTGGAACAGCAGAGCAAAGCTTTTCTCAAGGCTTCTAGCAAAGTCATGATCCCTAAGTAGTCAGGGCACGTAGGTGTTGCCAGGGATAATTTCCAAGACGCAGATGGAAAATAAAGAATGAGGAAAAAGTAATCAGTTTTTATCCAGATGAAAGATTTGAGACACAGCTCAAGTTGCTGCATTTCGTACGTGGTGTTCAGCGCAGCCTTTAGTATCTTGCAATGGGGAGGGAGTGCCATTCCCAACACTGTCTGCAGATGGCACAATAGCTTTTAATTAGTTTTTCTTAGTCCACCACGAAGATGCCTCCTGTAAAACTAAGGCAACACAGTAGCATATGAAGCACTTTTTTTTTTTTTGTAAAATTAAGGCAACATAGCATATGAAACTCTCTCAATTTTTTTTTTTTTTAATAAAAACTTCGAAATCCCTAGAGTAATGCCTTCTCACATGTGAGAGGGGAGATGCGTGCGTCAGTGCAGCTGACTACACCAACACCAAAACTATTTTTAAGACATAGCTGTGACCAAGAAATTGTGAACATCATGCATGGAGAACAGCATGGAAGAAGACATGGCAATTCTTTATATAAGTTCATTCTGGAGTCCTGGGTGACAAAGTGCTAGAGGCTGAGACAGTATTATGGGGAAATGCTATTCCATGCTTCCTTTATTCATAGACTCTTGACTGACATCTGATTTCAGCCTGCTTCTGAGATAGGATGCTGGGCTAGACAGAACTAAAACCTGAGTGTTTTATTTAATGTTCTTACAAAGAGGGACATACTACTGTTACAGAGGTTGTGACTACTGAACAAAAGTATTCTGTGAATAAACTCAAAGCTGACAGAACAGGTTGTTGTTGATCTGAAAGCCAGGCAATTTTCCTTGTATCAAACATGGTCAGTACATCTCTCAGCTGTCTCAAAGTTTATCTGAGATCAGTCCCCACACAGTGAGCAGCTGGTGAAAGCTGAGCCCAGGAGATTCTGAAATGGCACTGATGGAAAGAGTGCTTGTGATGAACTTGCCTTGGCCATAACAACCCAATCACAGACACCTGCCTCTGAGTGCGAAAAGAATATTCAGCCTTGGAATCTCCTTAGGTTCCACTGTGCCCTTGGGTACTCAAATAACACGCTGACACGTGTCACCCGCTTTGATACACATGCCATCTCAGACTGTAGTCACACACACTTGTGCCGCGAGGATGTTTGTTGCTGGCTCTGTGCTAGGGAATGAAGCCCACGCCTTGCAAACGCACCCGTGGGCTCGGATTGCAGCAGCTGGGCTGCTCAGCGGAAGGGGGCATCAGGGCACGTCCTTTCTTCCCTGGAAGGATCCTTGCTGAGGTTACTTTCTAACTGTCAGGCAAGTGGTCCCAGCTGTCCCAAAACTGTCCCTTTTCTTATGCTGCCCCTCAGAGCTGTTGCCTTGATCACGGGCAGAACAAGCCCGTGGAAACTACTGCCTGATGCAGCTGAAGTGACTCTTCACCTCAGCACAGCCACTCTGGGGTCCAGAGTTCCTGCACTTCCCCTGTCAAAGGAATAGGAATGGGAACCAGCTGCTCTCTTCACACTGGCAGCTGCTCAGGTGCTGTGGATGGGGCCCAATCTCATAGAATACTGACAGTTAGATACACAGACAGGCAGCAGGGAGAAAACCGCTATCTTACATGATTTTCCTGTTCCTGGGGAAGACTTTCCCTGTGTAAATGGGGACTGGAGAGAAACCGAGGCTTAAGCCTTTCCTACATGAAGGAAATGTTTCTTTAAGTGGAATTCCACTGGTGTTCAGAGGGATGGAGGCTGGGTAGCAGGGGTAAGTGAGCATAGGTATGTTCAGACTGCATCCTGACTGTCTCCCCAGTTGCACTACACCTTCTGCCTTTTGGTAGTCCTGCAACCCAAAAGCACACATTGATGGTTCCTGGTCAGCAGGCACAGTCTTGGGCAAACCCTAGAAGGGGGAGCAAACAACATACCTGCATTTTACCAGGCTGTTGGTCTTTCTTCTTCTCACCAGTAACTGCAATTGTTGCAAAGTACTGGATCACACGCTTTGTATTGACAGTCTTCCCTGCACCGGATTCTCCACTGTTGAAGTGAAAATATTAAATGTTGCAGGAAACATTTTTGCTTCGCTGTCAGCTTTGTCACACATACCAAAATGTACTCACGTGATGAGGATTGACTGATTGTTACGATCTGAAAACAAAGGCACAGATAGAACTGTTCAAATGAGATGTGCAGACCTTCTGTTCATCAGACATAGCTGACTTCAAGGGAAAGAACTATATTGTACCTCTATTTATCCCTTTGTAACTGGGTACAGTAAAGTCTGCCTGCGGATTTTTTTGTGCGCAGAAGGATGGAGCAGGCCAAAATCTAACTCCAAGCAGTGGTTCTTCATAAGGCTTCCCACTTACTATTTGTTTTCTTTTATGTATAGAACTTGGCTTAAATATTGTTTAATCAGAATCAGATTCTCTGCAGTGTTCTTTCCTTACTGTTTCTTTAAATTTGTTACTAGGAGAGTGGGCACAAAGCCATATAGCTAACTACTGCATTTCCTTCATTATCTGACAGCGCAGAGGTTATTAAGATGTCCCTGCTCCTTGCAGGAGAGTTGGACAAGATGACCTTTAAAGGTCCCTTTCAACCCAAACTGCTCTATGGTTCTATGATTCTAAGATGTCACAGGCAGTCTAATCTTGAGTTGTGCTATAGGACTTTGGGAGCCATTACCATCAGGCACTGAGTTGAACAGCACCTAAGATGCTTAAACTATCAAGTGTGCCTTGACCAAGCAGCCAGCCCTGCATGTGTGAGGGCTTCCCATTCTTGCCAAATGACTCACCAGTCAGCATGGATTGATAGGCGTTGTCAGAGATGGAGAAGATGTGTGGAGGGGCCTCCTGGCGCTTCTTGCCTCTGTATCCAGCCACCACCTCCGGGTTGTACACCGGCAGCCACTTGTAGGGGTTGACGGTGACACAGAAGAGACCCGAGTAGGTCTGCGAGGAAGGGACACAGCACGTTGGCTTCCACTTAGCCCAGCAGAGCAGTTCCTCCCAGCCGCCCAAAGGAAGAGTGCTGCTGGTACTTACGTAGATCATCCAGGCTGCATAACGCTCTTTGAGGTTGTACAGCACAGCGGGTTCGTGGAGGTGGGTCATCATGGCCATGTCCTCAATTTTATCAAATTTGGGAGGGTTCATGGGAAAGACTTCATCATCCTTTACAGTCACAGTCTGACAAAAGCAGAAAGGAACAACAGGAGAAGAAATCTAAGCCACATATGTGCTTGAACTGGATGATCATGTATGATTAAGAGTTGATATCACTTACTGTATCATCATATGTTTTAACTGTGACTTTGTCACCTTCTCTACTCTGTATAGTAGCTTTCACATACATTTGCTTTTCATCCACTACAAAACAGGCTGCCTTAGCATCAAATGGGCGATTCTGGGCTTCAATTCTCTCCTTCTCAGGCTTCCGTAAATAAGGAGCAGCTTCTCCAAAGATTGCCATCTCTGCATCTGAGCTCATGGCTGGAGTTGCTCTGGAAGATTCAGAAAATTTTCAGACAGTCTGTGCATTTGTAATTTATATTTATCCAGAAAGTGGTCATGCTCGATGAGTAAATGGAAGAAGAGGACTAATCAACATCAGACACTTAACTTCTGCCTCAGTTTTAAGTATCCTCTGAAGAAGTCCTAATAAAGTTTCTTTTGTAGACAGAGGTGAATTGTCTTTGAAGACATCCCTTGTAAACAGGATACCTATGTGCTCAAACGAGGGCAGAGAGAATATCAAGCTAGAAGCCTTCAGAAGTCTCTCCTGCTGTACCTTCACCTGCTATCCACACAACTGCACAGCCACGGAGTTCTCAAAGCCACACACGTAGCCACTTCGATTGCTTTATTACTTCTAAAAACGTAGACACAAGTAAGACCCGTAAGTTAAGCTGATTGTCTCTTGCACAATTTTTAAGTGGAGATATTCTTAGCATCCTTCTGTTTTCTATGTTTTAATACCAAGCAGGGAAAGTTCAACTAGTTTCTGTTTGACCAAGCACCGGAACAAATTGCAAGGGTCATCATCACCTAACTACAGCCAAACTTGTTTATCATACAAACCATATATAAAACATCTTATTGGCTAATTTTGCCACAGGTCCAAAAACAACATAACATATATTGAAGGTAATAATTAATAGTATAGTATTATCTAGGTAAATAATTATTTGATGTAATATTTCAAATAATTGAAATTAAAAAGTACCATTTAGCTTTAACATGTTGCATAGAGTAATATTGGTTATGAATCATTAAAAGACAATTAATGTATACCAATACATACCAGAGAGTCAGTTAGGAGTTTGTCTAGTAGAAATATTTCAGAAAACTGTTTTATACTCAGTTTTATTTTAGATTTTTACAAATATCTAGTAAAAATTCTTCAGCACAAATAGATGCTCTTGGTTACTAGTCAGAAGGACTGATGTGGCTAATTCAAGAGCATCTGGGAATAACACAGGCAGAAGTAATGTAGGCAGGAACATGTTCATAAACGACATGTTCTTCTCCAGGCAAGCTAATATATAGGCTAGCAAAGAAAAAAAAAAAAAAAAAAAAAAAAAAAAAAAAAAAAAAAAAAAAAACCACCAAACTAAAGTTTTGCTATTTCATGGGCTGTCTGATGCACTGTGGTACTAAAAAAGATAAAGCAACAGAATTGGATGACTCAGACGTATACTTCAAAGGCATCACAGTACTGAAACTATCAATACAGAGTGGTTTTATGTGCAAAAAAATTATGAAAGGAGTCTGAAGGCATTTGTAATGCTGCTTTTGGACACATTACTGTAGAAATGTGATCTCTCTCAACAAAACTATTTGCTATGGGATATACACCTTGCAGGACTTCAAGAGACTGCGTCTCTCAAGAGCCTTTGATACCCAGGGATTTCAAAGCACAGAAACTTTGAAACTATTGTTCCATGTATTCAGAGCCCAGCATTTTTGCTAATGTGATCCTGCTTTTGAGTGACTCAAGAGAAGCAACATGAAAGAAAAATAAATTCTTTCAGTGTCCATGGAAAGGTTAAGCAGAGCATCAGAAAATGTGACTAGGTTTGCCAGAAACTTTCTCAAGGGGCACAGTCTGTTAAACTACTGAACGCCTTTGATAGTAGTGTGTAAAATTTAGATCGTTATGCATAGATCTTTATGAGAAAGCATTCTCTGAGAGAATACCCTGTATTTCCATCCCTTTCAGCTCCAATTTCAGTGAGCATTTTTTGGTATCAGCATGGAAGTCATGTGTGGAGGGTTCCTCCTGTTGCTCTGGTGAACTCTCCCAGTCACTCATTCACTAACCTTCCCCAGGAAACCTAGAAGGGAATGGTGCATAAGTTCTCTGTGAACGCGACTCGGTACATAAACAAATCTGTATCAGACCAGAGACGAGATCGTCCTGAACTTTGTTCTGGTTTCAGGACCTGTGTAATAAGCAAATTCAGTTTCAGGCTTCGAGCAGTTGTGCAGATGACAGAGTGAATTTTAATTGTCTATAAATCCCAGGTTACACCCCCAAAAAACTTTACTGTCTGTCTCTTGTATCCTCTTGGCTAAGCTTAAGTATCTGTCACCTTTCTTTCCTAATTGTCACAGTTCAGCCCCACTCAGGACCAAGCTACACAGTCTCTCACTCACTCCCCCCACCCTCCAGTGGGACAGGGAGGAGAATTGGCAAAAAAAAAAAAGAAAGCAAAACTCACGGGTTGAGATAAAAACAAAGGTTTAAGAAATAACAGAAGAAAACAAAACAGAGATGGAAAACAAACGAATAAAACCAAAACCAGAAAAACCAAACCACGCAATTTACAGTACCATAGCTGACTGCAGACCCTGATGCCCAGCTTCCTCCCAAAGAGCAGGAACCTCCCCTCAGCACCCTCCTCACTGATATACTGAGCAGGGTGTCCAGTGGGATGGGATGCCCCTTGGGCCAATTTGGGTGAACGGTCCCAGCTGTTGGCTGATCAGTAACCTATCCCAGCTGTGTCTCCAGCCACAGGGGCCATCGGCTCCAGCTCCTCTCCCAGCTCAGGTGAAAATTAACCTCATCCTAGCCAGAGCTGGGACACGGATAAGTGAAGTATTTCCTACCAAGAACTGTGAATATGCTCGTATTGATTAAAATAGCATATATCCTTTACAGTGAACCTGGTTCTACAAAAAGGTCTTTCGTCACTTGCCCTTGCCATTGTCTGGGTGAGCTTCACTCATTGCTCAGGATCAATTATCAAAACTACATGCTATTTGTTAAACCCTTACCTTCAGAGAGCTCACGAGGAAATCTGCTTTCAGTATCTGTGTGGAATGATTAAAGAAAGGACAGAGAGAGTTAAATCAAAAACAGTCCATTGTCTTAAGCATATGCTCTATCAAAGATTTATACATCTTGTGTAGTCTCTTCCAACAGTTGAACTGTACACAGAGCATTACAACTCTTGAGCTAGAGCCAAATCCCACAGAAACTCTACTGTTCCTCCCCACATTACTCTGACCTGCTGAAAACAAATCTAGTATGTAGGAAAAGAGGTGGTGGATGCTCCATCCCTGGAAACATTCAAGGTCGGGTTGGACAAGGCTCTGAGCAACCTGATCTGGTTGGAGACGTTCCTGCTTACTGCAGAGGGGTTGGACTCGATGGGCTTTAAAGGCCCTTTCCAACCCAAACTATTCTGTGGTTCTGTGATTCTATGAAAAGATAGCTACATTACATATATTTTTCCAGTCAATTTCAACTGCCTTCAGAGTTAGTTTTCCTGTGCCTTTCATAGGGCTTGGTGGTAGCAAAGTTTGTAGAAGGCCCCTCCAAGGAATGGCATGGTGTGGCTCTTCTGCTTCTGCACACACCACGCTGGAGTGTTTGGGTCATACAACCTTGGCATTGCCTGTAAAGTATGACCTGGAACGTTAGAAGTGGGGAATAAGAAGAAAATTCCCCTACATACTCCATCTCTTTGCAGAGCTGTGGAGATGTCATGGTTAGAGTATGAAGCAAGCATATGGGACTTACCGTGAGATTCTGAGGTAACAAAGAATAAGGTTGCCTTCAGCTGTGGCTCTTTATATGTAACCTCCTGCCCACGCAGCATTCAAGCACTCTATTTTTGGTCAATAATAATTTACTCTTTAGTTGTAAACGTGTTGAAGCTGTGATCTCTCTGCTAATTAGTCAGAGATAGGATTGGTTTAAGGTTGTACGGAGTCAGCTGCACTGACCTGTTCTTTTCACATTGCCCTGTGCCAGGATGGAGGATGGAGGAACGCAAAGACAGCTCCGATAATGCCAAATAAGGCAACACTTGGGTCCTGACTTCAAGAGCTTGCTTTAACCAACAAGATGGGTTGGGGTTTTTTTCTAACTATGCACAATTATTTCTTTATGGACTGTGATTTTAATAGATCTTAAAAGCTTGAGACAGAGTAAGACAGCTGCCAGCTTATGGACCACAAGACAGACCTGCAGCCCTGGCCTGTAGGTTTACAACACCCGTTGGTGTGCAGGCGTCCTTAATGTCCCAGCCTGCAGGAAGGAGCCTGGCTTCTGTGCCGCTCCATTATCCTGCAGAGAATGACAAATGCTAAGGGAAGAAATTATGGGAACCAAACCCGGTCGGTTGTGCTGCCTAATGAAGGCATGTGAGAGTGTGAAAAGGTTTATTCCAGCAAGGTTACCAGATCAGGGACCTTGTCAGTTGGGAAACTAAGCTAAAAGGGGAACAAAAACCAATATATACAGAGAGACAGACTTGAGAAAATAAATATGGAGCTAAAGAGAAGAAACAAACCTGACCAGTCACACTGATCCTGATGCTACACCTTTAGATTAAATAGTTCTTAATGGATTTCTTCTATGAAATTACTCCGTCATTTTTGTAGTCCTGCAAGCATTTAGCATACACAACATCCTGTGTCAGTAAGTTAATTGCATCTATGAAGAGCAACCACTTTTATTTATTCTGAGCCATCCATCTGAAAAACTAATTGGTGTCATCTACAGTGAAACATTATTTCCTGTCTGCTCTGTTTTTCCACCCATGCTTTTATACTTCTTAGTAACGCCTATTTCAGAAGGAATCACGTTGCTTTGTTCACTATTGTTGTCCTTCTCTAAGCCATTCCCAGTTCATTCATCTCCTTTTGGGGTACATTTAGCTAGAACTGCATGCAGTATTCAAGCTGTGAGTACATCATGTATTTACACACTCACATAGTGCTTTCTCTTTGTGCTCTATTCCTTTCCTAATAATGTAAAACAATTTATTTCCCTTTTTGAAACATTACCAAGCATAGAAGCTAATGTTTTCAAAGGAATACCTATTGTATCTGTGTGATCTCTTCTGAGTAGTGATGGCCATCTTAGAACCCATTTCTCTGTGTAAAAAAGGGATTTTTTTTTTTCTCATGGGCATCATTTCACATTTATTATTATTAATTTGGTCTGCAGCGTTATCACTGAATTACAAGGTAGTTACAATGAAGAAAGCAAGGAATGAAACTCTCCATCCTTTCTCTTTGAAACTGCTCTGATATGAAGAAAAAATTCAAGTTGTTCTCAATTAGAACAAATATGAGAGAGCCAGAGATAATGACAGCTCTATAGGATCACCAGCAAGGAGGTGTCCGTTTATGCAATTTCATCAGTGATTTCTTGCTATGAAATATGCAAAGAGGCGTTTGAATAAGATTTAGCATGTAGAGCTATGCAGCTACATTTCCTAATCAGTAGGTTAGAAGCCCTCTCTACTTTTTTGCCCATGTCCCAAGCACTCATGTAGACCTTTTTTTTCCCCCCTCTCTTGGAGAGTGGAACTTCAGAAGGGATGTTGAGAATGTTAATCTGTTCCCTCACGGGCCTATACGCATGCCGGGAGCCGTATAGCTACAGGAATGTGAGCTTGAGATCCGAGTTCCTCAACAGTGAGAGTTGATTTCAGGACTCTCAGAGCTTGGATAAATGCTCTTACCATTAGATTATTTTGTACAGGAGATGAGATAGCAAAGTAGATTTCTCATCGTTACCTGATCTTTTATTTATTTTAAAGGCAGAAGAAATATTTGTCGGAAAATGATTTAAACTTTAGAGGCCATGAAATCTTATCACCTCTTTGTAGAATTGACCCAGGTCTCCATCCGGAAAGAGGTGGATTTTCAGATGCATTGTTGTCATTGCTTCACATTGGCTTGATCTAGGGAATGTCCTTGGTGCATTTACACAGTTATCGTTGGCTATTTGTTTTGGATTATGTTCATAATGCCTCCTATTTAGATCCACTGTTTAGGAAGTAAAGGCATCTAAGAGGGTATCTTGGGTTCCGTTACAGAAAATGGACTGGCATTGCAACATGCAGTGTTCAGACATGTTCTGTTCAGCCCTTTTCTTTGCTTCTTGAGACTTTTTTTTAGTATGTTTTTCAATGCTTTTATTGTATTGTTTGTTTGTTTTTTTAAATCAGAGTCACTGCCAGTCTGTCACAGTCTGACCTGAAGTGCAAGCACAGATCCTGCATGAAATGACAGTGATAGGTGTGCAGATAACATTATTGCTGTATTTTTCTTTAACCAATTGCTATGAATGAAAGATTCAAATCACCTGTGCTGGTTGCAGCACTGAACTTGCACGCACTTTTTACACTTTAGCAGTCTGAAGACCTGCTTTTGGTACGTTTCCATCTGTATTGCAGGAGGCATTCTTCGTTATTTACTATATGCACTTACATATGCATTTTAATTAAGTGCATCTTTAGCTTAACCATAGTGATAATGGAACAATGATTACTCTTTGTCAGAGACTGTCTTGTCATTTACATCTGACTCATCTAATTCTTTTGTAATAAAAGTGATTTTGCATTTTCTCCTGGGGGAGATATGTAAAATGTACTGTCTTTGTAGCTGAAAGGTTAGGTACCATGCAAAGCACAAGCTATAAAATTTGTGCCTTTGATTATCCTATAAATTCTTTGTTCTTTGTGGATAAAAGAGCGTTTGTTTTGTCTGTTCCCGTGCTTCTGGCAAGACTCCTCAGTTCCTTGCATTTAAGTGCCAGGTGCAACACCAAACAGCTTTGATCCTATTACAGTTACCCAGTATCTTTTCCACTGGATGCTCGTGAAGAGATAATTTTTCTACTACAAGTGGCCAGTAAAGTAAACCAGCCTATGCTGAGTCCCTAAACCACTGATTGTCTCTAACCCACTCATTGAAGTTGCTGTATCTGCAACTGTCTGACACCGTTGGGACAGATGGACATTTTGAACTAGCGTAGCTATTCTCATGTTGCATACCCAATCTCCTTTTCCTAGACCTTTAAGCAGATACGTATTTGTTCCTCATACCATCCACCTTTCAGACTTTTTATGACTGCATCTTACCAGGTTATGGTGTTGCTGTTATTGCAATACAACAGAAGGAAAAAATAAAGGAAAAAAGAAGCAAAGAACATACTTGTTGTCATCCATCAATTTAAACACCTTTTGAAAATACAATTTTTTTTTTGTGGCTTTAGCCTTCATGTAGGATTCTTCATTACATCTTCAGTGATGCAAAGTTGCCTAGCCTTTAAGATCATTAATCTGCACTAGTATTTCTGTACGTTTGTATGATATCCTTGTCTATGCATGCAGGTCTCTGAAAGCCGCAAAGATACTCTATCATATACATAACTAGTATTCATTATGGGATAAAGCCTGTTTCCTGTGCTTTAAAGTATGTGTTTGCAAAGTTGTGTGGGATTAGTTCTGGAGAAAAGGAGGAAAAGAAGCACCATCCACAGGACAGAACTGCGATGTGACTCACTGCAATTTAATGCCATGATAATCCCACAGTTTTATTTGGTAATCATAGAATCACAGAATGGTTTGGGTTGGAAGGAACCTTAAAGATCATCTAGTTCAAACCCCCCTGCCCCAGCAGGGACACCTTCCACTGGACCCAGTCACTCAAAGCTCCATCCAACCTAGCCTTGAACACTTCTAGGGATGGGGCATCCACAGCTTCTCTGGGCAACCTGTTCTAAATAATTTCTTCCTTATGTGTAATCTAAATCTACCTGCTTGCAGTTTAAAGCCATTACTGCTTCTTTATAGAAAAAAAATATTGGCATACAGTCTCCACACATGTGCAAAAGAGTGGGAATTCCTCCATAGCTCTTCTCAGAATAGACAGAATGATTTTTAGGCTTAAATGATCAGTGATGGCAGAATAAATGCATATTCATGAAAAGATATGTCTTCAAATATGTTTTTGAACTCAGCAAGGGTTCCTGCATTTAACAGAAACACATGTATTGAGCTTTGAAAATATGTACTAAAAGTTCATCTTCTCAGGCTGACTTTAAATGACACTCTTTTCTAATGAAAGCTACAGATAATTTATGTAAAGGGAAAGGAAAGTTAATCTAAACTTGTCAAAAGTGTATGATACTGCATGCTGATTTTCTGCGTCAGTGAGCATGGGTTTGACACTGCACTAAGGCCAAATAGAATTAATGATAATCTTTGAGAGATTCCTTTCTAAAAATATATTTGCAAGCTTTTTTTCACAGCTGTCAACTACTCCCAGTGTAGAACAGCTTCTGTTGTAATACTGAACATGGGCATTGAAGACGTCTTTCAGCTAACTAGTAAACACTGCAAAATGGTCAGTGACATATATTGTGCATTTCTGGGGGAAGGCGATCTCTATCCTAAATTTATTGTTCTGTCTTTTTTTTTTTTTTTTTCCCAGTGATGTGATAATATCTTCAGGTGTTTCAGCAGTTGTAAAGTTGTCAGCAGTCCATAGTCTGTGCAAGTTACTGACAAGAGCTATGTATTACCCTGTGGACTCTGCGGCTATTTCATCTTACATGACAGGTCTTCTAATTCCTTCTGCCTTTGCAGAGGCAACCAAACTAGAAAGCAATTCATTACCAGGCCATCATTTGTACCTTGGCATTGTGAAGGCAACACACCACTGTTTTCCCAAGCAATTCCGGCAGCTAAAGCAGAAGTAGAGGCAGGAGCAACTGAAACAATTCAGATTGTTCCCACTTAGAGCTGGTCTCACACTTGTACCATCTCCTTGTAGAAGAGCAAATCGTATTGGGTATTTGGGATGTTATCTAGCAGCAGAGAAAAAAAACAGTGTTGGGAAAAAACAGCTTGGCTTCCATGCCGGAATTGTTCAGCTAATAAAATGATGATGATTGTACATTCTGCTTGTTGCCAAATAGAAAACATGAATCGTAACAAGTGGCCAAGACCAGATGGGATTTACGTAGGATTTCCAAAAAGGTGTGGGGATGAAACAGCTGAGCAATGGGCTGTGGTGTGTAAGCTCTTACTAAAACTGCCTTGCTTTTGGAGATTTGGAAGTTGTCTTTTTAAAAAGCAGTTCAGGGAACCGTAGCCCAGTAAATCTGATGCCTGTACTGGGAAAAGAGTACGGTACCTTAGAAGCTAATAATGAGTAGCATTTGAGGACACACTGGTAAATATAACACACTGGGAAAAAGAGTGTTTATAAAGGGAAGTAAGATTCCACAAACTTAGCGGAGAATCAAAAATAGGTGGGAGAATCAGCTGTTAGTGCCTTAATGAATATCTAAAAGCCATGTAAGATGGTATATCGCCTTTCTTAAAGAAGCTCAGTGTGTGCCTGTCTTGTTATATGAGACAGTTCTGAGAAGTGACCCTGGACAAGGACAGGACAATTAACATTGCTGCAGACATGAGTGTCCCTGGGCATGGTGTCTGAGTGTCCAAAGTGGCTTGATCTGAAGCAAATCCTGGGAGCAGCCCAGGGCAAAGCTCACTCCGGCAGCTCTATTTATATATATAGAATTAGAGCCCAGCAGAGCCCTCCAGTACCGTCTCAACGAGCGTTGTGTCCTCACACTCCTTATGTAACCTCACACCTCTCCTAAGTAACATCCCGTATACCCTTGCTATCATTGCCTGTAGAGCCTGCTAGCAGGTTATGAAACAGCTGTCATTATCTTAAGTCATTAATGTACTGAGTAATGATTACCAGGGTGTCAGAAGGGTCTTGCCTAGCGCTAAGGACTCCAGTGCTTTTTGTGAAATATCTTTTACAACTGGGACATCAACACTGTGCTTTGCTTGAACTGTTTCCTATTCCAAGTAGGTGATAAAGACAGAGTGGAGAAGTGACAGGGATGGAGTAAGTCACATGGAGTAAGTCACATGGGGGGAAGCAGAAAGAGTCAAACCTGGTGTTTTTACTGGTGTTAGCATAATGTCTGAGGCCTTATCGGCACATTGTTGTGCCATTTGTGAATGCTGTGATGCCACATAGGCTAAGTGACAGTTTTCACATTTTTTCTGGTGCCGGTAGTGTCACTTGAATGGCCCAGTACTGTACTGGATCCAAAGAGACCAGATCTGTTGCAACCTTTCTGGTTGGCATAGCTCACAGGTGTCTGCACAGTGTCTGCGAGGTGTGGCAGGCTGGCAGTGAGAGGGGGAAGCTGTTGCCCAGCCCCTTCTTCAAGTTCTGACTACTCACAGTCAGCCCGTTAGACAGAGATGAAGCGTACATACGACCTGCAGCACGCCAGACGGAGGAGGTTTGCTCTGCTTGCCACAGCATTGCGCACTGTGACCACGCCAGTCCATGGGTGACGAGGCGTTGTCTGTCCCACAGGAGTAACGCTACCTGTCACTGCCAGCGGGCTTGCAAAGCCCCCCTCATGGCTGAGCTGCCCTCTTAGGTTGATAAAATGGACCTGTCAGCCTTGGTTCTGTAATGAACTGGTCCAGATGTCAGAACTTGGAGGGATTTCGCAGCCCACATTTTGTAATCCAAGGTTTCATCCTGTGCATACACTGCAAAGGAGGTAGGAGAGAGCCTATGTAAAAGCAAAATCTTGGGTTTACACTGGAATGCAAGCAAAGCTGTTTTCAAATACAGTAGCTACTAGCTATGAAGTTTGTGTCTGTGGACAGTAATGGTTTGGACTACAGTTTAGCTAGAAGTCCACACAGATCCTGAAAGAAAAAGATTATCTGCTTGAGTCAGAGACAGGAAAAAAGCATAATGAAAAGTAGGAAGCGGGGCCCCCAAAAGCCCGAACAGTTATTCGGCAGGTAAGGGCGTTTTGGAGCAAGGAGGCTTTCTACAAGGAGGCATACATGAAAACAGGGCTCTCCAGAGAGCATAAAGGTTGCATGCTGATTTGTCATCTTTTTTCTTCCTAATAAAAGAACTTGGTAGTTGTACTTTTCACAGGTGGCGTTCAGTCCCACAGAATTTCCTTTCTCAAGTGTCTGACATGTGACTCTGGGAATGGGTTTGGAGATATGGTGACACTCAGCTAGGACTGCGGTCAGGGAAAGCTGTCCTCTAAAGCTGTAAAATGCTTATCAAAGCCTTAAAATCAAACGCTAAAAATAGTGACTACTTTTGACCTTGACTGCATATCAGTGATGAAACAGTAACATACATCTTCATGTTACTGGATTGCTGCTGAAAAAATAGCTTTGGAAAATTTATACACATATATATATATGTGTGTGTATGTGTTTGTATATATATTAAAATGTATATATGTATTTACACACATACATATAGAATCATAGAATCACAGAATAGTTTGGGTGGGAAGGGACCTTCAAAGCCCACCCAGTCCAACCCCCCTGCCAGGAGCAGGGACATCTCCAACCGGATCAGGTTGCTCAGAGCCCCGGCCAACCTGGCCTGGAATGTTTCCAGGGATGGGGCATCCACCGCCTCTTTGGGCAACCTGGGCCAGGGTTCCACCACCCTCATAGTAAAAAATTTCTTCCTTACCTGTAGTCTGAATCTATCTCCTTTTATTTTAAAACCATTACCCCTCATCCTATCACAACAGACCCTGCTAAAAAGTTTCTCCCCATCTTTCTTAGAAGCCCCCTTTAAGTATTGAAAGGAAGATATATGTATGCATAAATTGAATACAGTAAACACATTAATATGTAATGTTTCACACATGTACCTTATAACCTTCGAAGGCCCATGAGGAATTTTGTATTTATATCGTCAAGCTTGCTTTGAATAATACTTGTTAAACAGAAAAAAAAAGGGGGGAAATTTACTGAAGAGCTCTCAGTCACAGAATGCTGTCTTTCATGTGTCTTAAATTAAGAATTGGACCTTTAGAAAACACCTGAAGGTTATATAACCTAGTACATAATCAGAACTGACTGTGGTAGACTGAACACCAGTTATAATTCTGATTTTTCCTAAGCACTCTATGGTTAGAAAGCTTAATAACTTTATTTTAACAGGAGATGGGAGGGTTGTGAATGACTGGTAAATCATTTGCAATGATCGATTCTGAGACATGTAATAATGTTTAGTCTAACCTGTGTTCACAGATAAGTACAATGGCTGTAAGATTGGTCTGAAACAATGATGTCTCACTGATAAATGACAGATGCATTGCGGGCTAGATCACTCCTCTCAGAAGCAGCCAAATGAAGAAACCACAAACAGAAGTCTACTGTAGGGAAAGGGACTACAGTGTTGTTGATTGTAGCCTTCTGCTTTGGACTTCAAAACACAACAAATAACCAAACAATGCTGCTGTGGTGCTAACATTGGGGTATGAAAGGAAGAAGATGATATGAGACTTGAGAAAATTGGAGAGATGTGGAAGAAAGTTTTAGGGTATCGCCCAACTCAAGATAATCGCATTTCCCTGGTGCTTGGGAACTTTGACAAGTCATCAAGTTCATCATACAAATCAAAAAAAGAATTGGACAGGCCCATATAACACTAGTGAATTGCCAGCCATTCAGTAGTGCTGATGGGTCTATCAAATGCAGTCATTCTTTTACCAGATAAATATTTCCTCTGTTATCCTACAGAAATCGTTCTGACATTTTTCATTGTAGATAATGATTTTTTATTTCTGACCGCCTAACAGTTCATCTTCAACAGGAACGGTTGATTGGGCTTCTCCAATTATCTTATTTCCAGGTTGAATATGACACAGGCCTGACAAGGTTCTCAGTAGTTCAAATCCCTCCAGACTGTGGAAGGAAAAATACGCTAAGTAGTAGGTTACAACAGAGAAAGTGACTCCTTGTTTTCAAAGAGGTGATCATGGATTCTCCAATCTATGTAGATATCTACAAAGAATGAAAGCCCACCAACCTAGGCAAAGTTACTTGGGTTACCTTGGAGACTACATAGGAGCTAAGTGGCTGCCTGATCAGCTTAGAAAACTCAGGGGACTTTTGGGAACAGAATACAATGAAGAACTATATAAGGTAGTTGGTTGTGCCGCCCTTGGAATGTTGGTTTGCAGATCACTTTCACGAATGAAAGTTAAAAGTGGATCTAATTTTAGGTTTAAGTGTTCTCTAAATTATGTTTCAAAGTGGCTTGAAGGACTGAAGAGGTTTAACCTGAAAAAGTATCTTATTGCAAATAGGACAGACTATTTAATAGAACAACCAATGGTTAGACTGGATTACCAGAAGATGCACAAGTTCTTATTCTTTGGACAGAACCTTTGAGTTAAAATCTATTGTATTCCTGAAACAGAAGTTATAAGAGATAATGACATTCTATTACAAAGAAATAATTATTTTCTCCAGTAAGGAAGTCAGATGAAATTCCATGGTGAGAATGAAGCAGAATGTCTGATTACACTGCGTTAACAGTGGCTGAAACACTTTGTAAATACCTGAAGCAAGATTTTTAATTGAATGAATTTAACTAAGTTAGGAAAAATGTAAACCTTATATGAATTCAGGATAATGATTAAAATACAACACTGCACTTCTCATTATTTCCATGGGAAAATCTCTACAATTTTTATTATCTAGGCATTAATTATCTACAGATTGAAGAAGGACTAGACAGCGATTATAAAGTCAAAGTGGTAGAATTTCACATTTTGTGCAATTCTCTTTCACTTTGCACCACTGGAGGCATTTACTCTTCACTTTCTGCCTTCTTGCCAATTTCACGGCTCTTTGCCCGCAGCTTGTTGACCTGCGACTCGGCAATGTCAGCCCGCTCCTCGGCTTCCTCCAGCTCGTGCTGGATCTTGCGGAACTTGGAGAGGTTGACATTAGACAGCTCCTCCTGGGGATAGGAAGAGAGTTAAAACAGGTTTAAAAATGTTTAATAATGTTCCTACTGTAACATTGCACTGGACACGCTGTGGTATTTTGCCTTTAATGAAAAAAAAAACAACAAACAAACCCATGACTGTGAGTTAGTATGCAATTCTCTCTAATACTTCCAGATGGAATCCAAAGAAATAACTTAAATGCTAAATGTTTAGATGGTTAATAAGATATACCAGGAATCCCTTCTTGGATATGAAGTGCTAATGCACTTTGGAATTTTTGAATAATTATATAGAATTACAGTTATTTTCATTAAATAGTTTTCCATTTATTTGCTGCTATAAAATTATGTATTACAATTTTTGAAGGTATTTTTTTCTATTAGGCAGAAATACGAAATAAAGCGAGCAGAAGCAGAGACCTACTCCCACAATGTTGACCTGAGCCTTCACTGCTCTTCCCAGTGATGCTCACAGAAAAATGCCTCAAATAATCCCTAGACCCCTGAGCTGTTCAGCCAGAACAGCTGTTCAGCTGCTCGTTCCTGTCTACAGTGAGAAAAAAACCAAAAATTTAGTGGTTCGAACAGAGCTATACCAGAGAAAACACCAACACAGAATTCAACCTCCACCTGGATGGAGACTGACTGCACACAGCAGTACTTACAGCCTCCTCAGCTTGTCTCTTGTAGGATTTCACTTTCATTTGAAGCTTGTCCACCAGATCCTGGAGCCTGAGAACATTCTTCCGGTCTTCTTCAGACTAAAGAGAAGGACAAGAAAGAGAAGCACCTCTTTGCCACAACTCTTTAAATGCCCTCTACATGAAACAGAGAGTAACATTCCTTATAAACCATTGCTGTCCAGTAAAACAGAGGTGATATGCTGGATCTTCCTAACATGACCAGAAAGATAATTTCTTCTGATGTTCTCGGTCTTCTCCTTTTTAACTATATGACTCGGGACAGAAATAAATCCCTAAGGGCTACATTTTGGCTTCCTGCAACGAGGGTATGTGAGCTCAAGGGGGCCTCCTGCCTTACCTGGTAGGTCAGCTCCTTCACCCTCCTCTCGTACTTGCGCACACCCTTCACGGCTTCAGCCTGCGCTTCTGCTCAGCATCAACCTCCCCTTCCAGTTCCCGCACCTGCATTTAAAAATGTGTCTTTGGAGCTTCCCTGGTATCTCTCCAAGGGAGACGCTCCCTCATGCAACTAATTCCAGCCCTACGCACTCTGGCTTCCAGCTTCTGGATTTGCTTCTTGCCTCCCTTCAGAGCCAACTGCTCAGCCTCATCCAGACGGTGCTGCAGGTCCTTCACCGTCTGGTCCAGGTTCTTCTTCATCCTCTCCAGGTGGGCGCTGGTGTCCTGCTCCTTCTTCAGCTCTTCTGCCATCATGGCTGCCTGTAAAACAAAGGATCAAAGCCATTTTGGGACTGGAGACATTTTGGCGGAAAATACATTCACAACCTACAGTGAAAGGAGACTTTGACTCACATCTGTGATGGCCTTCTTGGCCTTCTCTTCAGCATTGCGGGCTTCCTGGATTGTATCCTCCATTTCACCCTGAATTTGGGCAATGTCTGTTTCCAGCTTCTTCTTGGTGTTGATCAAGCTGGTGTTCTGTTGAGCAGCATCAGAGGTTTCTTTTGTTAGCTCATTATTTCAAATCAACAACATTACAGGATTTTAGACATAATTATGTGAAAAATGGATACCACAGATTTTTCTTTAAAATTTCTTATCACTAGGGGCTTGATGTTTTTTTTTTTCTCAGAGAATTAATTTCGTTAATTTGAAAAAGAGTACTTAGAAATATAATCTCATCTCATCCACCAAGGCTAGCACAGGAAAGTAATATAAATAAAGTGAGACAATTCAAGTGAAATGCCTTGTCTTCAACATTGGGGAAGAGTAATCCACTCTCATCAACTGAAAAGAGGAAAAAAACTGTAATTGATGCATTCCTTGCAGAATCTTTTCAGCTCTTGAAACCAGATGTTTTTCACAAATTTGAGCACTTGACTGCTGGATGACTGCTGTAAAATGTAGCTCATGACAAAGTCTTCTTGACCTTGGCTATATCAGAGCCAGGAGTTCCTCCCTAATTTCTTGCTAGAGTAGACAAGCACATTTGAAGGAATATGAGGATTCTCTAGTGCTACATTTCAACCAAGCAAGGAATGAATGTTGCTGTAGTCTCAGTCCCTGCCTGCTCAGATGGCATACCACTTGACATGTTGCGGCTAAAAAACCTCCTCCCTGTGGCTAAATGTCTTTCCTCTGGAGATTATGTTAGGATGCAAAGAAGGTAGAAGCACGGTTTCATCAAATGCAACCTAGGAACACAGCCAGTGTACACACTTTTTCAGTAAAGATCTCTTAGTGTCATGATGATTACTTCAGAAAAGATAATGCTCGTATTTGAAGTTGAGCCTCCACTGGTGAGTGGCATAAAGCATACAAGTGTTGTCCTACTAACCAAGTGTGCTATTTCTCACCAAGTGACCTCACCTGGGTATGGAGGAGCTGCACGCGCTCACTTGCATCCATCAATTCCTGCTCAGATGCCTTTCTACACCTCTCTGTTTGCTCTAGGGCTGCCCGGAGCTCCTCAATTTCAGCCTGTAGCAGGTTTGCTCTGCGCTCCACCATGGCCACCTGCTCCTTCAGGTCCTCTTGTGACCTGAGAGCATCGTCCAAGTGTATCTGGGTATCCTGCAGACCCGTTGAAATAAATTATAAGCAGATTCAGAGCTGTTTGGCACTGAAAATATCAGATAAGACATTTCTCTATAGGCAACTTCTTTCAACAGACCTTGAGCACTCCCTGTGTGTTTCTCAGGTTCTTTTGTGCCTCTGCAGCCTGGCGGTTGGCATGGCTCAGCTGGATCTCTATTTCATTCAGGTCTCCCTCCATCTTCTTCTTCAGACGCAGGGCTTCATTCCTGCTCCTGACCTCAGCATCCAGCGTGCTCTGCATGGACTCCACAACTCGGAGGTGGTTTCTCTTCAGCTGGTCAATCTCCTCATCTTTCTCTGCTATCTTCCTGTCAATCTCAGACTTCACCTGGTTGAGCTCAAGTTGGAGGCGCAGGATCTTCCCCTCTTCATGTTCCAGGGAGGCCTAAACAATAATAAATTAGAATAATTTTTATGTGATAAATGTTGAACCTGAAGCTCTGAGTAAAAAGGAGTGCCATGTTTATATAATGTCTCTACACTTTCATACAAACACTCTTTTCTTCTTGTGTCTGGGAATGACTTCATAGCACTTATAACTAGATAGAGATCCAATGAGCAATAAATAACACTGGGTACCTCAGCTTCTTCCAGGGAGGCTTGGAGTTCTGATTTCTCCTGCTCAATCTGTTTCTTGACTTTCTCCATCTCATGAATTGCCTTTCCTCCCTCTGCAATCTGCTCTGTGAGGTCAGAAATCTCCTCTGTGGGAACAAAGAGCAATAGCATGGTAAGGCACAGAGCCAAATGGGAAGGGCCAAGCCACACCAGGATGACAAGCATCTTTGTTGACCTTCAGGCACAGACTCATATGGAACGCACAGCCTAGAAGCTTGTGAGAAAGCCCAGCAACAAGAAGAGGGCCAGGGACTTACGCTGCAAGTTCTTGTTCTCACGCTTCAGCGATTCCAGGTGATCCAAGGACTCCTCATAGGCATTCTTCATCTTAAACAGCTCCGTGCTGAGAGAGCGAGACTCCTTCTGGGAGGCTTCCAGCTCAGCCTGCGTCTCCTCATACTTCTGCTTCCACTCTGCCAGGATCTGAGGAGAAACAGCACCTCAGTATGGATGTGGCAATCACAAGGGGGTGCTCTGCCCAGGAACCCCAAGGCTGGAGCCCATAATACCTTGTCAAAGTTCTTCTGCTTCTTATCCAGAGCTGCGCAGGCAGCATTGGATCGCTCCACGTCAATCATCAAGTCCTCCACTTCATTCTGCAGCCTCTGCTTTGTCTTTTCCAGGGAAGCACATTTGGCATTCACAGCTTCCACATGTTCCTCTGCCTCCTGCAGGCGCTGTGCCAGCTTCTTCCTGGGAGGTGGAAGCACAGCTCACAGTTAGCACAGAGCAGTGTGCTTTCTACAAAAGCGTGCTTAATCATTTTGCAGTCTGCGATTGCACAGAGTGAACACCTTCATTTATGCTGTTCTTAACCCTTGTCTTTACTTAACCACTAAAACTTCTGTAGGATAAAGATTCTCACTTTCTGTTACTCTTCCCCAAGGCAAATTTATGACTTAATTTTTCAGAATATCCTAATGTATATCTTCCAATATTTCTTTTGAATTTTCAGTCCCTCCTCTCTTCACATCCTATCACCACATACTTGGCCTCCTCCAGCTCCTCCGTGCGCTGAATGGCATCCGTCTCGTATTTGGTTCTCCACTGGGCCACTTCACTGTTGGCCTTGGACAGGGCACGCTGCAGCTCCCCCTTGGCTTCCTGCTCCTCCTCATACTGTTCCCGCAGCAAGTCACAGTCGTGGCGAGCAGACTGCAAGCTGTGGGCCAGGGCATTCTTAGCCTGGTGGAAAAAAAAAGATGGCACTAAGGAGTTGCTGTATCCAGGGAAATTTTCTCTTACTGGCACTTACACACTGAAATATATCCCAGAGAAATACTGATTAGCTGGCTGCATGACAAAAATAAAGGCCAAGGTCTGGTACACTACAGAAAACTGGTACTCCTACACTGACAGGACCTATATTGCATGACTTAATGGGATGTATTGAAATTTTAATTTGGTCATCTTTTGAACTGTTGAACACTGCAACAAAAACAATGTGATGTGAAATATTTATTTCATATGTAACATGAAATATCTTCACCTTTATCTCTTCCTCTAGTTGCCGCTTCAATTCTTCAATCTGCTGAGTGAAAGCCTGTTTCCCTCTAGAGAGCTGAGAAATCAAAGCATCTTTTTCCTCCACCTGGCGTGCATATTCACCTGGAAAAGTTTATAATTTAGAAAATTTTTTAACAGCCAGGAGAGTCATTTAGGGAGTTTCCAAACTAGAGATGGAAGTGCCATACCAGATTCTGTCTGCAGACGAGCTCTTTGAGCACTGAGATCGCTGATCATGCGCTGATTCTGCTCCTCCCGAGTTTTCAACTCACTTAGTTGGTCTTCCAGAGTGCGGCACATTTTCTCCAGGTTTGCCTACATGTCAAACACACATAAGAAAATAGAGTTAATACTTTGATTATGCCTTAGTTACAGCAGGAAAATATCTCCAGAAGATGTAGTTTACATATCTGGGGACTGTGTGCATACACCCACAGTTCTATACATTAGATTTGGAGAAAACAGTTTTATCATAATAGTTAAATAAGATAAGATTACACACAAATATTACATTGTTGTCAAAATACTAATGAAACTATCTGTGTACCTTGGCTTTGGAGACAGACTCCATGTTACTGGCCAGGTCATCAATCTCCATCTTCAGCTCACTCTTCTCCTTCTCCAGCTTCTGCTTCACTCGTTGCAGGTTGTCAATCTGCTCCCCAAGTTCAGCTGTGCTGTCCGCGTGCTTCTTCCGCAGAGTGGCAGCCGTGGCTTCATGCTGCAGCGTGGCCTCTTCAAGGTCACGACGCATCTTCTGAAATTCTGCCTCACGCTTCTTGTTCATCTCAATCTGAGCTGCTGTAGCCCCTCCTGCTTCTTCCAGGCGCTCACTGATCTCCTCCAGCTCCCGTGACAGGTCAGCCCGATGCTTCTCTGCTTTGGCCCGAGACGTTCGCTCTGCCTCAATTTCCTCCTCCAGTTCCTCAATACGAGCCTGGGGAACATTAGGGACCCTTCACACCCAAGCCCTCCTGATAGCTGACCTGAGACTGGGTGAGAGAGGAGAAGGGACAGAGACTTGCCTGCAGCTCCTTGATCTTCTTCTGTAATTGCATGCCCAGGGCTTGCTCATCCTCTATTTTGCTTTGGATCTGGCTGATTTCAAAGTCTTTCCTTTGGGCAAAGAAAACCGTGTTAGAGCTCAAAGGAAAAAGACAAGTGCACCAGCCCAGCACTCAGGTGCCCCACAGCCACACTTACTTCTTCAGCTTCTCATCCAGCTGCTGCTTGTCATTTTCCAAATCCATTATGCTGTCATGGGCCAGCTTCAGGTCTCCTTCGAGTTTCCTCTTAGCTCTCTCAAGGTCCATGCGCAGTTTCTTCTCCTGTTCCAGGGACCCTTCCAGCTGAACACAACAAGACCATCAGTGCTCTGCCAGCCAGCTCTAGCTCCATACCTGCCCCGTTCTTGCTGTAGGCCTGTGTGCTTACATCGTCCACTTGCTGCTCCAGCTTGGTTTTAGCTTTGGTCAGAGTATTGACTTTGTCCTCTTCTGCCTGCAGGTCATCCAGTGTCTGCTGATGGGCCTCTTGGAGGGCTTTCTTCTCTTTTGTCAGCTTCACAATGGTCTCGTCCAGGGCTGCCATCTCCTCTGTGAGGTTTTTCACCTTAGAGAATGGTATAAGTGCAGATAAAAATTGTTGTTTAGAACTTTATATTGTATAACAAAACAGAAGTCTTTTCTGCAGTGAGAGTGACATCTTCTGCCTTGTACCTTGTTTTCTGTGGCATGTTTTTCCTTCTCAACCTTGGCCAGTGTTAACTCAAGGTCATCAATATCTTTCTTCAGCTCTGAACATTCATCCTCCAGTTTCCTCTTTTTGGCTGTCAGCTCGGCATTAATTTCTTCCTCATCCTCAGCCCTTTCAGTCACCTCCTTTACTTTTGCTTCCAGCTGGATTTTGGTTTTGATGAGCTGGTCACATCTCTCCTCAGCGTCAGCCAAAGCATCAGCTTCCTGGTGGAAAAATACCATTTTTAGGGATATACTTTTTGAGGGAATATAGTTTCCCTTTATAGTTTAGAATCCTGGATAGGAACTTTGTAGTTAAAATTTTGGTTTGTGTTCCAATAGAATTATGTATAATATAAAACTGAATTTATATTTTTGGTTTTGAAACAGTCAGTTTTGAAAACTAAAACCAAATAAAATAATTTTCAAAGTACATGAAGCCCCAGGTGTTTACATATTAGTGCAAGGTATAGAATCCAATATTATCCCATAATATCAAACATTAGAATAAAGGACATAAATATGAGTTTAATCATAGGAAGTGCCTACTGATAATGATATGCCAAGATACATATAAATACCAAAGTCACAGTTATGCTCGCATCATTCCTGTAATTCTCTTTTTTCACCCTACTGTCTTTTTGAAGCAACTGGTTCTGATTTAGATTTTCATCACCATGGCCCAAAAATATTCAGCATCTATTACATTTGGCTTTTCCCTGTGAGACCCTCATCAGCTGAGAAGAAAAAGAGTTGCTGAAAAATTTGTCTCTAGGCTTTTTTTTTGCAACAGATGTCCTATGATATTTGTTATATTTTGTCTCAAGTTTCAGTTGAGCAGAAATAATATGAAAAAAAATATAATTTTAGCAGTGAGTGTATTTTTTTTATAGTTTTACAGTTCAAGATTCTTTAAAAAGGGGGGCATGTAAATTTTCCTATATGTCACATTAGCTGCATAGTAGGAGTTTGAGGATATAGCCTTTTCTGTTCTGTGAATGATTTAATTTAGAAACTACAGCATTATAACACTGCAGATATACAATACAATTTTATGTCATGATTCTGAGTGATTTAGGAGGGCGAGAGAGAATATTGAATTCTGTTTCCTCTCAGTTAGTTCAGTATTAAAACTTAGTAATGTTTGTAACAGCTAAGCCTCCACCTACGCTGGAAAGAAATACATTACCTTGTTTAACTGGAGAATAAAGAGAGGAAAGAAATGTCCTCTTAACTTATCCTAAGAATTCTGTATACAGAAAGGCACATCAAGTTTTGGAGAGGTAGGAAAAAAATACTAGAAGAACAAATGTTATACTAGTAAAAGTAAAGTTTCTCGACTGTTCTGATACAGTTTAACTGAAAATAATGGAGACCTCAGCATAGACCATAGAAAAGTCTCACCCATGTAATATCTTGACTACAGCCTCTTAACAGTTATATTTTATATATATAGCTAGTTATATTTTTAATTAAGTACAATTGAATTAAGTTGTAATTTGTATGTATCTTTCAAAAATGTAGTTGTAACTAGCAGCCCAACAGTCACCGATTCGTTAGGATGAGGCACACTGGCAGTACTCACAGCCTGCACTTGGAGCTGCAGGTCATTCTTCTCCTGCATCAGTTTCACCATTTTCTCCTCCAGCTCCTTCCTCTTTGCCTCAGACTTTGCAAGCTCTTCCTTGGTTTTCTCAAACTCTTGTTTCATGTTGGCCATCTCCTTCTCAGATTCTGCACTCTTCAGCAAGGGCTTGATCTTGAAGAACAGCTTCATCCAGGGCCAGTGCTTCACATTCATGAATGCACGAATGTTGTACTGGATGCAGTAGATGGACTCCCTGAAAGGTAAATCAAATTAATATTAAATATGTAGACCATGATGATACAATAAGCCAAATACAATGAACCTAATTTGAAAAAATGTCTACCTCCTCTCCACCATTCTCTGGTACTCCATTCTCATCAGGAAGCCCCTGCACCTGGCCTGTGTGCGGGTGATGAGCTGTGCCAGCTTCTCATCTCTCATCTCTTCCAAGAGGCCTACCAGCCCAGCTTTGAAGAACACCTTAGGTAAGAACATGAAAACAGGTTCAGTATATGTGCTCATTGTTCAGTTTAGCCTGGTACCCTTTCCCCCAGGGCGGACAATATGGGAAGTTAAGAGAAAGAGTAAAAGCACAAAGAATGTATGTAACGATAGACCCTCTTTTATATCTCCAAGCTTACAGTTACCTGCAATTGAGGAACTATAATAGCCAGGCATTTTGCCTCTGTTCTTGTTAACCCTCGATTCTTTTATTCTACAACTTTGTCTTAAATTAGGGACCCCTAATTAAATCGTCCTATTGCAATGAATTTCAGTTTTATTCAAGTGTCAAGTACTTAGTTGGTTTCTTTTAAATACAGTACTTGATCATTTCACACGATATCTGGAGAATGTGAGTACCATTCTCAAGCCATGCAAACCAAAAACGCACAGGACTTCAAACAAACAGTTCTTGTACCTTGGTGTGACCAAATTTGTATTGAGTGTGGTCAATATCAATTGATCCAAGAAGTTTCTCACAAGCCTTCTTGCTATCAATGAACTGTCCCTCTGGGATGGCACTGGCATTTAATACTTTGTATCTAGGAGAGAAAATAGAAGGACTTGCATTGGGCTTAATGATCTCAAGGGTCTTTTCCAACCTAAATGATTCTATGAATGTAAAGGGGTCTGTTGTTGAGACCAACTGGCTGGTACACTACAAGGAAGAGTCTAAGAACTGTTGAGAACATAACAGCCCTGCTAAACATAGACTTTAGAGAAGGCTTTAGCCACCAGAGGTGAAACTTAGATTTCACAAGCTACTAAAGATGGACAAAATGATCCAGTAAGGGGAAGAAGTCTGACCTCTGTTTAAAATCTGCATACAGGACTCTGTTGGGAAATCCTTTCCTGCAAATTCTGATTCCTTCCAGCACCCCGTTACACCGCAGCTGGTGAAGCACCAGTTCATGTTCCATGGCACCTAGCAATTCAAAGCACAAGTACATGCTATACTCTGTAATAGCGAGGGGAGCAGCTGCGACACACTGAAAATCTTCTGGATGCAAGTCTCTTACCAGGTGTTTTTGTTTCATTTGGGATGATGCAGCGTACAAAATGGGGATGGGTGCTTCGCAGATTGGTCATCAGCTTGTTTAAATTCTCCTGTGAGAGTCATTAACAGAAGTTTATATTAGCAAATATAATTTCCATTATAAGAATCAAGCCCTCTGAAATGAGATAGTAAGATATCAGACAAAAATTAGCTTGCAGAATCCTGAAGCCCCCTGCATCAGTTTTTCTGACTTTCCACAGATCTTTGCTGTTATTAACTTAATGTATAACATTATTCTGATTAATCTGTAGAAAATATCATATTCTTAAATATAAAATTTTAATACATTTCACTGACTCTAGTGGAATGCCTTCATTAGAAATTACATCCATCTTCCATTGGATGTACCCAGAAAGATAAACTGGTGCCTCTGCAAGGCAGTTTGATGCATCTACAGCAGACATTTAAGATGGGTCAGATGGAGCACACTGTAAAGAAACCAGGTAGCAGGACTTGGTTATCACAGAGAACTGTCAAGTACCTGACGTCTTAAAAATCCACAACCTAAGGAGTGGTTGTATTTCAACTACAAGAGATTAATCTCTGAATTGTGGAGAAAAACTAGAGACAAACAGGTCATCCTCCAGACCAGTGCCCAGAATGTTGTTAAAGGACAATAAAAGGTTCTTAAGCCAGAGGTGGGCATCTGAAGATGTATGTGGTGTATTTTAGGTATATTTTAGAAGTTTTCTGTATGACGTTCTTCCTTCTAGAAACATCATCCTGAGATAAGTGGACCAAAAGAAAAGTTGTGCATTCAGTGGAATGGAGCATAAATAGATTACAGTGGATTAATTCCTAGCAAAATATGGAGCAAGAACTTCAGGGTCTTTTAACACAACTAAGTGAAAAAAGACTAGCCATTTTAAATGGTGGGTCTACTCGTCATTTTAGGAAGAAGTAGTGAACTCTCTACTGTACCCGGAAAAGAGCTGAGACAGTCTGGAAGGAAGAACCCTTCTTCTTGCCACCTTTCTTGCCAGCACTAGCCTCTGCAAAATTGAAAATAAATAAAACAGGTTTTAGATTTTTGCTTTTTCCTTTTATGATTCCTTTTCGTAACGTGTAAATCAGTGAAAATATGGGATTAATAGAACCAACCTGCTTCTGCTCCACCATAGTTGGCAAAGAGAAAGGCCAATGTTTTCAGTGATGATTTCTGGTACAACCCAATGACAGTTTCATTCAGGGGGTCCTTGTTCTTCTCCAGCCAGCCAGTGATGTTGTAGTCCACTGTGCCAGCGTAGTGTATCAGAGAGAAGTGGGCCTCAACCTTCCCTTTGGTAGGCTTGGGCTTCTGGAAGTTTGCGGACTTGCCCAGATGCTGGTCATAGAGCTTGTTCTTGAAAGAGGTGTCAGTTGCCTTGGGGAACATGCACTCCTCTTCCAGGATGGAGAAGATGCCCATGGGCTGGAAGGAATGCACAAGGGAGACAGATTATAATTTAGTTTTCAGGGCAATAATGAACTTCACTTAGGCAGAGTTTTGGAATAGAGACTGAGACACACATCAGAAATTATTATAGTTGAATTACATTTTCTGCTAGAAAGTGAGATTAAACATACTAATACTGATATATTTTAACACCAAATGAATTATAAAGACTAATGAAAATTCATTTTGCTTGTGTTGAGAACATGCTTTATAAAATCAGAGCACCATCTTCTTAACCAGAGTGACTCAAAGCAAATTGAACATGAGCCAACAAGTCACCCTTCTGGCAAAGGCAGCCAACTCATCCTGGGCTGCATTAAGAGTGTTGCCAGAAGCTCAGGGGTGGCAATCCTTCCTCCCTACTCAGCTCTGCTGAGAAACACTTGGCGTGCTGTGTCCAGTTCTTGGCTTGCCAGTACAAAGAAACGTGGACATAGCAGAGTGAGACCAGTGACAGGCTACAGAGACATTTAAATGACTGGAACACCTGACATACAAGGAGAAGCTTAGAGACAGGACTGTTCAGGCTGGGACAGAGAAGGTTCTGGGGGATCTTATCAATGTGTATAAATACTTAATAGGAGGGGATAAAGAAGACAGATCTTGAGACTTCTCAGTGGTGTCCAGTGACAGGACAAGATGGAACAGGCATGAATTGAAATACACAACATTCCAGTTAAACAGGAGAAAAAAGCTTCCTTACTGTGAGAGTGGTTAAAAGTTGGAACAAGTTCCTTGGAGTATCTGTGGAGTCTCCACCCTTGGAGATATTCAAAATCCAACTGGACATGGGCGTGAGCAACCTGCTCTAGCTGACCCTGCCTTCACCAAGGGGGTTGGACTAAATGATCCAGAGCTGCCTTCGAACCTCAGCAGTTTTGTGATTCTGTGTTTCTAACTACTTATCATCCTGTCAGCCACTGAACTTTTCATCTCATGTGCAGTGCGACAGCCTTCTCATTGTCAGTCAAAGGATGTATGTAAGTGCGACTGCACTGACAGTTTTGTATGTCCATCTTCCACGTTTATTTTGCAAAGAGGTAGCTATGCTGCCATACAAGCACGAGTCTGTTAGAGCTGAAGAGTAAGGAGAACACACTGACCTGGATATTGACTCTAGCTGTTCTGGAAAAGTCTCTTATTGAGTGTTTAACAACCTTTTGGCACTTCAAAAGAGATCAGTGCAGACTTGCTGCCACAAAGTTGTGTGAAATATCTTTCATCATCCTTCAATCTGTCTTCACTCGACAGAAAAAATAAACTATAGGGCAAGGTATTTTGAATAACAAAAGCTGAATATTTGGACATGAACATAGAAGATCCCTTTGAAAAATGAGATCAAGTAATTACAGAATTTCCACTAGTAATGCACTTGAACAGGAAGGATACCTTCTCAATCAGCTCAATGCAGGCAGCCAGGTCCATCCCAAAGTCAATGAATGTCCATTCAATTCCCTCCTTCTTGTACTCCTCCTGCTCCAGCACGAACATGTGGTGGTTGAAG
>WHYT01016008.1:70282-85253 GCA_009806455.1 Tetrax tetrax
CAGCAGAGCAGTTCCTCCCAGCCGCCCAAAGGAAGAGTGCTGCTGGTACTTACGTAGATCATCCAGGCTGCATAACGCTCTTTGAGGTTGTACAGCACAGCGGGTTCGTGGAGGTGGGTCATCATGGCCATGTCCTCAATTTTATCATACTTGGGAGGGTTCATGGAGAAGATTTGATCTTCCTTCACGGTCAGGGTCTGCCAAGGAAACAAAAGATCCATGCATGTAACATAAAATCTCAGAGTGGGAATCAAACAGTATCCTTCAACCTTGTTTCTTAGTCACCTCTCCAGCTTCAGTTTTGACAGTGACCTTCCCTGATTCCCTGCTCTGGATTGTCCCTTTCACAAAAGATTCCTTAGGATGGGCCACAAAGACGGATGACTTGGCATCGAAAGGCTTGTTCTGGGCTGCAATTCTCTCCTTCTCTGACTTTCGGAGGTAAGGAGCCGCCTCCCCAAAAACGGCCATCTCAGAGTCTGCAGAGGCCATGTCTGCACTTCACAGAAGGTACGTCAGCAGAGGACTCTAATGGGGAGAAACAATATGGCACTAATTATTAATGTCTGTTCTGTAAGACTAGGAAAAAAATGTATATACTATACCTTGGTTTCTCTTCATACTCCGAGTATGTGGAATATCTAACATGAGCTAACCAGATACTTAATTTTTAGGGAAACTTAGAAAATAAGAGGTTTTCATTGATGTAGTCTAGGTCTTCAAACATTTAGGAGAGTAACTTTTAATGATCTTTCAGAACTGTGGGTTTGGTGCTTTAAGAATACTGTGTGTAAGATAAGAGTGAATTTGCTGAGCAAGTTTCACTAAGACATCACTGCCTGGAATCGAATACAGTTAGGACATTTTGTTAAAAGGATGAACAGTGAAGTTACATTTCTGAAAAACTGCAGTTTATGCGACCTGCTGTCTTGGAAAACACTGAACCTCTGGGACATTTACCTATTAAATGTAATGGTAACAGAAAGGCAGTGGGAAATTAATGAATTTTGCTAATGAAGCTGTCATTGGAAAGAAAAGGGCAGGTTTTGTGATCTTTTACTATTCTGTCATAGTTTAATTTGTTGTATGCCTTTGTCATTCTTGAGTACAATATCTAAACAATTTCAGACCCAAAGTTCTGACTTGGATGAAATAAAATTCAAGCATTGAAATTGGAATTGCTAAGCCTGTATTAAGATCAAAAATAGATAATTACTGAAAATAATATACGAAGAGGTGAGTTCCCAAAATTTAAAAAAAATAAGAGTATTTGTTCAGATGCTTGGTATGCAGGTAGCTAAATTTACCCAACTGTGCTTGAAAATTCTCTATCTACACTAGTAAAATTTATTCCTTCTTTATTCATTAGGTAACAATTTATTTTTTTTTGTCTGGACTAAGAAAATGGCTATCTGGTATTTTACAAAGGTGGTTAGAAGGTCTGTGTGCTGAGATGATTTATTAATTCATACATTCTCAGGTAGAATGCATAATTTTGCACTTTTTCTTGCTGTGCTCATCTTGCCCCAGTTTTAGTGATGCTATAGCAAAGATGGGAAGCCAGCACGACTTGATCCCTCTTAGGTCAGTTAAGCAGAAGTGAAGAATTTCCCCGTGGAGATTTTCTGGTCTGCCATCAGTGGTCAGAGACTTCAAATGCAGCCATTTGGAACCCTTGAGCACTCCATCACCTTCTACTGTAATCATACTAGGTGTGAATATAGAGTGCAACAGTTACCCTTCAGGAAATCCTACCCAAAAGGATCTTTCTCTGCCCTCTAAGAATTAATAAACCAGGTCCTTACCTCTCGTGACAGCAGATGGGTGGCTTGCAGGCTGGCAGCTGGTCAGTGCTGTAAAACAGAAACGGCAGCTCTCTACTTGCTGCTACACAGAAATCCAGAGTGAAAATGTCCAGGTGCCTTGAAAGCAGGTTTAAAACCTGACCTGAGAAATTGAGTCCCCTCCTGGCAATGAGGACCGGAGGCAGCAGGAATATTGTGGCACATAAGGGCACCATCCCCTCCTGCAAGCCTGCAGACCCCGTACACTTACCTTGAAGCTTTCCGTAGAGACAGGGCAGCCTTGTCGCAGGGGCGTTTTATACGATCTAGTCTGCAGATGCTACAGATGCCTCCTCTTTCTTCGGTCAAAAAATTTTTGGCAAACCTTCTTTGGTAAAGCATTGTCTGGCAAACTGAACTAAGGGCATAATTGTCATTTGACATGACTAGATATAATTAGAAAATTTTGATGTCTTACCGACTATATGAATACATCTCCTATAAACAATCTGACAAGGGTGTTAAGGAGGGAATCTGGACTAGTCAAGGCACTTAGAGAACTTGGATGCAGGACTTATGGATTCTATTGCTGGCTTTCTCACCGAAAGCACTCACTGTATGACCCAGGGTGGATTGCTTGGTATGTCTGCACCACAGATACACCAGCTGTACAATAGATAAAACAGGATGCTAAAAGATAAATTAGCATTTCTTAAAGCTTTTGGCAGATGCAATGGTAAAATCCTGAAAGCAGCAGTGCAGATACATAAAAGCTCACAACAGCTACAGGCACAGCAGGATAGCAGGATGGTTAGCCAAACATCACAGCAGTGAGAGGTTGGGTTCCACCTGGGCTTTGAAGCTGGTGCCTCTGACAGAGATGTGAGGCAGTTTTGGGGATATAACCAAGAGTGTTTACGTGAGCACACACACACACACAGAGGCATGTGCATGTGTGCATGCTTCAGATGCAAATAAGTGGGAGATTCTCCAACAAATGTTGTTGTGACCCTGTGCATCACCTTGTTCTATGGAGGGGTTACACCTGCTGAGACTTCTGATCTTCAGGTCAGTGCGGTGAGTAAGAGGTGCTCCCTTCTTTTACCAGTAACTTCTTAGCTTATACAGGTGTTTCCATGCCTAAACCCTAGGAAAGATAACTCTGATCTACAAATGGCCCCCACAGGTTTTTTCTTACCTACAACTGATAGAAAAAATCCTCTAGTCAGACACACCTCTACAAATAACTGGACATGTGCGCAAACACATCACCTCAGCATGCAGTCCCAGATGCTCTGCACTCAATACATATTCAGTCCAGCACTTCCATTTCATCACACATATCTTGCACACTTAGGTATTTGCACAGTTCAAAAAAACCACAGTGATACCTTTCCCAAAGCACTGGGGGTGGCAGGCACGCCTGTACAATGTGATAGAGCGGGGGGATTGCTGGTAGTCCTGGAGAGAGACTGATCTAGTTTTAGGAAGAGAGCACTGTCATGTGAGCTGCTTTAAATCCTGTCAGATTTAAACACATTCTTCCCCTGGTCATTGGCATTTTGCTTATTAAAAGAGCTCAGTGGATAACATGGGCAAAATTAGAAAAACGGTGCATGGATCTGATGTAATATCCAGCATCAGGCAATGTCCTGTGCTTGTAAAGCCCATTTCAAGGAGGGCTGCAGCACTGTTGGAGCCCAAATCCAGAGCTCACCGCTGAGCTCCACACACAGGGCACAGGGAGGCTGATGGAAACACCCTGCCCCTGCCCAGGAGGAGCCCAGAGCCGGTCGGTGGGACATGGTGAGCACGGGGTGCATCTGAAGTCCTGCCTCTCTGGGGAGCAGGCACCAAGGGGTGCTGGCGGGGGCACCTCCATCCAGCGGGACCCAGAGCCCAGCTGCGCTCCCCAGCGTGGGGTCAGCAGGCGTTGCTCTGAGGGGCTCTTGCAGCCGAGTCCCTGGGGCACTGGGGTGCCACGTGGTGTCCAGCAGCCCAGTGGCTATGGTCCTGACCAAGGACAGAAAGGTCTTGGCAGCTCAGAGCCTGAGGTTGAGAAGACCATGGATAAAGAGCAAGGGAGAGCTGAGGCTTCTCCCAGCAGGCAAGAGCTGGGGGGTTTTCTCCCCTCAGACTGGTGAGGGAGCTCTGGTTTGTAAAGGCAGCATCCTCTGGCTGCAGCGGGTGAAGTATTAAATAGCTGCTGTTGCTTTTCTGTGCGGCCCTGCTCTCAGTCGCAGGTACCAAGCCTGCCTTACGCAGTGCTGCCAGGCTGGGACAAGATGTTCTCAAGATGTGCCAGGGGCTGTATGGAGAGTCTAGCTGAGTGTGCTAGGCTAGATCTCCTGACTTTGACAGCTGAAAATCTTTGTATTTCCAGTGGTCAATGAGAAAGTCAGTCTCCTCAGTAGAGCTCTTCTGGGTTTTTGCTGTTATGTCGTGCAGGATGTGGACCCAGCTGTGAGGCACATGGCCAGGCAGCGCTGGGCAAGCAGACAGCAAGGGAAGGTCTGGTTTGAAAGGGAAGTAGCCAGTGAGCCAAGGTGTCTTCAGGTGTGGACAGTCACTCAGCAGTGCTCTGGGGGTGGAACTTAATGCCAGTAGGTCCCCATAACACAATGTTGGCAACCTAAAGTTTGGGGTTTTTTGAAAATGGTCCAAATCTCAGAGAAGAGATTTGAAGCCGGGCATAGTAATGAAGGAGAGGCTTTTATCCAGATGGCCTTTTAATATCTTCAAGGATAGAGACTTCACAACAGCTCTGTGAAACCTGTGCCAGTGCTCGGTCACCCTCACTGTGAAAACTTGTTTCCTGATTTCCAGAGGGAACTTCCTGTGTTCCAGTTTGTGTCCGTTGCCTCTTTTCTTGTCACTGGACACCACTGAAAAGAGGTGGCTTCGTCCTTTTTTCACTCCCCCTCAGGTATTTATATACATTGATGAGATACCCCTGAGCCTTCTCTTCTCCAGGCTGAACAGTCCTGGCTCTCTCAGCCTTTGCTCATAGAGCAGATGTTCCAGTCCCTCATGCATCTTAGTGGCCCTTTGCTGGACTCCCCAATAGCTCTGTATCTCTGTTATACTGGTGAGCCCAGAACTGGACCCAGCACTCCAGGTGTGGCCTCACCAGGATCACCACCCGCTGGCAACACTCCTCCTAATGCAGCCCAGGACAGTGCTCACCTTCTTTGCAGCAAGAACACACTGCTGGCTTATGTTCAACATGGTGTCCACCAGGACCCCCAGGTCCTTTGTCACAAAGCTGCTTTCCAGCAGGTCAGCACGCAGCATACACTGGTGCATGAGGCCGTTCCTTCCCAGATGCAGGGCTTTGCGTTTCCTTTGCGCTACTGAATCCAGTATTGACCTCTGAGTTTTGCCTAACCAGTACCCATCCTTATCCTTAACATATCTACTCTATCCTTAACATAAAAAATACTGCATGTTAGATGGACCCTAGCAACTACAGAATCACAAAGACTTCAAGCCTTACTGCCACGTTTACCAGTATTGCTAACGGAGTTAACTCAATCATATGTGGATTTCCAGCTAAAGACCCTTCGTGACATTAAAGCAAAGCAATAAAGTGCACACGCACCTCTATATTCCCCCAGTAAACTCCATGCTTCGCATACAAACAGGGTGAGATGCCCGCAGGTTCAATATAATGCCCACAGAGGCCAGGTTTAGAGACCAACCAACCATTTGCCATCTACTTCAGGGACTTGGCCTTCACGATCTCAAATACTGGACTATCCAGTTCACTGGAGCTAGCCTCTGTTTGATCCTTGGAGGAGAATCTGGATGGTAAGACTACCAGTCAGCAGGATCCAATTCTAATCATGGTTCTGGCCTGCTCTGACTGACGCTGTTTTCAATATGAGGCCATAACAGCCATGTGGAGATAGGCATCCTGAATGTTGAGGGGTAGCAACTTGTGACCGTCTTCAGTAAAAGAATTAGCATCACCATCTTGAAGGTGTGAATCTGGCAGCTTTCCTATTGTCATAAAGAATCACCACGTTCCTTGACACAAAGAAATGGCAGCTATAGAACTATTCCACAGAAATGGGAAGGAGAAGCTTCCCTGTCCCCAGAGCCAACAAGGAAGAAACTTTGCCAATCTATTCTCCTTGGTGCAAGACTTCAGACCTTGGGCTCTGACAGTCCAGACATGCTGTGTCTATGGTCACCTCCTTAGGAGGGAAAACAACCTGGCATACAGAGGAATGATGCAGGATTTACACAAGACAACTCAAAAAACTGCAGACAATTCTATCCTACAAGGATGACTGGGAATGCTGCCTGATTGCCCAGGGTGTAGGGGGGCTGCAGGACATACTGTCCCACCTAACCCTGCACCAAGTGCTGGAGGAGGTCCTACTTTGGCCAGAGGTTTCTGTGGGCATATGCAAATCCACAGCGTGAATATATATGCTGGCTTAAGTTCTGAGAAGAAACTACTGTTACTGTGGATCACTAATTTGAATTTCCGTACCCATCAGAAGTATTGATCTATATCTACATTAACAGCTCTGTATTAGTACCTCAGCACCAGTACAAGCCCCAAAGTTAGCAGAATGTAACTATGGGTATGTGGGCTTTGCTTAGCATCTTGGAGTGAAATCTCTGGAAGGTGCTTGGTATTAATCATTCAAGAGTCTGAAGGATTACTGAAATCTAGAAAAATCCTAAAGAATATTGTATATGGAGATGTGATCTTCCTGCATACTGAGTTCAGCTAAAACTTACATACTTTCCATTAAATAATACTACATCCCCCAAGAAGCAGTGTTTATAGATGATACTAAGTGTGTTTGCTTACTTTTCTGTCAGCTGCACTGCAATACAAAAACATCCTGATGCCTTAGACCAGGAGGGGTGGAGGTGCCTGACTGAACTCAGCATTAAGCAGTCCTGTGCCATTCAAACTGAGTATCAACACTGTCCTAGCAATTCCTCTGGAAGAACCAGCTTTAGAAAAATTATTTCAGACAATGAGAATAAGAAGATAAAATATTAAAACTATGACTACTTTCACTTGGAAACTCTAAATTCGGATCCATTTCCTTTTTTCCCCTTTTGCACTAACTAAATAAAACACGGAAAACAAGCACTCCTCATTCAGTGTTTCAGCAGATGTTCTTAAAATATCTTTCTGAAGGAAATCATGAGCTAAACCAAAGGCAGCTGTAACAGGATGTTTTGTGAACACGAGCAGTATATGAAACTCAGCAAATGTCTACAAGGGAAAGACACCTGACAACTGGACCAAGTTTGTGAAGGCTGGAAGAGGGGGCAGGAGAAAGTGCAAAAAAAGGTTGGGAAAAAAACTCAGCATTCAGTGGTTTAGTCTATGATATAAAGCTCATGAAAAGAAAAGTGAAGTGTTTGGTCAGCTGGCATAAGCATCCCTGAAAAGGATTCTAAGCTACTGAGCATCTGCTTTGGATTTGTTTTAACATCTAAAGCTCATCTACCCACCAGGTATCACTTGTATGACACCAGCATAGTGACTTCCCACAAAGCTTTTTGCAAAGCATCAGTCTCTAATCTGAAGCAGATGATCCAGATTTCACTGTAGTTCAACTCTGCAGATCTCAGTAAATTACATAAATGAAACTCTGCCCTATTTCCTGTATCCAAGAGCAGCCAAGGAGAAATGTGTCCAAGAAAGGATCTGTTGAAAGAAGTGCAAGTGCCTCAATGCAAAAAGAAGGAGGCAACTTCTACTGCCAGCCATTAATTGTCTGTCAATCTTGTTTCCATCTCTGCAGAGCTGGATGCCACTGGGACCAGAAGCAGACCACAGCACAGATAAAAGAGAAAAGGCAGACTGAAATCCATCTCTGTCTACAGATTGTCCTGCACAGCAATGGGGTGTTAGCAAGGCTCACATTCCCCACGGAGGAGAAAGGATTCAGTCATGCTGAAAATAGACTCTTCTTGAGACAGAGATCAGGCAGCTGCCTCCCTTTCTGCCAGCCCTGAAGATATGTATTTTCTTCTCCTGATCCCTGGTTAGCTGAGAGACAAGGGGTGAGGAGGCGTTTTTTAGCTAGGCAGCACAGTCAGAGTGGAGAGGGGAAGCAGAAGTGCCTACAGATTCTGTATGTTGGCTAGCAGGAACCTCCCTCTCACGCGTGTTCAGCGTCAAGCTCATGAACTGGAAACATGAGAACACACCTGTATGGCAGGAGGTTTTGCAATAGGGAAAAGAATCTTTCACTATAGTCTGGTGTTCCCAAATATTTCACCCTGGGAACTACTCTCAGGCCCCCTGCTCCTCTAACGAGAACAGGCTGCCCTCCAAGAGGACGGACTTTGAGGTTACGGTGGGTATGAAAATGAGTGCTCTCACCACAAACAGCACGAACCAAGTACCCTGCGGTGTTAGAAGCGTGGTCAGCTGACTGCAGGAAGCTATTATCCCTTTTGCTTGACACTGGTGAGTCCTCCTCTGAAATGTTTCTTCCAGTTTTAGGCCCCCCAGTTCAAAAGGGATATGAACTAATGGGAGAGGGTTCAGCAGAAGGCCAGCAAGGTGGGCAAGGGTCTAGAAAACTTGCTATGAAGAGAGTTTTAAGGCATTTTTAGTCTGAGGATAAAAGAGCTAATACACACGAAGGGCAGTTACAAAGACAACGTGCCAAGCCTTTTTCATGAGTAGCAGGCAATGTAACAAGGAGCAATGACCACAAATTGTGGCTTGAAAGCCTCCAGTTAAACATTAGGAAAATTCTTGACTATTGGGTAACGCAGAACGGGCAGAGGCTACCCAGAGAGGTTGTGCAGCCTTTGTCTGAAAAGCTTGGCTAATCAAAGCCATGACTGGTCTGACAAACATCAGGAATAGATCTGCTTGAAGTGAGACTGAACTGAAGACCTCCAGATGTTCCTTCACAACAGCATGTCTGTCGCTTTAATGGAGAGGTTCCCTCTATCCATCCAAAGTAGACAACTGCTCAAAGCTAAGCAGAGAAGGCATCTGCAGCTTCATTTCTTGTGCCAAGAAATAGAAATTTTCCTGGAGTCCTGAAAAACAGCTTTTCTTGAGAGAACCAGCAGGCATGAATCTTTGATCTCACTGCATTATTGGAGACAATTAATTCCATGCAACTTGTCAAAGCAAAGCTGAGGAGCTGTGGGGCAGGCAGAGTACAGGAGGGTCCTCTGATTATCACGGGTTGGACACATGCACAGTAGTAATTATAAGGAAATACTTACCAAGTATTTCCTCAGTCCAGTTACAGGAATTTAGGGATCTGGTATGAACCTTCCTCATTTTGAGTCACTAGGTACCATTTGTCAGAAAAAAAATGTGTAGGATATAGTGAATAACATCTAACACACCACTGTGTGTTATTTCTGACCATAACCTAACATCGAAGGAAATAAGACTGCACAATGTCCCTGCCAGTGGTGGGGGGAGTGGATTAGATGATCTTTAAAGGTCCCTTCCAAGCCAAACCATGTGATTTTCTGTGATTCCATGAACGACTGTACTGAGTGAGATCACAGGAACTCTCAAACTCTCACACCTGAGACATTTCTCATCAACCCAGCTTCCCCAGATACCCACCCTCCACACAATGTCCCACCACATGGTGAAGCCTTCTAGAACACAAACCACCTCAAGCTGGTGGAAAATGCCATGAGACTGGAGCAAAACCAAATAAGGCACACATGGGAAACCGCGCTGAAAACAGCAATGTATTTTCTGTGTCACTGCCAACGACGGGAGACAGAGGCACAGGCACATTCCTACTGTGTGAAGCCTAAGAAGCCTTTGACCTTCTCAGGTCTCAGTAACCCACTTGTCCCCTCGCACGGAGCCCGTAATGCTCACGGGATACAGCAGACACCCCTTTAAAAGAGATCCCCTTGCATACCCTGGTAGTGAGCCGTGGGAGACTGGAGAGAGTTCAGAGCTGCTCAGCTTCTGCTCCGGTAGGAAACCTCCTCTGCGGGTTGGTGGCCTGCAGAGCCAGCTCGAGTGCCTGGTCACATCGAGTGTCTCCTGGGCCTGGGGACAGGTCACTTCAGCTGCCCCTCCTCAGGTGATCGGGGTCCCTGATGTCCCAACCAGGAACTGGGAGGTGCTCAGGGCCATGGGAGAAACTGGGAATGTCTGCATGGATGTGCTGCTCCTTTGAGCACACCTCGGAGCTAAAGCGAAACAAAGTTAACCCTGCATGTGGTAGATAATTACTGGTGATTACTCTGCCCTGCTTCAACCTGATCAGCTTGCTGGGTGATTGGTCTCCAGACCTTCAGAAAACACTGTAAATATCCTCAGCAGAGATTTATATACATCTGTCCAGTGTTTATATACACATCAACCTTTGGTGTGTTAACAACTGTCTGTCTCTAAGCACTGCATCAGTCAGGTGTCTGACTCCTCTCCAGAGGAAGAACGTCCTGCGTAGTCACTAGTGAGAAAGAAACTGATTGCACTGCAAACCCATTCGGAACAAACAGCAATTTCACTTTCTTTTCTTTTGTTTGACAAAACTCCCTCAGATCGGTGCTACAGCACTAGCATGCTTCCTAATTAAGGATCGGCTGGTGCTGTTTCAAGCTATCTTTGCCCTTCAATTGCTACCTGATAAACAGCACCTGAGGAAATGAGGTTTTTAACCATTTCGATGCCGGGTACTGGATCCAGCTTGTTCCTGCAGAGTGAGGTCGAAGCGGCTGAGCCTGAGCAGATAAATGTAGGAAGATCGCTGACTTCCCAGGCTTGCAGCTGGTGGGATGGGTGGGGAAAAGCCGTGACCGTGGCTGCTGGGAGCAGCTATTTAGCACTACCCACTGCTCCAGCATGCCTTCCCACGGTGGTAACCTGGCCTTGCATAGGCAAAGCTGTTTTGCTGTAATCATTATGTGATTATTATCCCTTGCTTCTGAACTCTAATGACTGCAGCAGGCTTTTCTTAAACCATAGGGTTTGGGATAACTCCCTTCCTTCCCTTTCCCCAGATCTTCAGAGAATTTTACTCCCAAATAATTTGCTTTTCCAGCTGCTGTACAAAACTTAACCTCAGCCCATTTGAGAAGATCTGAAACAGCAGCTGTGTGTCCATCTCCTGGCTGAATATAATGAATAACTGTAAGGCTTCCTCAGCTGTGAGAAAGCCAGAACAGAAAAAAAAAGCATCACGCAGAGACAGTCTCATAAATTTGAGAATAAGGAGACAGCTCTACCAGCCTAGAGCAAAGGTCCAGCTGGTGTTTTCGTATGGTGGATGCTTGGTGAAAATCCAATTTCAGTTTTTCCATACTATTTATAACATTACGTAAGCATATCATTTTCCCCCTGGTTGTTCCTTTCACAAAGTGGAAGATCATAGTCCGGACAGCTTGTCTCCAGTGCTCCCATCAACTTTGTCATCTTCCTCTGCACCCTCCCTAATTGCACAGCCCAAAACTGCAGACAGCAGGTGGTTTGTGGGCCTGGTACAACGATTTCTGGTTTGTTCTCAGTTGATGCTGATAATTCCTGATACTCTGTTTGCATTTTGTGGCCACCTGCGAGCACTGAATTGACATTTGGAGGCAACTACTCTGGTAGCCTTCCTGTCTCCTAAACCCCGTGCTCCTTTCAGAGACTGAATTTCTATAGCGGTTGGTCTATGGATGGCTCAGAGTCGTCGTATGGACAGAGAAGTTGATTTTCTGTTTCATGTGCATGAAGGCTTTTTACAACTGATTTTACAGTCCTTACAAGAACGACATCTTTCTTAGCAGCTTTCAGATAAATAACAGTGAGTGAGACTCCAGAGTGGCAGAGCCCAGCCAACAAAGCAGTGGAGAGACAGGTGAAGCGGTAAACTTTTATCTGGGGGCAAGCAGCTCTTCCCTGAGCTTCAGAGTTGTGCTGTTACTCAGATTCCTCGTGTTCCCAGCAAACATCAGCGGAAGGGCTGGCCGAGGAGATGACATTCAGGATGCCCTTTCTATCACCCACCAAAGCAGCTGAGGAGCTCCTGTTACAGAGCAGGGGAGTGGAGTGGGCAGGCTAAGACGCCTCCGGGTAAGACAAAGAGAAAAAAGAGCAAGTGGCAAAAGGGGGAGGGAAAGGGAGGGAAGGAAAATCAGGATTAGGTGCGTAATATTAGCACTAGCAACAACTGTATCTTAAAAAAGAGAGCAATGAGGTGATGACTTTCTAGGCTGACACTGATCTGTGGCAGATGCACAAATCCCACTTCTGGGCAGGTTTCAGTGCTGTAAATGGAAATCTACCGGTATGGAATTTGTGTAATTCTGATCACTTTAAGTGTTAGACTTCTCAAGGTTAAGGCAGCCCCCTGCAGTAACGTAGGGCTTTCTGAGTGCCAGAGTCACTGCACTGAAGTTACCAACACAATATGTAGCAGAATTTTCCAGTGACGTTTTCTGAACTTTTTATGTTGCAGAAAAAGTTTCTTTTGCGTCCTTAGTAAATTTGTTAACAGCCTCATTATTTTATGCTGGCAGATAGATTTCCTTGGTGGTCAGCCTAAATGTTTCTTTAATTGCTCTCCGCATCCATCTGAGAAGCCAAGGGAAGGATACAAGTTCCTGCTCCCGCAAAGGGCAAATCATTTGTGTAAAGCAGAACAGTTTCAGCACAAGACAATGACAGTGACGTGTCACCAGACCGCCAGCAGCCAGATCTCAATCAGGACCGTGGCCTGAGAAAATAGACCCCAAATCTGCTGCAGCTCAAGATGCAGTGCCAACTTCACTCAATCACTGCTTTGCTGAGCAGCACAGGCGCATGTTGCCTTCCTTCCAAATCAGTCCCTCAGGTCCCTCAAAGTGCCTGCTGCTCCCAGAGAAGTGCCTCCAGGTGGACAACATCTTTCAGGGTGCCTCGTAGGGTCTCACATCAGACTCACTCCATCACCCCACACTGCTGTCTGACTCACCTGTTAGCTGAGCTTGGACTTTACCTCTCTGGGCTCTGACCACAATGCCTTTGTGTGCACTGAACTACATTTCTCTCAATAGCACCGTGCTGACATCGGGGCTGTGCTGCCGGCAAAGGGCTGGGGGGTGAGGGGTGGCAGAGCCTCTAAGACCACAGTCATGAGACCCTAACAGCAAAGCTCAGATGATTCCTCCTCTCCTGGGGCTCTTGATGGGAGCTTATGGTGTGAACTGTTGGATTTGACTTTACTGGTTCAACAATTTGCCTCTACTATTATTACTGGAACATTTTATTTGAGCTCAGGAGATCCCTGTCTATCCATATGGGACAGCACCTCTGTATGAGCCCATCAGCTGCATCTATTTTAAACTTTCTCTCAGAGATGTTCGTTTATGGCCACTACGGACTGGTGTTTTTCTCAAGGCCTTTGCACAAGCCCTTATCAGGTGACAGGCAGCTTCACTCCACAGATAGAGTGTCAATGCAAAATGACCCTCATTCTCCATAAAGCAGTGAGCAATTAATCTTCCTCACTTCAGTGTCCCACTTTGATCCTGATAATCCCGCAGGTTTTATAGCAGTGGCTGCCAGTGGGGATGTTTTCCCAGTCTCTGCTCTTCCTGCGTGCATGCTCCTCTGGCTCAGAACTGCTAATTTGTTCCTTTCCCCATGACATATTTACCCCCTCCTCCCAGGATGGGCAGGGGTGGCTAGCGCCACTCAGAGATGCTGAGCTCCTGCTCCCATCTCCTCCTCCACTTTGGGGTTGGTTGTTTTTTTTTCTTGGAAGATTCTTCAAAAAGTATATACATGGGTGCTAGCCACAGACTGGGCTTACACAGTGACAAGCTAGGTCCCTGTGGCCTGGGCCACAGCTGCAGCTCAAAACCTGGGCCACTCTGCACCATCCCCACCCACTTACCCCCTGCCAGAGAGAGCAGCAGCTCCTGGGACCGGCGGACCCCAGCCTGGGCTGCACTCCCTGCCTGAAGAGCAGGCTGGGGTACCCGAGGTCTGGCCGTGTTTGGGGTCTCTGAGGCTCCAGCTGAGGACTGCCAGTAGTCCCTGAAGTCTTCAACCATCTGGGAAGGTATGGGTATGGGAAGGTATGGCTTTACACTGCATCCTCCCCGCACAGCTTGTGTTCCTGTGCTTGGGAAATGCTGCCTGAGGATGATTTCTTCTCCCCACAGCACAGTGCAGGAGCATGAGTGAAAAGCCATGTGTCATGTGCAACAGTAATGAAAAACCATACCATTTTACTTTCCAGATTAAATACAGTAAATTATTTCCTCAGAACTAAAATTAAGCTTTAACAAAGCTCTCTCAAGGTGGGCTACAAATTAAATTGTCATTTGCAGATTATCATTGTAGTGTTTCCCAACAATTTTCCCTCAGATTTCTCACCTTTCTTCCCCAAATTTGATGCTGAGTTGTCATTTCTTCCACCTCCACATCCTTTACCATCTTATCACCTGTCCCATTTCCTCACATACATCCATCTCACTTTCCTCCTCCCAAACTCCTCCCTACACTCCCCAGCACAATTTCATTCCTGCCTCAGCACTGTGGTTACTCTTACTTCCACCCTCTCTCACTTACCAGCCTATTAATTGGTTCTGCAACAAGAATCGGATGAAGGTGAGTTCAGCTGCTCACATCACACTTAATGCACTGGGGCCCCACCTCTGTATTTGATCTGAACATGTTCATGGGCTGCTTCTACTCCACTTGGCTAAGAACAAGGGTTTCTGCAACACTGGTGGTCCTGGAGCAAGCTTGGAGCGAGCTCTGCCTTTGCCTTTCTCACCAGGGAAGGGAATTCATGGATTGGGGCCTCTTGCTGATCAGTAAAAAAGGGCTTTCAGGCCCTTTTATTTCTGTAATTTGTTGGTATCCAAGAGAAGTGACACCCCCATCCACCCAAACTGAGCCACAGCTCAGCGCTGGAAGTACTGGGGCAACACGTCCCAGGAGAGCACAGCGAGCACCCAGGCACTGGGGTGGCACAGCATCATTGCACAGACTTCACAGGGACAAATCTCAACTTACACTCTTCCCAGAGAGAGCACACACTGATTTTTAACATTTCAGCTGAGAAAGGAGCTTATTCCCGGGATAAGAATAGCATCTGCCATCCTAGGACACAACACAGTTGTCCAGCTCCTACATGGCAACACGTTGCGCTGAGATATAGAAGGCAACCTACCCGCCGAGGAATGTCTTCGAGTGCTATTAGTAGAAGCGTGTCATCTGCACAAGCAGG
>WHYT01016008.1:85273-126420 GCA_009806455.1 Tetrax tetrax
ACCTGCCTCTGTCTTCATCCTCACCCAGACAGGGACACGGGGAGGCAGTTGTAAAACCGTGCACTTTCAGAGCTACAGCCCAGCCTGCCTTTAGAGAAGAGACACCCCCATCCACCCCAAACTGAGTACCTGGGCAGTTGCTGTGTTCTCCATGGGACAGCACGTCCCAGGAGGGCACAGCGAGCACCCAGGCACTGGGGTGGCACAGCATCATTGCACAGACTTCACAGGGACAAATCTCAACTTACACTCTTCCCAGAGAGAGCACACACTGATTTTTAACATTTCAGCTGAGAAAGGAGCTTATTCCCGGGATAAGAATAGCATCTGCCATCCTAGGACACAACACAGTTGTCCAGCTCCTACATGGCAACACGTTGCGCTGAGATATAGAAGGCAACCTACCCGCCGAGGAATGTCTTCGAGTGCTATTAGTAGAAGCGTGTCATCTGCACAAGCAGGCACGACCCCGCAGAGGAGTCTTGCAAGAGCGCGGCTATTTTGAGCTTTTGACACTGAGGATGAAAGGAGACAAGCGACAGGCTGATCCTCCTGGCACGGGCCACCTCCAAAGCTCTCTGCAGCCTTGTCTCCTCCTCTGGGAACGACTCTTGTGAAGGCTGATGGGCAATTTGGTGGGACCTCAGAGCCCAGGAGCAGGGGGCCAGGAGGGAAGCTGCAAATTTGCCAGGGATGCAAGGCCAAGCCTCAGCACTGCCCAGCACGGCAAGTCCTGCCTGAGGGTGTGCAGCTGTCCCTGGGCTTAGGGCACATGGCAGCCTGCTTGATTTTCAACTACATCCTTGAGAGCCAGAGAGATACCAGGGCGTGGGTAAGCGCATGCAAGTGAAACACAAATCCTTTGCAGCAACGAGAGTATTCGCCTCTTGCCACCTGATGCTCTCTGTCTCTGCGTGGCTCTTTGGCATTACGGATGTTTGAGAGGCCCCTTTTCCTCTTCCAGACATTGCAAATCCCCTCCCTGACTTAATCCTATCTTTTTAACATCCTTTTTCCTCTATGGATTTCTTTCATTCCAATTTATTTTTATGTTTCATTTAATTTTTATTTCTGTTTCATTGTCATTGCTTTGTGAAAACAGGATCTGCACATTAAGCTCTCGGGGGGGGGGAACCACCAAAAACTCTCCCAGAAATGTTTTCCAGCTGGATCAACTGGCCACGTCATTCTCCTTCAGGACTCCACCATCAGCTGGAGCAATGCACAGCAGCAGTGCTGGCAGGCAGGAACAGGGGACTGACTGTGTATGAGGTAGCTCACAAAGTGCTGCCACTAAATGCAGTCCCGCACCCTCAGGGGATGGATCTGATGCTAGCTTTTGGAAGAAGGCCCCTTGGCACAGTCCCAGCCCCCCGAGCCATTCCCAGGCCTATCCAGCACTCCAGCAGATGACAAGGCAGTTGGTTCAGCTGGCAGCCCAGAGCCACCACCCTTCAGCCCCGGGCAGGTTATTGTTCCAGTAGCCTGATATCTTAAACTGACTCCTCCTACAACCCCCCAGCAGCCCAGCTTTGCCACGCACCTCTACGCTAGTTGGCCATCCCCCTGTGTCTTTCACAAGACAGTACAACCGGGTGTGGGGGGTGTGGACAGGCCCTCCTCAACTGCTCACCTAAAGATCAGGCTGGCAAAAAAGAGAAAGGCTTTACCCTCCCATCTTGGTGCCATGTGATGAGGCTCAGGTTCCTCCACAGCAGCCTTGCCATGTGGAGACTCACCCAGGATCTTAAAACCTTCTCCCTGGTGTGGCAGGCTGTGTGATGGGGATGGCAGACAGGGCTGGGTGCTCCTCTGAGGCTTTCCAGCAGTGGGGTGCTCCCACTCACAGTACACTCACACTTTTGGATACCAGTATGTGGCAGCAAGAGCCCTCCCTATTTCCACATGCATGTATAAATCTTCTGTATTCAGTAACAAAGGGGGGTATAGAGGAACCCTGTCAAACACCTAGATTTTACAGTCAGGACAGAATTGCTCAAACATAATCATAGCAGCAGTAAGACTTGAACACACAGTTTTGACTATGTTTCACTTAAAAAGAAAATTACTCTCCTCTGAACAGCAACATTCGGAGCACCTGAAGTTGCAGATATCTATTTTTATTGACACTAGTACAGCTGCAGAGTGACAGAAAATGTTAGTGTCCATAAGCAAATGGATGATGACTTTCTACCAGTGTAGCTCTAGCTACTGCAAATCCGTAGTTGTAAAGATACTTTGTGTAAGTTCTGCTAGAGGAAGCTCATTTTTCACTTCTTAACACCACCTGGAAAGGAGAAGGTTTGTTTAGTCCACATATGGGAAGATGAGTTTTTTGGTCTCTAAAATCATCTGTCTCAGTGCACCAGCTAGCTAGGATGTGCAAGTGCAGCCCAGGTCAGTGTAGCAGTGTCTGGAACCCTTAAGGCCACACACCAAATATCACGCAGTCGGACTGAGGGGTTGAAATGGAGAAATGTTTCTGTTGGCTCTTCGGAAGTGCTACTTTACTGTTGCAGTGCTTAAATAACCCACATGTCCATCCTCTGGGATAAGGAGCATCCCAGCGTTTCCCAAAGTGAACATAAAGCATGGAAGGGAGTAAAAGGATGTATTGATCCATGTGATCTATTAAAAGACTTAGACATTACAACGCTTAATTTTTAGGTCTCCCAAAGCAGAATCCAAAACTCATGCCAGATGCCCAGGTTCTGTATATACCACCCAGTATCAGGCACCTCAAAGCAGGATCAAAGCTACAGCATATAGGAGAGTTGTCCACAGTCAGCATGTTCAACCTGCCTTCACCTGGGAATAGCCAATAGGAGACATTAGCAATTTTTTCCAAAATGTGGACTGAGGATATTTAACCACCAAGTACAAACTGGGCTCAACTACTGCAGTCAAGAGGTATTACACCTGCTTGGATCACACTAGGAAAAGTAGGCTCTAGGTCTTGCACCAAACAGTCTTGGGTTGGAAATAGACAACTGCACAGGAAGCTCAGCTAAGGACAGAGTACTGCTGCATATTTCTCAATCAGAATGCTAATTCTGCCTGAGGCTCACAGGCAGGTTGTTTTAGGAATGTTCAGAGTTGGGTCAGCTCTAATTACTTTCATTTTGAGGCAGCTCCTTAAATCTGAAACCAATGGGATGAAACTAGCCAGAGGGCTCATGCTCAGCACCAGAGCCTGAAATGCCAGAGCCATAGAATCACAGTATCACAGAATGGTTTGTGCTGGAAGAGACCTCAAAAGATCATATAGTCCAAAACCCCTGACATGGTCAGGGACACCTTTCACTAGATCAGGTTGCCCAAAGCCCCATTTCCCTGTTTTTCTTATAAGCCCCTTTATATATTGAAAGGCCAGAATAAAGTCTCCTTGGAGCCTTCTCTTCTCCAGGCCGAACAATCCCAACTCTCTCAGCTTTTCTTTCAAGTCCCTTCCTTCCAGAACTGTGCTTTCTGAATGATGGCTGGACCCACTGGCCAGGCACAGATCTACTGCTTGACCTGCTTGGGCAAACAGTACAAACTGCACAGCTGCCTCCTGCAATGCAAAAGGCTTACCTTTGTTGAAGGGACTTCTCTGGTTTTAGCTCTGAGCTTGTTTACTTGACTCTCAGCAATATCTGCCCTCTCCTCAGCCTCTTCTAGCTTATGCTGTGCTTTTCTGAATTTGGAGAGATTAGCATTGGCTTGTTCATCCTGAAATGGCAAAACAAAAGGAACTAAAAACCATCTAGCAACATGCTGGGGCATAAAGATAACTTTTAAACTGACAGTCCTAGAAAAGGGCAAATCAGTATTTGCTTCAGTTTAGTGACTCACAGCTTCCTCAGCTTGTCTTTTGTAGGATTTAATTTTCATCTGCAGTTTATCTACCAGATCTTGTAACCTCATCATGTTCTTCCTGTGTTCTTCATTCTGTGGAAAGGTAATATGCAATTATACATCAGGAGACACAATCTCAGAGAATTGCTTTCTATTGATACCCACCTGGAAAGTAAGCTCTTTGACACGCCGCTCATATTTGCGCATGTTTCTCATTGCCTCTGTGGATTTTTTATGTTCTTCTTCCAGCTCAGCTTCTAACTCTCTGATCTGGTGAATCAATCAACAACTGTCTTGAGCCCTCACACAGGACTCTGAGAAGGAAGGTATCTTTGACATTCATGGCCAGTGCTGGTACCCACCCTGGCCTCCATCTTCAAGAGCTGCTTCTTGCCTCCCTTCAGAGCCAACTGCTCGGCCTCATCCAGACGGTGCTGCAGGTTCTTCACTGTTTGGTCCAGGTTCTTCTTCATCCTCTCCAGGTGGGTGCCGGTGTCCTGCTCCTTCTTCAACTCTTCTGCCATCACAGCCGCCTTGGAAGGAAGACGACACAAGAAAGTTGAAGAATGTGAAAGAACAGTGCATGCTGTGCAACACCTGAGGATTTATTCCTGGTTCCTGTTGACCATTCCTTCTACTGCACTTCCTGCTTCATTTTTTTCTCTGATACGATAGTGGTAAAAACATGATAGGAAACGGTAGAGAAAAGGATGGGAAAATATCTGCCTTGCTGCAGACACAGAGCTTGGAACAACAGAAAGGGTAAATGTTCTGTCCCACTGTGTGGTCATTACTGCGACCTTCATTGACACCCAGGTGTGGTGGGGTAGAGCAAGAGGCACAAAAAAGCTTGGGAGCAGGGCATGACACAGCTGAAAGGCTTCTCTGCCTAACATGTGGAGGGTGATGGAGTCTGTATGCTGTACCTTAATGCCCGCCCTCTTATTGCCACAATTGGCTGGATGGCTAGTGTTACAAGGCAGTAAACAGTTTAAAAAAAATCTACATTATTTAAGACAAAACTAGGATATATTTTGCTCTCAAACATTTGATTCCTACACAATCAAATTAAGCATTTTTGGTAAAACGTTGAGTGACTACTTACAAATAACACAAAATTCTACAAATGGCTTTGGCAGCAAAATACCTGAAAAAGTCTAAATTGAAAAGTGTGAGAATAAAATACAGGCATTAGAAATTTTATATATATATGTATTAAATATATATATATATGTGTGTGTATAGCTCAGTAATACTCTGTTTCTGTTTTATTCAAACCAAACACAAATGATCTAATTTTTTTTCCATTTTCATGAGCAAGCACAGAAGTTTTCCTTCTGTTTTAACTCCAAATAATGGTTTTACGCGTTAAGATTTTGGTTTGATCCTATGCATCAAAAATCATTAGCAGGCTAGGTCCCACAATACACCAACCCTACCTACCGCCTGGTTGAGCTTCACTGGCCTTGCACTAGAGGATATAGCACCAATTTTGAATGGAAATTCACAATTCTCATTTAAAAAGGATTTTGAAAAGATATATATGTAAATACATTAGCCACTTCATTGGTTTCAATACTGCAGGATTGTTTTGTGGTTTACATTTTCATGCAGCACTGGTGATTGGGAAGCCCAGAGAATTTGAAAAGAAAAAACACAGTAACATCCTCACATCTGTTATTGCCTTCTTTGCTCTTTCTTCGGCATTTTTCGCTTCTTTAGTAATATCTTCCATCTCAGTCTGGATTTGTGCCATGTCAGTTTCAAGCTGCTTCTTGGTATTAAAAAGGCTGGTGTTCTGTGAAGGAGAAAGAGCGGCTTTGAGTGTCCGTCTTTGTTCTCTCACACATAAAGATCACAAATTACTACTCATTCTTACTCTGTCAATCTCTGGACTCAAAAATATGCGTGTCTTAGCAAAGCAAACTACCTGGGTATGGAGGAGCTGCACACGTTCAGTGGCATCCAGAAGCTCCTGCTCAGCCACTTTCCTTGACCGCTCCGTCTGCTCCAGGGCTGCCCGGAGCTCCTCAACTTCAGCCTGCAGCAGGTTTGCTCTGCGCTCCACCATGGCCACCTGCTCCTTCAGGTCCTCCTGTGTCCTGAGAGCATCGTCCAAGTGCAGCTGCGTGTCCTAAATATGAAAAGCCAATTTTGCCCTAATGAATTTCTCAGATACTGTGCTTAAAAATAAACCAACCAGAAAGGTAAACTGAGACCTTGAGAACTCCCTGGATGCTGTGCAAATGTTTCTGTGCCTCGGCGGCCTGGCGGTTGGCATGGCTCAGCTGGATCTCCATTTCATTTAGATCTCCCTCCATCTTCTTCTTCAGCCTTATGGATTCACTTCTGCTCCTGGTCTCAGCATCCAAAACACTCTGCATTGTCTCCACAGTCCTCTGATGGCTCTTTTTTAACTGGCTGATCTCTTCATCTTTCTCTGCAATCCTTCTGTTGATTTCTGATTTAATCTGAATCAATTCTTGGTTGACACCAAGGATTTTGACCTCTTCATGCTCAAGAGCTGCCTTTAAAAAAAAAAAAAAAAAAAAAAGGAGGGGGGGGGGGGCGGAAATATACCCAAAAGTAACATTTCAGAGAACATAATCGTCGTGATGTTACTTAGTGACTTTGGCACAAACTCCTAAAGTTTGTGGAGATCAACCTTGCACACAGCTCAGAAGAGAGACCAGAGAGCTGTACAGACTGCTCTTTACTTTTTCCAGTAATATTTAAACTAACTCACCTCTGCCTCTTCCAGAGCTAACCGCAGCTCAGATTTTTCTACTTCAGCTTGCTTTTTGGCTTTCTCAAGGTCTTTGATCATTTTGCTATTTTCAGCAATCCGTTCAGTCAGATCAGCCATTTCCTCTGTGAGGTAACAATGACATCAGCCTGTATTAGCCAGAGAAGCTGAACTCTGTGTTTTGTGACTGTGTTCAACACCTCTTTTGTATACCTCCATATATACATACACACACACACGTACATGCATACACCGTCACACGTGTACGGATACGTACGTACAGATAAACACAGATACAGCCAACTCATGCAGGATGACAAACACATGGGTATCAGTGTGGTTTCACAGCCCTCCTTACAGAGAGCCTGGAAGATACCTGCATGTGTTTGTGTCTCTGGATAGGCCATCAGGTAACACTACAGGTCTTGTCACTCATTCTACATTCACAGTGCATCTGTAAAATTCACTTTCACAAGCTGTACAGCCTCTTGAGGGCACCACCTTTGTCTGGGAGTAGCACCTAAGTGTCCTTGATCTTATATCTCTGTAGCAGATAATGGAGAGCCAGGACATCTGCTTTACTAGCTCAGTCACAAACTTGCTCAACATCTTTTGGCGAGACATTTGTATTCTCCATTAAAACAGAGAGAATAGTAATGACAGAGTCCTTCAACTTAGTGTACCTCATGCAGACACGAACGTGCTTGTAGAGCATGCCTTGTTGTGGTAGGACTATGAACGCTTAATGGGAAACGAGAGCCAAACACTTACGCTTGAGAGTCTTGTTTTCCCGTCTGATTGTTTCAAGCTGATCTAAGGCTTCCTCATAGGCATTTTTCTCTTTGAAAAGCTCTGCATTCAGCAAGCGCGATTCTTTAGAGAGAGCTTCTCGCTCCAGCTGGCTCTCCTCATACTTTCCCTTCCATTCCGCCACAACCTGAAACATACCATGTTCCATTCCCTGCCAGTACTGAAAATGTTATTTTATCTGTGGCTATTTTCTGTACTAGATAAATACCACAGTCTCTGAAAACAGGACAAACTCCTATTGCCATGCTCTAGAGGAGCTTATAACTGTTAGACTCCACTTGATTTCAGTATCGACTTAAGCAGTATTAGTTTGGCCTCCTAGGAAGGCTAGACTTCAAAGATACTGTGCTCACTTATCACCTTATCAAAGTTCTGCTGTTTCTTGTCAAGGGCAGCTGCCAATGCGTTTGCTCTCTCTATGTCCACCGTCAGATCCTCCACCTCCCCCTGCAACTTCAACTTCATCTTCTCCAAGGAGGCACACTTTGAATTCACAGTCTGCATTTGCTGCCCTGCTTCCTGGAGATGCTGAGAGAGCTTTTTCCTTAAGGAATACAAATAAAACAAGCATATGATTAAAAAAAAATCAGTCTAATATGTACATCATAATTACAATATCTGAAGTCATTTTTTAATTAAGTCTGTATGCAAACCCTAATAAAATAATTCAGGTCAAGTTACTAAAAGTAGGTCTATGCTCTGCACAATGGACATAAGATCTGGACAATTGACCTCATCTATCACATACTTGGCCTCCTCCAGCTCCTCCGTGCGCTGAATGGCATCCGTCTCGTATTTGGTTCTCCACTGGGCCACTTCACTGTTGGCCTTGGACAGGGCACGCTGCAGCTCCCCCTTGGCTTCCTGCTCCTCCTCATACTGTTCCCGCAGCAAGTCACAGTCGTGGCGAGCAGACTGCAAGGCGTGAGCCAGGGCATTCTTGGCCTAAAAATTACCCATAATATCATGTATTTACAGGAGCTGTGACCAGCAGGTGATCCCATGACCTTGCACACTAAAAATACGATCACCGCAGCTTGGGCAGAAGACAAAGGGCCAGAGGTTTATAAGTGTTCAGGCAGCTATCTTCAGCTACCACCAACTTCTCTCAGCTCTACCTCTACAAAAGACCAAGAGTGATGCTTTCACCTTGGCATACGCTGTAGTTTTTCTTCTCTGTGGCTATAGAAGCAAAAGAAATCACACAGACCATGGTTTTAAGGTTAAAAAAAGTGAGAAAATTAACCAAAAGTGAACCCACTTTTAAAGTGCTAGAGAGTTCCCTGGCAAAACACTTAAACAAAACGTTCACTGTACACATCCTGCCCAGCAGTAATTTTATTGTTGCCCAGAATCTAATACAATATTTACAAACTTCCAAAAGTGGCTTTTAAATGAACTGAGGCCCTGATACATTCTGAAGCTTAGCATGTAGTATGTACTCAGTAGTTAGCACTACCTTCATCTCCTCCTCTAGCTGCCTTTTAAGTTCTTCAACTTGCTGTGTAATTGCCTGCTTGCTTCTGGTCAGTTGCAATATTATAGTTTCTTTCTCTTCGAGTTTACGGCTTAGTTCACCTGTGACAAGAGAAGACAAGTTTCCAGTACTGTCCAGATTAAGCATCCTGAAAACATTAATATATAATAATAATAATCAGTATCAGACAAGTGGAATCATCCAATGTTGTTTATCTTATCAATTGTTACCGTTCTGTATATGCTTATACCAGTCTTATTTTACCATTCTCATTGCATACATTTTTTTACCATGTCATCTTTACTCTTAGAGTAATGCAGGGTTTAGTAATGAAATTATGAGACAGATAGGTCTACTCCAACACTTACCTGTCCTATCTCCTTCAATGTTACTCCTACCCTGCTTTAATCATGAGTTGTACCGTTCATCCAGTATTTCACATACACATGCTTAACCCACAGTTCTCTCAGCTTTAACTATTTAAATGCACAGAACTTAGTTTCTCTACAGCTTTAAACCTCCCTTTCTCTGTCATTTCTTGTTTGTTACCACTTCTAAATTTCTTCTATATTGACATCCTTTTTTAAAAGAAAATTAGGGAAATTGACTCAACTGGCACAAAATGCTTCAGCAGCTTCCCATAATTGGTCCCGTGATACAAGAGGTAGATCCTGAAGTTTCACCTAATAAGCTTTACAATAACTGGAAAACATTTATTCTACATTACACTGCTCTCTGGGCTGAAGTAACACCTCTCCTTTCTTGGAGAGTTACCTATAACCCACGCTGTCATTTCTCAAACTTTTGGGTCTTCTTGGAGGCCTCAAATATAATCTTTTTCCAGACTTTTCCTGAGCCGTTTTAGATTTTTTCCTCAGGCTTTTAACTTCATTCAAAGATTCCCCTTGAACATAACATACAACGACATTACAACAAACTGGTCAGATTTATAGAATCATCTTGCAAGCATGATCACTTCAAAAAGATTACTCAAAAGAAGAATCTGGTTACTGTCTATGTGTTCCTACATGACATTATCCATTAAAAGGTGTTGTAACTCTTCCCTGATAAGAGATGGAGTGGGAGAAGTGACAGATCACAACTAGTATTCATTTGAACATCTTTCATTAATTAAGTTGCTACAGTTATTAGCCTCGAGCTATTATTATTAAAGCCATACAACTCTGAACACAGCACATTCACCCATATGTCCCTAGTAGGAGCAACACCTGGAAGGCCAATCCCTGTTCTTTGCTTAGAAGCAGAGGATCATACTGACAGGACAGTGCTTGGTCAGAAAGACCCTCTGGAGCTCCTGTTTTCATCAGGTGGTATGTATAATCCTGTAGTCTTTGCACATGGCACCCACCACCCTCTTGGTCTGCTGTTTCCTTATAACAACATCTTCATCCCCATACAGATGTGCCTATAGAGCTCGTTCATATACATTCACTTTAGAAGGGTTTTCATGGCAGGTGTTGGCCTTTTGCTCAGCTGCTACAAGAATATATGTCAACACTCCCTGAACTGCTATTATGTAAAATCCCTAAAATTCAGAAGGTTACTTTAAGCCAATTCAGTGGCATTTTAGTTTGAGGTATCTGACTTTGCAGTCAACCAGACCAAGGAGCATTCACACTCACCAGTCACACTGTTCCAAGAAGCCTGCGTAAGAGCCGTAACAAGCTTCATGAGGGCAGCACACACACAGATGCTGTACACACAGTGAACGTGCACTCTTAGAGGAGAAAGTGCAGTTCTAATGGGTTGCTCAAATCATTTGAGACTGTCCCAAATTCCCAGTCCCTCTGCAAGCTATGTCAGATCGTTCGGAAATCGTTTACCTAAGCAAATAACGCTTGCTGTTGGCACATGAACTTTAAAGTATCACTCAAACTCTGCTCAGCAGATCTCAGCAGATCTTTGTGCCTTCCTTACCAGCCTCTGTCTGGAGCTGGGCTTTTTGTATCATCATCTCATTCATATTCCTCTGGTTCTCCTCAAATTTGACTTTCATATCTCTCATTTGGTCTTCCAGGGTGCGGTACATTTTTTCCAGATTAGCCTGAAAGACAGTAAGGAAGTGGAATCTGTGTATGCATGTTTGTATTGCATTAAATTATAACAAGACAGAAATATTGCCAATTCAAGTATTTAACTTATAAAGAAACACCTTAGACTTAGTAATGGCCTCTGTACTACTCGCTAAGTCATCGATCTCCATCTTCAGCTCACTCTTCTCCTTCTCCAGCTTCTGCTTCACTCGTTGCAGGTTGTCAATCTGCTCCCCAAGTTCAGCTGTGCTGTCCGCGTGCTTCTTCCGCAGGGCAGCAGCCGTGGCTTCATGCTGCAGCGTGGCCTCTTCAAGGTCACGACGCATCTTCTGAAATTCTGCCTCACGCTTCTTGTTAAGTTCCCTTTGAGCAGTGGTGGCTCCTCCTGTCTCTTCAAGTCTTTCACTGATTTCCTCAAGTTCATTAGCCAGCTCATGACAATGCTTCTCTGCTTTTGCCCGCATTGCTTTCTCACTCATGGTCTCCTCTTCCAGTTCTGCAACTTGTGCCTATATCATGAGGAAACAGCACATCAGGAATTAATAAGGGAACAGATAATTCAATGCTTAGGTTAACACATAATTGTCTTATCAAGCCCATTATTTTGGAGACTGTAAGCAAAACAAAGTCCCTTTGAATTTTACTGTTTTGCCATTGTAGGTGAAGTTTCACCAACAGGAAAAGACATATGCATCAACTCATACTGACTTTAGAGCCCAGCTTTCTGTTGTGTGGAGAAAATTATTACACCACAACCAGGTAATTACTATGACTGGTCAGAGATTTTATCAGTTACTAACTGTGGACAAGCAGTATTCATGCTACTACAGTTTAAACAAGCAAACAGTAATCATGAAGTAGTTACACAAAGTCTCTTGCCTGCAGTTCTCTGATCTTCTTCTGCAATTGAATATCTGAATTCTGCTGTTCCTCAATTTTGTTTTGCATCTGGTTAAATTCAAAGTCTTTCCTGTGAAGGAAATGCTCTTTTAATAAAACTAAAATATGTCCAGTTAAAAACAAATAGTAAATTTGTAACTCTTTTTTTTTTTTCCTCATACTTCCTTAATTTTTCATCTAAGTGTTGTTTATCATTCTCCAGATCCACTATGGTTTCCTGGGCAAGTTTCAAGTCTCCCTCAAGCTTTCTCTTTGCTCTTTCAAGATCCATACAGACTTTTCTTTCCTGTTCTAAAGATTCTTCAACCTGTAACATAAACATATATAAAGATTACTGATGGGACAACTGAAGAATCTACCCCTTCTCTGTGTTGAACATGCTCACATGGTTCACTTGCTGCTCCAGCTTGATCCTGGCTTTGGTGAGGGTATTAACTTTGTCCTCTTCAATTTGCAGGTCATCCAGAGTCTGCTGGTGGGCTTCTTGCAGGGCCTTCTTCTCCTTGCCTAACTTCACAGTAGTCTCATCCAAACTTGTCAATTCTTCAGTTAGATTTTTAACCTATTGTATTGCAAAATACTTGATAATTAATAATAATTACTTCATTTTGGCTTTTATATAGACTAGTGATCATACAAAGGCAATATGCATGATGCTAGACTACCAAAGAGACTCAATTAATTGTATTATACGGTCAAACTAAACAATCTCTCTGCCTATGTATTAACCCATCTGAACTCACAAAGCAATTCTGAACTTTCATTTTAATGCCTATTTACATGCTCATGGGTTGTTCTTCCTGCACAACAGAAATGATCAAATTTAACACCAGGCCCACAGATTTCATTATACAACATCCTGTTATTGTTCAAGTTGACCCCTCTTTACACCCCATCTATAGACATAGCAACTATTATTAAACATGCAAATAGAAGAAATAAAGAGTACCTTGTTTTCTGTGGCACGTTTTTCCTTTTCAGTCTTGGCCAATGTTAACTCAAGGTCATCAATATCTTTCTTCAGCTCTGAACATTCATCCTCCAGTTTCCTCTTTCTAGCTGCCAGATCAGCATTTATCTCCTCTTCCTCCTCCAGTTTTTCCATTACCTCCTTTATTCTTGCTTCCAGCTGGAATTTTGCTTTGATCAGTTGGTCACATCTTTCTTCAGCATCAGCCAAATTTTCATTTTCCTTTTTATAGAAAACAGAAATGTGTTTCATTGTCACACACTGGAACTGACACTTGTAGAAATCACCTGCTTATTTTGCAACTGGAACATGAAATAACAGAATTTCTATTCAGCCCTTTCCTGAACACTCAGACAAAACTGATGTGATCTGAGGAGCCAAAAATGGTTTTTAAATTACATACAGTCTGTACTTGCAGCTGCAGGTCCTTCTTCTCTCGCAGCAGAGTCACCATTTTTTCTTCCAGTTCTTTCCTCTTGGTTTCTGATTTAGCCAGTTTTTCTTTCATTCTCTCAAACTCTTCCTTCAGTGCAGCCATTTCTTTCTCAGTTTCCACGCAGAGGGGTTTAACCTTGAAGTACAACTTCATCCAGGGCCAATGCTTGACCTTCATGAATGCACGGATGTTGTACTGGATGCAGAAGATGGACTCCCTGAAATCAAAGTGATCCATCAGTATCATTAAAAAAAGCACATCTTTGAGAAACCAGACCTTGCAGAAGACACGTACCTTCGGTCTAACATTCTTTTCAATTCAAGTCTCCTGAGGTATCCCCTGCACAAAGCCTGTGTCTGCATGATCAGTTGTCCTAAGCAATCATCTCGCATCTCTTCCAGGACACCTAGTAAACCTGCCTTGAAGAATACCTGCAATCAAAGAATAGATGTCAGCCATCGCTGTGCTAATGTTTTAATGCAATGAATGATTTCTCATTGTGTGGCAAAATTAAAATGTTTACCTTAGTGTGTCCAAATTTGTACTGGGTATGATCTATCTCAATGGAAGACAGCAACTTTTCACACGCCTTCTTGCTATCAATAAACTGTCCTTCTGGAATGACAGCAGCATTCAGTAGGCGGTATCTGACAAAATAAAGGAAAAAAGCTGAACTGTGAGTATCATTTTAGTGCACAAGATGCTACAAGAATAGCTGTCACTTTGAAGACAGAGAGGAAGACTGAGTTTCACTCACACCTCCAGTCTTAAATAGCAAACCAGTAAGAAGCAAATCAGTTCAGTAGGTTCCCAGCATGTGTTACAGACCTCAGTGAGACCAAGGGCATGGACAGTCTGTTTGCTGGACCTCAGAGACTCTGCTTATCTGTGCCACAGTCATTCACACTAACCTAGGGGACCAGCTCTCTGGGTTAGCTGTAACTTTAAAAAAAAAAAGATGGCTTTAAGAATAGAGGGATTGCTGCAATTATCTAATCTGACCTCCTGTATAACGCAAGCACACAGTCCTCCCAGTGCCTTGTTCATCCAATCACTATCTTGTGATTAATCTAGTACATATTTTTGCTTAAAAAAGAAATTTCAATCTGATTTGACGGCTTCAGACCTTGACGGTGTCCCAGGTAAGCTATTCGCCCTCGCCGTAGGAAAGGTATACTTCACTTCTACTTTGACAACATCCTTTTTCAGGTCCCACCCTTGGGCTCTTGCTTTAAGTCTGTCTTTTAGATGACAGGTTTCTGCATATGCAGAAATCTTTACACCTGCAATTTCTCTACACCACAAACACATCAGCTATTAACATAGTTTCCCAAGTTAAATAATTTGATTTAAATCTCTCACTGCACTGGAGTTCACATTTATCCTGTAGCTCTATTCTGAGCCATTATACCATTCTGGACCAGCTTCTTGCATTCCTCCTGAAGTACGTAAACCAGAATTAGACATCGTATCTAGCAATGAACTTCCTAATCCTACACTGAGAGATTATTCCACCCCCTACTCTTTTCAGCATGCCTGTTTACTCATACACAAATTTGCCCACTCACATCCCTGCCCTGGAAGTCTTCCTGCTGAAGTCTGTTTTGTTAACGTAGCTACATTTGCCAGGCAAGTTTGTAATTTCATCCAAAAAGCGGTATTAGGTTTAATACAATTTCCTTTCAGTAAAACCATTGTAGTTATAATTATTTAAACAACATTCTTCAAACTTCTACTAGACAGCAGTTAAATATAGGAATTTTTGCTGAAACGTGCTTGTGTCAAATTTGAGAATTCAAGTGAAGAATATCCAAACATTCAGGTCAACATGAATGAAGCAAAAATAGGCTTTGGCATACGGTATTCAGGAAGGCATTTGGGTGGGCACTGCCCACACACTCTGCTATCAGATATGTCTTCATACTTTCCATAGTTGTTAAATATTCAAATAGTCATTTCCTAAGAACTGTACCATTGACTTGTTTAGCAAGACTCTGCTCTCAAATGAATTGGGCTTGATGCAAACACAAGAATGTTATTACAGACCTTTGTTTAAAATCCCCATATAATATCTTGTTGGGAAATCCTTTCCTGCAGATTCGAATGCCTTCCAGAACACCATTACATCTCAGCTGGTGCAGAACAAGCTTGTGATCCATCAGGCCTATGACAGAGCAACAGGGAGATATATTGATTTTTCTAGCATTCGTCTTTCTGATAACTTCTAACCTACGTTTTATGAATTACCTGGGGTCTTTGTTTCATTGGGAATGATACAACGCACAAAATGAGGATGAGTTGTTCGCAAGTTGGACATCAGCTTATTTAGATTTTCCTGTAAAAAAGAGACCATTTGCAACCTCTATATTACCTCAAGGCATAATGCAAATATTCTTAATATGATTTGACTCTGATGAAAAGTAAAAATTTGGAAGTTTTTCCTTACTCTTCCAGTGAATATTCTACAATCCTGCATAGGCATCAGCAAAGTAAATAGCTACTAACAGTGGATACAACTGACAAATTTTCCTCCTGTCTTAAAATTGTGTCCTTAGTAGTTAGAAGCTACTTGTAAGAGCTATTAAATAGGCTGAGGATAGAAAGAAATGAATGATATTCTAAGATACCAACAGTAGTCTTTCTTGATCAAATTAATTGTTGATCAAATGAATGAATAGGTTGAATTTTTTTTTGTTTGTATTACGTAGATATATTAGTTATGTATATTTAAAAGAGAACTGAGCCACAAAATCAATGTTTCTCTATGACATCAAAAGTCATCTCCTCTGCAGTCATCTCCACAGCAGCATCAAGAAGCTGCAACATGTAATTTGTGTTGCCCACACTGACTGCAAGGCACTGGTTGCCACACAACATCCTGTACTCAGACATACACTGGAAGAAGCCAATTACAACCAAATAAGGGAAGGATGCTGTTAGCAGCAAAGGTCAAAGCCAAGACTTCCTCACAGTATTGTAGGGCAATGGAGAAAGTGGGAATGGTGAACTAGTGCAGAGAGGTTTGACAGGACTCCATTCTCAGCATTTTCTGCAGCTGGCCTATTCTGAGCCAGAGAACACACCTACCCGAAAGAGTGCAGAGACAGTCTGGAAGGAAGAGCCCTTTTTCTTGCTTCCTTTCTTAATACCACCACCTTCAGCTGGAAAATGAGATGACAGTCCAGCTGAAGTATTGCTGTAAATCCCTTGGAGAGCATCATAATTGTGCATCTAATATACAGAGCACAAATACTGACACAACACTGATTCAAGTCAGGTGATAGCTACAGCTGGAAGCTCCAGACAGGAGACATCCAGATGATCCTACCTTCGTCTATGGAAGCAAAGGTGGCATAAAGACTGCATAAAATTTTCATAGATGATTTCTGATACAGCCCAATGACAGTTTCATTCAGGGGATCCTTGTTCTTGTCAAGCCAGCCAGTGATGTTGTAGTCCACTGTACCAGCATAGTGCACCAGGGAGAAGTGGGCCTCAGCCTTCCCTTTGCCAGGCTTGGGCTTCTGGAAGTTTGCGGACTTGCCCAGATGCTGGTCATAGAGCTTGTTCTTGAAAGAGGTGTCAGTTGCCTTGGGGAACATGCACTCCTCTTCCAGGATGGAGAAGATGCCCATGGGCTAAATAGAAAAAAATTAATTCCAGTTATAATAATATGGAGTGAAAGAAATGCTAACATTAAAGTACGGGAGATATTTTATAGAAAATTAACTTGGGAGGACTAGGTAAGCAAAATTTTTTGTGAATAGTTGGCAAGATATTCAAAAGCACCAGATTTTCATAAATACGATTTTGAACTACCTAGACGTTGTCTGGAAAACAAAAAAAAAAAGTCAAGCAAAAACTGTGCAGAAACTTCTTGGAATATAGTAGTGACTTCTCCTTATCCAGAAGGAGCAAAAAGTAAGCAGACAAGAAGCTAACATTTGGATTTAATTGAGGCGAAAATCTGCAGAGGAACCAATATGCAAAGACAGAAGACAACTGGGGTACATATGACAATAAACTGACAATTTATAATGATGTGGAAGACAGACAGACAGAACAGAGAAATAAAAACGTCTTTTTAGAAGGCAGAATACATTTCCAGCCCATGGATAACTAATCATAAGGGTTATGTTTAAAGGAAGGAAGGAGGTAAGGAGACCTGAAGCTTCACAGAGAGTGTACTGAAAGCACTCAGTGCAAACACTCTCAGGAACCCTTTCCAGATCTGATTTGTGTGATTGCACAAGCCACGTAAGAAACTCACTTTTTCTATAAGCTCAATGCAGGCAGCCAGGTCCATCCCAAAGTCAATGAATTCCCATTCAATTCCTTCCTTCTTGTACTCCTCCTGCTCCAGCACGAACATGTGGTGGTTGAAGAATTGTTGCAGTTTCTCATTGGTGAAGTTGATGCACAGCTGCTCCAGGCTGTTGAACTAATATTTGAGTAAATGTGTTAATACTGTTAAACTGACTCAAATCAATTTATTTCATACAGAATTCAAGGCAAGGTCAGACAGACTATCCCTGAAGGGTTTTAATAACAGTGTAAAGGATATATCATGGGTGGTCCAGGCTTACAGAAAAGCCGTGCTGTGCAGCAAACGGTTGATGTAGCCTGCACTGGCATGTTTTTGAGTGACCCTAATGTCACTAAATCAGATTCTGTGGGGAGGGAGGCAGCAGCTTCATGGCTATGCTTCTGCCATTTCTTTTCTCTTACAAAGTGGGTGATGGATCTACAAAGGTAGAAGCAGTTTCAGAGATATTTGCCCTGTTCTTGAGGGCTGCATTGGGGGGAGGAGGAGGAAAGGCCGGAAAAGTCAAACAAAATGAAAAAAGCGTTCAAAGACAGCCAACAGTCTGAGAGTGCTGTGTAACCAAACCTCAAAAATCTCAAAGCCAGCAATGTCTAAGACTCCAATAAAATGCTGTCTTGGCAGCTTTGTATCCAGTTGTTGGTTGATGCGCATCACCATCCACAAGAAGAGTTTTTCATAGACTGACTTGGAAATGGCGTTCACTGCCTGGTGCACCTGCAGGGAGACATTTCACACAGCTGTGTCAGCGCGTTGCTACTGCATCACCAGAATAAAAAGCCCCTCCACCATGCACAGGTACTGTCATCCCACAAAGTGCACTAACAAGTCTTAATGGCCCTGCCCATCCTTAGCCTGGACCCACTCCTGTCCCATAGTGAGAGGGTGGTCCCTGCTGCTCCCTGACACTCACCTGATCCTCTGTTTGGCCCTTCACAACATACTCATTTCCCACTTTCACCCGGGGATAGCAGAAAGCTTTCAGCAAGTCTGCCGAGTTCAGGCCCATCAGGTATGCTACTTTGTCAGCCTCTGTAAAATAAGTTTTAAAAAAAGCTGAAAGACTTTCTTCTTAACTGGGACAGTCAGAATGCATTGGAGCCAGCCAGAGCTCACCCTGAACCTGGCAAACTGGTTGGCTTTACCCTATTCACAAAGCTTGACCAACGTTCTGATTTACTTTTGCAAACTTTTGCTGGTCCTCATGATTGAGGAGCTACAGCAGCCCCAGCGGGTGTGGTAAAATCAGTTTTAAGAATTATAATTAAAATACATATGCATCAGCAGAGAAAAAAGAATTCCCCACACCAAAAGCAAAATAATATCCTCACACCACCAACAGTGGGTAGACAATTGACACACAATTCACCACAATCGGAACATAAATTCCCCATAATCATTTTGCTCTGTATTGATGATGGGAAAACAGTGTTTTTCCCTTTGAGCCACTCCTCCACAATGTCATTCAAACAGAACAACTCGGGATGTGTTACCAGAAACTAGCGAGCACTACAGTGACGTGTCTCAGGCACACGGTCCTGCAGAGCCATCGAGAATAATGTGGATGCAGAAAGTGACTCTACAGGAGGTGGCAAGTTGAAGGTTGGGCCTTCTTTTTATGTTCATCAAGGAGCAACTGCTTCTTTCCTGGAAGACTCCTTGCATTTCTAGTGAAAAATGGTATGAAAACAGCTGGAGATACATCTCTCCAAGCCATGAAGGTATTACCTTCTGTGCCATCCGGCTCTGCCTGCTCCTCACGTGGTCTATTCTTGAACTTCATGTTCCCATAGTGCAGGATTGCCCCTGTCAGTTTGTAAATCCCCATTCTCTCATCAGGGCTGAAGCCCAAAATGTCAATGGCTGCCTGCACACCGGAGAAATCAGCTGATTATAACAGTGGTGATGGTAAAAGTGATACTGTCACTCCTTGCTCAATGTACTCACATCTGTGGCAACAAGCTCCTCCTGGTCATCAATGCTGGCCACAGAAATCTCCCCTTGGCTGATGAAGGGGTAGTCGTATGGGTTGGTTGTGACGAGGAGCATCTCTGAAAGGCAAACAAAGGAGTGAGAGCTAGATCCTGGCAGTGAAAATGGAACAACAGCTTAGCAAGGTTTAACAGGCTTTTTTTTTTTTTTTTTTTTTTTTTTTTTTTTTTTTTTTTTTTTTTTTTTTTTTTTTTTTTTTTTTTTTTTTTTTTTTTTTTTTTTTGCTTTTGCATCCCCAGACTCTTGGTTTTCCTTTAAGAGACAAGAAAGACAGACTAAAACCATTCATCTGTCTTCCTTCTGGACGAGCAGAAAGTCCCAGGAATGTTCTCAGTCCTACCAGCTTAATATGCTGTGAACTGGGAGCTGAACACTCAGCACTGGCAGACAAGGAACAATGGCCATCCAAAGAAACAGGCTTTAAGATACTTTTAGGTAAGACTCATACATGCTTATGCTCATACATGACACATACTAATCCATCCTGAACGCTGCTTGCACGTGTTGGGGTTGTGCGCTGGTGCACATAGGTAATACAAATGTGTGTTTATCTCCATCTAACTCAGGCTAGAATTCACATTTTCAGTCCTGAATCCTATGGCAGAGTAAGAGGAGAGTGAAGGTGTGCAGATGTGCAGTGGGGTTGTGCAGCGTGCAGGAGAGGAAGCCCTCCATATACTGAAGATAAATCTGTTTGTGACCTTGTACAGACACAAAGTCCTCTGGCACACAGCAGTCTCTCTGGGAAGGGAAGAGGGAGGTGGTAAACGTCAGGAGAGCACGCAGTGGGAGGATGGGAGTAGGAGCTCCACCTTTGGCAGTGTTCTGTGGATAGCTGGGAGGAATGAGCAGAGGAGTGAGGATGAGTGCAGTAGTTGAGTGTGTGGCAAAAGGGTTTGGGACAGATGTGGGGCATGGATAGGGCAATGCCATGGCAGTGGGAAGGGGGAAAAGGCTGTAGGGGCTATACTGGAAACAGGGAAGAACTTTTGCCCATGTGTTCAGATAGATGGTTTGTAGATCAGGATATCTGGCCATGCTGCACCCAGGCAATTTCTCACCTTTCTATTCAAGATTATTCACAGGATCTGGTTCATACAAATCAGACTTTCCAGACCAGCAAGAACAGCTGTAAGACACCACCCTTACACCTCACCTGCACACAGTTTGCATTTCTTAGGAAAGATAAATTGCAGGTGAAGTAACCCCTAGTGCAACACTGTTAAACAGAGATAAAAATGCTGTGTACAGATTTGGTAAATCAGTCATTGTCCATGCTGGAATGTGGATGAGATAAATAAGCAGATATCAAAGCTTCAGTGCTTTCTACAGCTGTGAAGCACCCACCAAAAGGGGAGGCTGGGTGCTTGTGACACATGGCACTAGGTCAGCAGGTGCCACTGGACCCTTCGTCACTGAACTGGCACATTTAGGGAAAAGTTTCCCATATTGCTTTCAATGTAAAACATCACTGGGTGATGGCTGTCCTTACCAAGTAGTTCAGGCTTCTTATTGGAGAGGATCTGGTAGAAGATGTGGTAGCTTCTCTCAGCTTTCAGCTGGAAAGTGACTCTTGACTTTTCCAGCAAGTCTGTAATACGTATGCAGATATAAATCTTTCAAGGTCTTCTTTACTTTGTATTAAAGCAGTAAGCCCTCCTCACATACTTACAGGTCTCAATGTCACCAGAGGCCAGCTTTCCAGAGGTACCAAAATGAATACGAATGAATTTACCCTGGCAAGCAGACAAAAAAATAGTGGTCAGTGCAGCATTTTCAGGGTAACACACCAGAGTGTTTTTCTCTCTTGAATCTCAGTGACAGCATCTCCAAATCAGTCTGAATTATCTTAGATATTCAAAGACAGATAAAGGGGAACAGTTTGTTGCAGCCTATGCAGCTATGAGCATGAAACAGCTGTAAACACATCAGCATCAGACAAACAACCAATAAATTTGACAAGAACATTCTCCCAGCTCAGTGGCTCCCAGTTGCAAGTAAGAAGCAGGCAAACAGGATTAGAAATGCAGGAGGGCAGAGAGAAACACGGCTCACAAAGCGCGAGGAGTTGTCATTTCTCATAGTCTTGGCATTTCCGAAAGCCTCCAGGAGTGGGTTAGCGCTGATGATTTGATCCTCAAGCGTTCCCTGTAAGAGTATTTGAATAAATATTGAAAAACACCGTGGGCTATGTGGTAGGAAAAAGTGACTATATCATGGCTTGTCTGATTATATGTGCAGCCACGTGCCCTTAATTTCAGCTGTACAGCGTTACTACAGCATCTTCTCGACTATAGCACCAAGAATCGGCGCTATGTGTGAATGGTAAATAATTAATTTTTCCCTTATTCAGAATTTCTCCCATGGTCAGAGCTCTTGTCTCTCAGCCACAGGGACAGATTAGCCCATGTGAAGAAACTGGAGCTTCTGATTCTTCCTGGACACCAATCCTCCAGACCTGGTTTCAGTCCAGATAAAGCTCCACCTGGCAGTGACAGTGGCAGCTCTGGTGGCTTGTATTTGTTGTGGTCCTAACTGCGTATCAACCCTTGGCCTTACTGCCTTTTCAAACAGTGGCTGAAGCTAATAAAAAATATTTCATATTTTGAGGTAAATGTTTGTCACCAGTGCTCTCCACAGCCACCAGCTGATAATATCCTGAACTGCCCCTCCACCAAGCCTTCCTTCCTCACACCTTCACCCGGGACTCCTTCCTCTTCGCTAGGTCCCCGCTCGCTGCAATTGTTGCAAAGTACTGGATGACACGCTTTGTGTTCACAGTCTTCCCTGCACCAGATTCTCCACTGTCAAAAGAAAGCACAGAGTGAAGAATTATCTGCCAAAAGAAAGCACAGAGTGAAGAATTCTCTGCCCACTTTTTGTTGGAGATAAAGTTCAAAGTGACAGATGTACTTACGTGATTAGGATGGACTGATTTTCACGATCTGTCAAAGGGAAAAATAACTGCGGTCAGAGAAGCTGTAGGGAAAAGTGCTGCTTCTCAGGCAACCCATGACCCAGTATCCATTGAAGGAAAGAAACAAAATCTCTGCAAGCAAAACTGAGAAGATGCATGGTCTTTTTCTCCTCTCTTCCCCTCCCTGTACTCCACTTTTTGTATTCTCTCCTGCAACTTTGCTCCATCCTGCACTCTCCTCTTTGCTTCTTTCTTTATGATTCTTTACCTTTATTAGTATTTAATATGAGACAGGACTTGATTCAAACTAAAACCATGTCTTTTGGTGAAAACAGTTCTTCCAGCTGTGTTCTGAACCTACCTGCTGTTGCTTGAAGCCATGTGCTGGTGTGTTGACTAGGGACTTCCCAGACAGTGTGTCCTGTCCAACTGCAACTGCCCTTTGCAGTGGTTCCTGCTATGGTGCTTAGCTTAGCACTTAGACCACAAATACAGATAAGGTGCAGGACAACAGCACAACACTTTAAAAAATAAAAAACCTATGTCAGGAAACACGGAAAACTGTCTGGAGCTGGTTTTGCATCACCTAGTGGTAAAACAGGCACATCTAATTCCACAGTACAATAGTTGGGAGCCCAAATAAATAATCTGCAACATGACATAGAACAAGGAATTGGGGTAGCACGTTGTAAGAGATGGCAAAGGCAACTGAGCCCATAGCAGATAAGGAGTGACATTTGGCAGAAGCAGTGTTTCTGACATAGTTTTGTTTTTTTTTTTTCTATGAGTCTGATCAAAATAGAAAAGCTCACCAGTCAGCATGAACTGATAGGCGTTGTCAGAGATGGAGAAGATGTGTGGAGGGGCCTCCTGGCGCTTCTTGCCTCGGTAGGCCAACACCACTTCCGGGTTGTACACCGGCAGCCACTTGTAGGGGTTGACGGTGACACAGAAGAGACCCGAGTAGGTCTGCAGAAAATAAAACAGAACAGCAGAGACACTGAAGTCCAACTCCTGACAGCTGGATTTTCTCCTTTGCCATGAGAGGGAGCTTACATAGATCATCCAGGAGGTGTAGCGGTCCTTGAGGTTGTAGAGGACAGCAGGTTCATGCAGGTGGGTCAACATGGCCACATCCTCAATTCTGTCAAACTTAGGTGGGTTCATGGCATATACATCATCAGGTTTGACAGTAATCATCTATAATCCAGAAAGAAAGAATTAACCTTGATCCGGCAACTCTCAATGCTCCTTCCACGTGTACACACAGAGACACAAACACAGAAGTAGTAACATCTATAAGGCTGCTCTAATTCAGATTTTTCTTTCTGTTTAACTGTGCAAAACAAGATATGGCTATTACAGGGCAACACTGCTGCCAGCTGGGAACTCTACAGCACTGGCAAATTTACAGGACGTAAATTTACTGTCCTGGAATTGCGACAACCACACAGATAGAATTTGTGCTGGACCAGGTCTTTCTTCACATTACTGCTGCTTATGAACTTCAAGTCGCTGCTGCTTGTGGCTGTAATGGCCAGGAGCACAATTGCAGGCCAGTCTACCTTTCAGGCTCCAAGATTCACGCTGCACAACACTGGAGAGACAAGCAGCACAAGATTCATCAACAGTAAATTCTTCCTTGGAACTGATTTGTTCCACTCTTGCCTATGCAAATAGCACCGTCTGCCGGGCTCGCGTTGTGGGTGACTGTCTTGTCACATAGCCAGAGCCTGTGGATATGTTTGGGGCAGGGGGGCAGATGTGCAGGAAAGCAGATGTACACGGATGGCAGCAGCTGTCTTGGCCACACTGAACCACAAAGAAGTTTGAAAATCCTGTTGTCATTTCTCCAGATGGCATTTCCCGTTACTTTTACACTGTAATTGCTGCTCCGACAGAATGATCCAAGCGGACTAGTCCAATCCAAGGAGGAAAGAATGTTACTACAATCATATTTGATTCAGAAAGACTGAACACCATTTCCAAGCGCAGGTCCTGACTAGCAGAATGATCTTGAGCTTCTTTTGACAAAGCAAGAATTACAGGCCCAGTTATCAAAAGCAGCTTTGTGATATGAGTCCCTAAATACCTTTCTAAAGTGTTCAAACATCTGAGCAATTAGGGCTCACTGCTACTCACAGGACATATCTGGGAGTCACTACAGAGGTTTCTAACATAGTGTTCAGTGCTCAGAAGAGGGCAGCAAGCTCTAGAATATTAGGAATTAGGAGAAAAGAAAGGGAGAAGAGAGTGTTATGTACGATGTGTTTGTCAGTTAATTCACACCTTCATTACTGATCATACCTCTTAGAAAGAATACAGTTGTACTAAAAATGATCCAGAGAAGAGAAACAAAGATGCTCATAGATATGAAACTGCTTTTCTAGGAGGAGAGCATAACTTGATTGGGATTTGGGGGAAACACTTTGCAAGTTTGCAAAGTCAGGAATGGCAGAGATAATAATGGCCATAGCAAGGAAGAATTATTCACTTTTTCTCCTTGTGAAAAAATAAGAAGTTACCAGGCTGTGTGTTGCAGAAAAAAAAAAAAAAAAAAAAAAAAAAAGAAAACACTTTACACATGCTCTAATTTTAAACTGTGGAAATCTTTCCCACAGGACACTACAGATGCAAAAAGCTCAAATGGATGTAAAACAGCCAGCCCCTAGAAAAGCAAGTCCTTGCACGCAGTAGCCTGCTGCAGCCTCTGCTTAGTCACATACCTCTGACTGCTGGAGGGGGACCAACGGATGACTGTTTTATCCTTTATTTGCTTTTTTCTTAAAAATCTGCTAGCACCTACTGTCAACACATTGGTTGAGGTGATTCTTTGGACTACTGCAGCTATTCTTACAAAAGTTATCAAGATATAAGTTGCTAAGACATTTCAGCATTTTTGCAAGATTAACACCTTGGAGGCCCCTCTAGAAAACTGTCTGCAGCCAGTGACACTGATAATATTCAATAATATTCAATAATTCAAGGTCAGGTTGGATGGGGCTTTGAGCAACCTGGTCTAGTGTAAAGCATCCCTGCCCAGGGCAGGGGGGTTGGAACTGGATGATCTTTGAGGTCCTTTCCAACCCAAACCATCCTGTGATTCTATTAATAATTTCACGTGCAAAGGGGACTTTCAAAGTAGCTGGCTCCTCCGCTACCAGTATCGGTAAATATGAGTGTTAGATGAGAAAGGGTTAAAAACAGAGGTTGAGAACGCTAAGACTGGCAAGGCTGCAATACAACCTGTTTCAGAGCACTGCCTCATCTTTAAAGTCTAAACCAAGAGTAATTATCCAATGGATACCTTCACCCCAGCAGCCAGAGCAACACCTTCCTCTGGAGGCTGTGCTGGACCCATTCAGAGGGCACGGCAGGGCAGATTTCTCACCTGAGCTAGTCTGGTGCTTTCTGTGTTCTTTGCCCTCCCTTGGCCCTCAGCAGGGCAGGAAGGAGAGCCAGGAGGAATGCACTTACTCTGCCATCCTCTGTCTCAACAGTTATCTTCCCATCCTGTGCAGCCTTGATCTTCCCTCTGGTGTACTCCACCTCCGGGTCAGCCACAAAGCAGTAGGTCTTGGCATCAAATGGCTGGTTCTGGGCTTCTATTCTCTCCTTCTCTGATTTGCGCAGGTATGGTGCAGCCTCACCGAAAACCTCCATGCTGGCATCTCTGCTCATGGCTGAAGCTGAAAGACTGAAAGACAGACCCTGCTGTGGTGGTCCCCTGTGTGGTCCTTAGAGGTGGGCAGAGGGGAGCTGAACACCTGTCACCCCTCCTAAGTTGGGTGCTCTGACAGCAGGTAGCTGAAAACCCTTCCCATCTCTCCGACACATACCGCAATGGCTTGAGGGAGACATTTGCTTTTCAAAGCTGGAACATACAAAAGCAATGAAGAAAAGCTACCGCCCTTCATGGCCCCAGGGAAAGGGGATCCATACCCAAAGAAGCAGGAGGGCTCCCTGGGGAAGTGTAGCAAAGGAGAGGGATCTCTGGAGTATTCCCGTAGTAAGATTGAAGCCCTGAAGCCTGTTTTTCTTCCAGTTCTCCTCTTCATTCATTATTTCCCCCACTCCCTTTTAACATGGAGCTTGTCCTAGTCCTCTGGTGCATGGCTGTAGCGGGCAGAAACAGCCACGTGCCCGTTACAGCAGCTCATGCAGGGGAAAGAATGGGAACCTGCCCACAGTAGGTGCAAGGGAAGAGCCAGCTCATGCGAGTCTGAGCAAGCTGTTAGTTTTCATGCCTTAAATTCTCACCTTAACAATCAGTCAGCAGAAAGAAGGAAGGAACAGACTGATATCTCTGAAAGAGAAAGAGTGGAAGGTCAGACTCCAGCTAAGCCACAGCCTCTTCAAAGGCTGGGTACCTCTCACTTACTTACTGTGAGCAATCACTCCAGTTGAGGACCAGTGAAGTAAACTGCAGATACCAGTCCTTCCCTACCCAAGGAATGGCCCAGCGGGGAATCAACAGCAGATTTCCCACCACAGTGCTAGAGCCTTGGTGAAGATCCAAGCACAGGAAGCAGCACCTGCACCAGGAACCCTCCACCCCTCTGCGAGTCGGTCACAACATGGCCAAGAGCATGGATCAGTAGCCACCACCAAGGGATTTCTCCCTGACAGTTTTTATAGGCTCAGCCCCTTCCCTTAGCTCGGCCCCTTCCCTATATTTGGAAGGAAGGGATCGACACTCCTGCCTGCTCACCACTTCGTTTTCTGCCATATACAGTATGTAGAGAAAGGAGCCACTCTTTTTTTTTCCAATTTTAGTAACTCTGGGACCTAATCCTGGTTTGTAGATACTTTGTTGTGAGAATTTCCTCTACTGGAAACATGCTCTCCTGCCAGCTATGACCACAGCCAGCACTTCACTCATACCTGAATATGCTACAGAAATTTGGCTTCAAATACTACTTTGGCTGCCGAGGGCGTTCACTACCCTTGCTGCCAAAAGGAGCTGCAGAAGCCATGCCACACCATGCCATGAGGTTGGTAGACACAGCTGATTGCAATTCCCAGGTGGTAAGGATAGCGGTAAGGAGAAGGTGGCTGTGCAAGAGTACGCTGCACCTATGCAACTCTTGCTTGGGCAGCACAGATCGAGGATTGGCAGCAAGGGACGGCCAGCATAGGCTCAGACACCTCTCTTCCTTCTCCAGAGCAGTGCTGTGCCACAGGCTTCCAGGAGCACACTGCCAAACCACCACCAAACCCACTTCAGCCTACCTACGTGTCCTGAAAAGCACAGGAAACTAGAGAGAATTAGCATGGAGAAACATTAAAATGTAGAAAATTCTCCACTTCTGCAGGAGAGGCTGGAAGTCAGGTAGGACCCAGAGCTGAGCTCTCCCACCTCCCGGCAAAGCACCTGACCAGCGGGGAGCACAGCCAGGTTTCTGCCAGATTACGCTCTGGACCAGCAACCTGCGTTCTCAGTTGCACATTTTTAACAAGATAAAACCCTCACTGATTCTTCAAAAACTCTCGCAAAGCTGACTCAAACTCTTGCAAAGAGGGTTTGAAGCTAACCCCCTTCAGGCCAGGGTTGGCTATGACTGGAAGTCCTACAGTGCCAAATGCTCTCTTTGGTCAGCACAGAGCAGACAGGCAATGGCCGCAAACTGAGCTCACGTGGCTGCGCAGGTGAGGACAGCAGCTGGCAGGAGCAACAGGAGTCTTCATGCCTACACGGACAGAGGTAGCTCCTGGTGCACGAGCAGAAGGGTCTCCTCCCCATATGTCATCCTGCCTGTTTTGGTCATCTTCTGTCACTGTTCAGTATTGCCCATTTGCCCTCCGCACTGCCTGGACACCCACCCAAGGCTGCAGCATCAGCTCCATCTCATCAGAACGAAGCCTACACAACTTGTGTGAAGCCAGAAGCCTACCCCAAATAGCTCCTACCACCACTCCCAGCTGGAGCCCCCGGGGGCACCTGTAGCTGCTTCTGCAGCGTGAGGACCTTACCTCATCTTTCAGACACACTAGTTGGCCCTGCTTGTGTTTGCCTGAGGAAAGTTGACCCTGTGGTCTTGTAGGAGTGTCATTGTCACTACTGTTTTGACAAATATGTTCCATGTTGCCCTTAATTTCATTGAAGGTCACTAAAAATGGACACCACAGCCACATATCTCATGAACCATGAATTCCTAGAATCCCCCTAAGCCTGGAGGATGAGGGAAAGCTTTTTTTAGCAAGCATCCCTTGTGATCAGCCCTTTGAACTCAGCACAGTGGATGTACTGAGTGTCTCCAAAAAGCCGAGACACACCACACCAACTATCAGCTTGGGGCTTTGTCCTGACACTGAATTGTCAGTGTGATTCGGTCGGGGCCGTTCTGCTCCCAGGTATGCAAAAGCAAAGAGCACATGCAAGCAGTGAGAGCCACTTTCCCTGTTCCCTGTCACAGGTTCAGGTGCCCAGCTGGGAGCACAGTGCAGGAAAACAACTAGCAATGACCCACAGGTAGCCCCTGCTGCCAACTAGCCCCAGGCATCTGCTGAGCATGCACCAAGAACGTCCTGGACTGTTTGAAACCATTTGCACGCAGCCACTGTCTCAAATACTCTGAATCAGGGCCATCCAGTACATCCAGAAGCTGTAACGCCATTTCATGTTCTCCCTAGCCCAGCAAGGGTTAGTAGCTAAAAAAATACACATTAATTACTTACAGATCTCTTAAGTAACTCTGACCCATGAACTACGCAACCAGCTACACCAGCCATTGCTATCAGATGCCCGCTATTTAAAAAGGCCCCACTTTTCACTGTAACAGTCACACTCCTATTTCTAGCAGTTCTCCATCATTGTATAAACACATTTCTCAAGATGATAGTTGCTTTAAAACCTTTTTAGAAGGTAGCCTGGAGCAAGCACTGAGATACTAAAATGTGCCCGTTACACTGCAGACCAGGAATGCAGAGAAGCTTGGGGAGTGCAGATGAATCTGCACATCTAGATTTTGGGGGGTTTCTTCTTTAGTCTTCAGGACATACATTAGATTTTTCTGGCTCAAGAAATAAGTGTACACATCTTTCTATGTTTAGACTTATCTGTGCTTTGGAGCCTTTGAATGTTTGACAAGCTGTACGAACAGGGATGACAGAGCTTCACAGAAATTAAAATCACAAAGTGCCATGACAGATCTAAAACTTAAATCTCTTTCTATAAACTATAGTGAGACGTGAATGAGTGGGACAGTGCAGGTCTTTCAGCCCAACCAAGGAAATTCCAGAATTTCAGCAAGCTGAAGAAAGATTACTGCTTTTGTTCCATGTGCCTGAGTTTTCCAGAGAGGAACTGCTTTAAATATACTCCATATTTCACTCTGGCAAGGTGGCTGTTCTTCCCACTTTGCAGAGAAGATCACGCATGAACAATTTGCCTCCTCGAATGGAAGAGGTTAGGCCAGACTCAAAGCAGGCTGTGGACCTGAGCACCCAACGCTTCAGTGTTGCTTCCAGAGCCTGTCACTGCCTTTGGAGACCTTGAGCAGAGCTCAGCCCCTCTGACCAGTAGGGCTTTGGTCACCTCCAGCAAGATCAGCAGTTAGAAAACAGGAGACCTGAAATCAAACCTTTTCTTAGCCTGGGGATATTCAGCTAATGTTTCTTGCCTTCCAAGGAGTGAAGACAAATGTTAAGAGTCAGTGTCAGAAGCAGGGGCAGCAGAAGGAAACCTGGCTGCAGACTGGGGGCTCCAGGGCTCAGCTGGTGGACACCTTGCTCCCAGTATAATGTCTGGTTTTTGGCCCTATTCCTGTAGGGAGATACTTCTTATTTCATTCCCAGGGCTGGAGGACATCTCAACCATTTCACCTAAACCCCTAGATCGTGCTGGATTTGTCTCCTACCCACAAAATCATTACTTACGACAGGCCACACATAACTGATGCCTCTGCACTTGCGAAGGATCCTGCTAGCCCTCAGGAAAACCCAAAGCTGCGTATGCGGAGCAGTCTGAGCAAGATGAGCCTTGGGCTTGCTGCTGTGAACCAAGGTCATTGCGGTCCACCACATCTCCATTCAGGTGCCCGTGGCCCAGGAGCGAAGGCTTAGCTGCACACCTGCATTCAGAGCAATGGCCTCCTTTAATGGACATCTTTTCAAATGTGAACAAAATGCACTAAAAATATAACCAAAGTTAAGAAACGGTGCGGTGCAAATGGAGAGATCAGTGGGTAAGGAGGGATGTCTTACCTTCTCAGGAGCCATCACTGCTGCCCTTACCCAGTGCAGCATGGAGGGGCTGGCGCTGCCAGGCAGCCCAGAGTGCGGCTGTCGGACAAGCTTTGAGGCAGCAGTGTCCCTCCGCCGCTGCATGGCACCGGGAGCAGCGGGGACACAGCCCAACGTGAGCAGGTCAGCGTACGCAGCACCAGCAGGGATGGGGATATTGCACCTTCCTAAAAACAACCTGGTCTTATACGGGACTGGAAATTACTCCAGTGAAGACAAAGTTCTAATTAAAGAGCTTATAAGTAAATCTGCTGGGGTTTTTCTCAGAAATGAGCACTCTAAGAAAGCCAGAGGCTAGCATTACACCCTCTCCTGCACTGCAGCTCTGCATTACAGCTCCTATTTCAAAAGTCCCAAGTACTAAAACCAACTGGAATAAAGTATACAGATTATATGTGCATAAAATTGCAACTAAGCTAAATTATCACTGCATGTAATTTGTTTCCTGACACAAGGAATGGTGCTCATTGCTGCATTCCTCCTAACAGTTACCAGCTTCTGGTTTCATTACTTTCAGCTTTCTTGAACACAAAAGGACTGGGCTGGCCTTTTCTCTGCCAGATGTCTATGGTGAAAGTTTTCATGAAGAGTACAGCAAAATATTTCCATGATTTCTGAGACCGAGGCTTGGAGTCTGTGTACTGCAGGAAGCTGCGGTGGGCACCTTGTACACGTGCAGAGCCAAGAGCAGGCCAGGATCTTTTCAACAAGGGAAAAAGGACCCAAAACCAAACTGAGGACCATAGAGTCAGTGCCAATACCAGACTGTGCCTCGCTGACCTCCCTGCAAAGCCCTTCTCTCTGATTTGGTCCCTACAATCACTCACACCAACCTGGGAACCAGTATAGGGAACAAACTACCCAGTGATCTCCCAGCTCTCCTCCAAAGACCTCAGATAGTCTCCACCATGCTCTAGTGCTGCCCCTTTTTCCAGGGACACCGCCCAGACTGATGAGTACTTCTGTGCCTCACCTCACAGACCCAGGCTTGGGTGCGGGGGGTAGGTCTCATACCCCTCAGTTGGGGGGACTCCCCAAACCAGCTCCCCAGGCACGGGGCGAGCAAGGGAATGGCACCAGGTCCCCTCTGCCCAGCAGCCAGCAGGACCTGGTCAGGTGAGAGGCTCATCAGCCAGTTGAGCCTGAATCCAAGAGTCATGGCTAGTGGTGGGGCACCTGCTGCATCTCCAGCACCTGGTGGGAAAACCCAGAAAGAGCTGCGAGGACCACAGCTTGCTGGAGGACACACAACAGTGCTGACTCAGAGTGCTGGTTACTGCAACGTGTCCCCAGTAGGTACAGAAAATGAGGGCCAAATCCCAGCAAGTTACATCTCAAGCTCCAGAGTTACAATGTGAGAGCTCCCACCTAACCCTAACCACAAAGAAGAAATGTCTAGGCACAAGCAGGCCATTTCAGATGATATGGGAGCCAAGGGTGTTACACAGGCTACCTTCATTTCCAATATTTTCTTATAGAAGCAAAGGATGCTTATTTCTTGGCCTCGCAAAAGCTGGAAAAGCAGTCTTTCTGTTTTACTTGTTGAGTGCCTGGATCTCCTTTCTTAGCTCAGAGCTCTGGACTCCTTACTTCTCTAGACTTGGTGCTACTTGCACCTGGGGCCACTCTGCCTCTCCCCCACCACTACACAGTCAGCAGCAGTGGCAGTAGATCTCTCGGGTGAACGGGCCAACTGCACGTGGAGTTGGGACACGGGGGCTGCTGCCTCACAACAAGGTACAAGATTGCGTCTTGTGAAGAAGCGCTGACACCATCCCAACACAGCCAGGGCTGCCACAGGCTCCGCTGCTTGGTGTTTGGGCCGGCACGAAATTATGTCCCAGGAAAAGATTAGCTTCAGGGTGAGTCCCAGGCCCCTGCTGCAGTTTCTCACATGCAGAGGACACAAACACCTTCTTTTACTACCAAAACCTTCCTAGGGCCCTACAGAAAGGCCCTAGGGCACACACAGAGGTGCACATCTACTTGCAAACAGCCCTTGGGAACAGCAGCTGCAGTTCTCTCTGTTGCTCCATGCTGCCAACATCATTTGCAGAAGCTGTCCTGAGGTGAAGGTCACAAGGGTGCCATCACAACAAGCTGCATTGCCTTGCAAGGCTCTCCCGTCCTGGTGTTGCCAGGGAGCTTTATTGCTGTCCTTCGTTCAGATAAGGGCACCCATGGCTCAATATACACCCACAAATTAAAAGTGGATTTACTGGTTGATGTCTATTTCTGCACAAAGGACTTTGGGAGAACAAGGAGGTTTTGTAAGCTGCAGTTGAGTAAGTTCCCTGGCACGCTGAAGGAACCTACTTTATTAAACTAGTAATACACAGCTTAAAACATGGAATGAGCTGGCTCTTGCACAGAGACAGATGCAATCATTCCTGCCCAGATCTCCGCAGCACAAATCCCCATACTCCCAGGCAGCTGGACAACTGATGCACAGCTGCTAGAAGTCAGGGGCCAGATACTCCATGAGCAGCATAGCTTGCTTTAAAAAAAATCAGTTTCTATTTGAACCAAACCAAACCTTCTAAATTCTCTTCTAGGGGTGAAATAGTTAGCTTTTTGCTTTTTTTTTTAGGCCACCGAACCTAAGAGCAACCCACTAAAACTGACCTGCTTATCAATACCCATCTAATAGCAAGGACTCTGGCCATTCCTCCCTGCAGCAAAGCCCAGAATATTGGCTTCACTAAGCACACAATCACTGCTCCAAGGCTGGGGAGGTTCTGAGCAGCCCCAGCACATACTGTCCTGCAGCCACAGCTGCTGGGTCTTCCAGGTGAGCACCGTACTCCAGCAGCAGGGACTGGAAAGCCTTGGCTTCAACTGGCAACCTCAGTGCACCACAGCAGGCTGTTCATAGCTGTTTGACTCCTCAGCAGCCTGCACATTGCTTGTTTTACCTGACCAAAAATACATACTGATTTGCAACTAGGTGATCAAGCACCCAACTCAATGCTCAGCCTTCAGCTCCATCCTGTAGTTTACCAAAAAGCACCTGAGCACTCATCACACAGTCCTGGCTGCAGGGTGATGGGAGCACATCTTTGTAACGTCAGGCCAGCGCTTGGACCACGCAAGTCTGATGAAGTGAGAAAAGGCTGAGAAAATGTAGATATCTGCAAAGTTACTGGAGAAAGAGCTACAGTATCTCAAACCACACATAGCCTTGACCCAAGATAGGGATGAGGAAGACTTACTTTCTTCCTCAGGCTGCTAACAGGTAACAACTAGCAAGGATTAAGTAGTTCTGGGTGGCTGCAGGACACTAAGTTTCAGTCAGCTTTCTTCAACGGCCAAGCACCTTTGCCACCAAAGCACAACATATCTAAAAATGCAGCAGGTTGATATGAAATACTGTCTCTTTCCCATTCCTTTTGGAATACAGCTACGGCTGAAAAACTTGTATTATGAATCTTTTCAGTCCCTAAAGATCCAAATTACAGTATTAAAATTAATCTTTTCTCCACAGGGTAGCTTAAGTGCTTGGGTGTAATGAAAAGTAGCGCAATTAGACCTTAAACATGCAGAAAAAATATCCTCCTGGATCAGCTGCTTCATTTCTTAGTCACATTCCCACTAGGTCTTCTACATCAGTATTTTCAAGAAACATAGAACAGAGAGGAATAGACTCCTTAATAGAGAAAAAGAAGCAAGACAAGCAGGACAAATTCCCTCCCCACTCTCAAGGTAAACATTCAGATAATTTCTGACTTGTTCAAAGAGGGGAAAAAAGTATTTCCCCCAATGCAAGTAAGGTAAATAAGAACTCCTACAGCACATGAGAGGGCATTTAAAAAGCTGCACAGGCCTGCACTTCCAAACACTATCTCTGCTAGCAGTACTCACTGCTAGTTACCAGCACAACTTGTCCACTACTGACTGGACTGCTATTGAATGGGCCACTGAGACCCAGAGGGAGGTGGTACTTTGATGTTGCTCTTATCACAAGAGTGGATAAATATAATTTACCACCTTCCATATCCCAATGCACTGTATGGCACAAGTCATCCTCAAAACTGCATCAGAAGTTCAGAAAGGAGGTGATTTTCCCTAGTAAAGATCTTGATATAAAAAAAAAGAAACAAACACGCTCATCTGGAGCTGGGCGCTCAGCGTACTGAGTACAGTCCCAACAAGACAAATTTCAAAGAAACACAGAAGTGCTGGTTGGAACTCTGGAGCTCCAGAGGTCTCCAGTCCGGCTTCCCACAAGACTATCACCAGCAGGTCAAGCCATGGCCTGTCTTGTTTCAAAAAGAACTGGTGCACAGCCACTCAGATAAAGAAATCCAGAGCTAGTAGGTGCCAAAAGTCACCTCTATAAGAAAATTTTGAACTTGATTGTGGGGAAAAATAAAAGGCAAGGAAAAGCTCTTTAGAAACAATGCTAACCCTTGCAATCACTCCATGAAAATAAAATCATTGCCAGGGCACCACTTACCACAGACACGAATATAATTGATAGCACCTTGGATGTGACACAGCCTCTTAATTGGTAGAAGACAAAGCGTGACAGTTCCTTTCAAAGTCACTCCTATGGCCTACTGCAATCAAGCCAGCCAGCACACGGAGGAAAAAAAAAACCAAACTCAACAGCTGAAAAGGAAGTTAAATTCTACTAAGATACTTTTTTTAAAACTCTCACTGTAAACAGATACAGAAAAATTCTTGCTGGTCCTTTAAAACAGGAAAAGAAAAACCCTCTTCTTTAAATCAGCTAAAATTTGGGGGGGTGACCTTGAAACTTCAGGAATCTTCCTTCCTTTCAGGCTCTTCTTTCTTGACAGAGCTTTATCAGAAAAGTGCAGTCTTACACATATTCTATCACAGTAACCTTCCCGATACCCTCAGGAAGTCACCACAGTACAGGGCAGCTGATGTGGACCTGTACTACTTTATCATGTTTTATAACTGCTCTAGAACAGGTTAAGTTTACTATTTTTCAGAGTTTTGGAAAGATAGAAATTTACCATAGACCTTGCACCTCCTCTCGGACAGGAACATTCTCTTCCAGCCTCCACAATCAGAAGGATGCCAGTGCTACCAGTAGGAGCATTTGCCTTCAGTCTGAAACACTCTGGGACCTGCACCAAGAACTCTTCTATTTTGTCTCCTGTGGGCTACTCTCTGGGGTTCAGCTACCTTAAAAAAAGCACATTCACCTTATGGTTTGCACTGCTACACAGAAATACTACTTTCTAAAAAGAAACAAAACAGAGCAATAACATGAAGCTTGACCAGTACACAAAAATTCAGATGATATTCTAGTCAAACCTAACTAAAGAAAAAAAATATACTGCTTATATAAAGCAATCTTTATTTTCAAATGCTGCACTGCATAAAATTTATCTGATTGACGGTCCTATGCACGGACACAGATCCCCCCCCTTCATCCTCCCCCCACTTCAGTATTCAGCACAACACAATCAGGCCAACTATGCATAAAATCATGTAGACCGGGAACTCATTACTCATTTCCTTATAAGTTAACAGTGTTCACCTGGAGAAACCACTGAGAAAAAAACATTTCATTTTTGCATTCAAATGAAGAAATCAAGCACACTACAGGGCTGGTCCCACACGTGGAAGCTGCAGATGCTTTCAGTGCTCTTCACCTTCTTAACCTTGATAAAGAAGTACTCTTAAGGTTCTCCTGCTTAAAATATTATAACTGCCTCTCCCAGAAGGCAAAACAGTGGAAAAAAAAGGCAGGAGTCCTCCAAGAATGCCACGCCCCACACAGATTTTCATCAAGTAATCATCCTCCTGCAGTGATCGTCCTTCGTTGATGTCTTGCCAAGAGATACCAACTAATTTTATGAGCAATACACGTTATTCCCAAATGAAAGTGTTTTCCATTTTTTCCTCCCAACAGGGTTTCAGAGAAGTCCCAAATTTCATTCCGTAGCCTAGATCTTGCTTCAAATAATATCCATGGGGAAAGAATTTTGATAATGGTATTTTGCAGAAGTATGGTTACCTTTCTTATTTGGAAGAAAGGAGGCTTGTGGTGACCGGATGATACACTTGTAGGTTTCCGCCTTAACTCCAATGTCCAATTCCAGCCAAACCTACAGGCAATCTTCACATCAATCTTTGAAGACCTTGTGTTTTAGGATCTGTATTTTCTCATGTGTGCAGCAATAGATGCAGAAATCTCAGTGCTCCTCTTATTCTGGCCATAATAGTCCACAAAGTCACCATCAGGCCCAACGAGGTACATTATTATTGTGTGATCCACCTGCAAGAGATCACATCAGGGCTCGGTAAAAAGGATCCTGCACATCTCTCAAAGTCAGCAGCGTCCCATTCAGCCTTTGGTTCAACTCTGACAAGACTTCTGACCAACAAGCTAAAGCAAGATAAGGAAAATCTCACCACTACCTTGGCAACCTTTTCTTGTTCTACCAAAGAAAATAAATAGAGAAAACTATTTGCGTACTCAGAATGTGTGAAGGAATACTGCAAGCAGACAAATCTTCCCTAAGCTGCTGGCACCCTTCCTGCAGCACAGACAATGCTCAGGCAAACTTGCGGGCTACTGGTCTTTCCCCCTCATTTTTCCCAGTTTCCTTCTCGTGATGCTTATGACCCTCACAAGGTATTCCAGCTCCTGATGCTCACATGATGTAAATCAAACAGAAACAGAGATATTTCATAAAACAAGTTCACTGTCAGTGCAAACAATGGGACCAAGAGCATCTCGGAGATACAGCAGCTGCGGATAGATGAGCTGGCACAGAGGGAAATACGTGTGCTGGGAGAGGGCTCCCTCTACTGTTCGAACTGAGAAAGTAACAATTACTTGAACCTTGAAGATATTTCAATTTGATTTATATGAAAATTAACTCCACTGTAAATCTATTTAAAATGCCACGGCAAGTACTGTCTGCATCTAACTGTGACACCATCTTTATGAGCAAAACCACAAAATACTGAAAATGGAGGCCACGAATCTGCGATTGCTCAAGTGACTACATCATCCCCCTGGAGAAAAAAGAACTGAAATGTACTCGTGCACTGAGAGTACAACTGTGTTTGAAATTAAGAAATCACATAAATATTTCCTGTATTACAGGCATGCATTAAACTTAATGGGATTTCTGCCACTGAAAGAATGTTTATCAAAATTTTATTGAAGAAAGTTCAATTCAAATATTTTAATCTAGTTTCAAACATTCAAGATAAGATCACAAAATCAAGTTCTAACAGACAAATTTTAGTAAGGAATCTGAATCACAATTTAGATTCTTCAACAGGAAACTAGCAACAAACAAAAATCAGGTACCCTGCTCGGAGTATTTTAACTCCCTGGGCTATGGAAGATTAAATAAGTCAGGATGGAGTGCAGTTTGTGTGCAAATCCATTGTTTTTCAAGCTGTGTCTGAAAACAAGTTCTTGATCTCCCACTTCACACCCCTTTAAGTAATGCAGAGCAGTACACATCACCAGATCATCCATCTTACTGAGATCACGTGCTGCTCTTGCTGCTTCTTTCTACGCACCACTTTTTTGTTTCACTCATCTTTTTGTCCACGTGGACAATTTATTTGCTGCAGTCAGGTGGTTTTAAAAACAGATTAAGAATAGATAATACTGGATTAGACCAAAACCAAACTGCATCAGCGTCCTACCTCAAATAGTGGCAAACAACAGTTGCTGTAGAGTATAAAACCAGCTCAAAAAAATATGCTATCTTCCTGTATTGCCTCCCAGTTTCCAAACATTTTTAGCTCACGGGCTTTCTGAGCTAGGCAAGATTTCTGTGCATCTCCTAATCCTCAATAGATCATTTTTTCCAAAGACTAACAACAAGTCTCCCTGTGGACTCCCACAAACTTTGACTATTTGTGTATGTAGGAAGGGATTCCACTTCTCATGTGGCCATCGCAACAAGAACTATCACCTTTGTTTTGAATCTGTAGTTTTCTCTGATGCCCTTAGTTCTTGTAATTAAGAAAAAAAATTAAGCTCATACAACATATATCCTCACTTTTCACTTGTACCTACGCTACTCTTCCAGCTACTCAGGGCATAGCAAGTCAGGAAGACCTTGGCAGCAGCTCTGAGCCCTACAACCAGTCCTATTCACTTCCAATCAGTAAGGTTTTGACTGCCCAGTTTAGCCTCACTTAAACCTCAGTTTCCCCCTTCACAGTATTACTCCTTGTATTTTATTCCCACTAAGTTTAGCATTAATATGCTCTTTCTTCCAGGTCATTCGACACAGAGAGAAGATCCCCACAGTATCTGCAGGCAGACTTTGCATCATCCAAGTCTCTTGCCAGGAAGACCATGCTCCTTGGGATCATTTTAGCAGGGAATGAGTTGTTACTCACTTTTACCTCTCATTTCTCCCTCTTCCTATTGCCTTAATTCCCCAGCTCCATTTTCACTTTGGAGCACAGGCAAACAGCCAGACCAAAACAACACACAAAAGAAAAAATTTCAAATCACAGCCAGACCTGCTAGCTCGTATGCTGTTCTGTATGCAGGCCTGGGATTGTACATTTTTAGAATATGTTTTTGAGGTTCTGAGTTTGTAAGAGGGCATCTTAATTCTGACTGAGATCTCTAAAACACAGCTTAACGCATCGGTGCAACAGGGCTCTGTCAGGTAGGACTTCAGCATAGACTGCAACAGCTGCCTTCTGATTTTAACATCTATATGCAGCTCTTATCCAAAGTCTTTCACGGGGCAAAGGCCCTATATTTACTTACTATGTAATCATTGTCTTCATCTTTGGGGCCTTCGCTGTAATACACACGGTAAGCTTTGGCCACCTGGTCAATCTGTGCCTTGGTACCAGTCAATCCGATCAGCTTTGGAGAAAATTCTAGATAAAAATAAGACATTTAGACATTTTAGTAAAAAGAATCAGAACGAGCACCTCTTTTTCGGTGCTTTATATTACATGCTATAAAACATTGAGGAAGAAAACAGCAATACCTTTAACATATCTGGCAATGGCTTCTTCATTGTCCCTCTCAGGATCAATGGTGATGAAGAGCGGGGTCAGATTAGGCAAAGATGGAATTTTATCTGTGACAATAACAATTATTGTTTTTCGTAGAAAACTAAAAATAATTTTTCACCTCCCTTCAAACAAGGACACTGGCAAGCTCCCATAACATCAATCCAAGCCCACCCTAAGTGACAAGCAAAGGCCATTTTGTGCAGCCTAATTTCTATAACTTGCGAATGAAGCGAACGCCATGAAACGCAATGCTCTGTGCCTGTGCTGGGTGCAGCTACACTGCCAGCCTCTCTGCTGGAGACCCTGCCTGGCTTCGGAGAAACGACAAATTGGCTCCGATGCACAAGATGCCAGCGCATGATGCAGGTATCAAAGCACAATGGTCGATACAATCAAAGCACATCTGTCATGGTGGAGCAGCAGGACAGGTGAAGACACAATTCCAGCCACAGCTTTCACTATATTTTCTTCACTTTAGTCTGCACTCCCGCTTGTTTGGTTACTATTATCCCTGCTCTGTAACTCTTCAGGGCCTGCAGGCCGAGGAAACCACCTCAATTCCACATCCTTCCCCCAACCTCCATTCCACAGCACAGTCACTCTCAGAAGAGACTCTCACAGAGGTTTGTTCTCACAATGAACAAAATTAAGGGGAAAAAAAACCTTAATACAACCACTTTTTGCCAGAAATATAATGCAATGGCACCTTTCCCTCTAAGCTGCCACCATCACGTTTTATTATCGAGAAGTCCCCTGTTGTGGGAAGATAAATGCTATCACACTCTAAATATCAGATCAGTGACAGGCAGATTGGTGCGTGTATCACTTAGCAATTAAATCAACAACTGAATAGAAGTCAACAGTGCTTTTATAAAAAGATCATCAGTTATTACCACTTGCGATATTTTACCCCAATTAACCTGGATCTCCTATAAAAAGGATCACTACACCAACTGAACTCCCATACCAATTTCATCTACCACTTCAATCATTTTCTCCAGTTCATCAGGACAGATGTCAGGGCAGTGTGTGAAGCCAAAGTAGATCAGCACCCACTGGCCGACGTAGTCCTTGCTGGTCTTGGGCTGTCCCTCATGGTTCACGAGTGAGAAGGGCCCTCCTAGCAGCGGTTTCCCAATGCCTCTGTTTCGTTCCTTCTCCAGTTCTATAAAAAACAAGAGGAGATCAAACACATCCATGCCACAATCCATGCTGCTCCGCAGACAAGCCTCAGAAGCAGTCGAGAGTTAGGCAGCCTTACAGAGTCACAGCCCAGGGCTTTGAAATGTCAAAAATCTACCAATGCCCATCAAGCAGAAGACTAATGTGGACAAAAACCATTCAATTTTGGGCAAAATCAAATATATCACTAAACCCTTTTGAAATGTAATAATCTCTTCCATTGGCATCTGATTGTATTTTTTTTTTTTTTTTTAAAAAAAAAAA
>WHYT01016008.1:139511-155443 GCA_009806455.1 Tetrax tetrax
CCCGACCGCGGGCCGCTGCCCGGCGGCAGGTGGGACAGCGGGCGGCTGCCGGGCGCGGACAACGCAAGGCGGGCGGCGAGAGGCCGGGCAGCGCTGCCCGCACCCGGCAGCCGCCAGCACAGCACCACCCGCCCGCAGCGTAGCGCCGCCGCCGCCGCCATCTTGTCGCCCGCTCTTCCGCGTCCGCCCCTTCCGCTCCGCTCACCTGGGAGCTGCCGCCATGGAGGCGGTGCCGGCGCCGCCGCTTTTCGCTTTCGGTGTCATCGCGGACATCCAGTACGCGGACGCGGAGGACGGCTACGATTTCGGCGGGTACCAGCGGCGGTATTACCGGCAGAGCCTTAACCTGCTGCGGGACGCTGTGGAAGCGTGGGCTGCCGAGAGGCCACCGCTCGTCTTCGTGCTGCAGCTGGGTGACTGCATCGATGGCCTCAACGCCCGCAACGGAGAGGCCGAAGGTGCCTTGGAGCAGGTGCTGGCAGCGTTCGGGCGGCTGCCGGTGCCAGTGCATCACACATGGGGCAACCACGAGTTCTATAACTTCAGCCGGGCCCGCCTGGTGAACACCGGCCTCAACAGCCGGCCCGCTGGGGCCATGGCCGGCCCGCCAGCCGGGGACCTCCAGGCCTATCACTTCAGCCCGGCCCCGCGGTTCCGCGTAGTTGTGCTCGACGCCTACGACCTGAGCATCCTGGGCAGGGAGCCGGACAGCCCCCGCTACCAGGAGTCCCTGCGGCTTCTGCGGGAGAAGAACCCTAATGACAACCTCAACAGCCCTGCAGGTACCCCCAGCTCAGTCGTTCGGCAGGGAGCGCAGGCGGCTGATCCTCCGCTTCCCAGGAGGATAAGGCAGCTCCCAGGGCAGACATCTGGTTCCCAGGGGGCTGAGACATGTGCCCTATTTCTGCCCACCTCCTCCCTGTTGTTGGCTGAGAGAGCTGGTCAGTGGGTCAGGTGGGCACAGGACATGCTCCCCCATACCCATCATGCTGCTCTGGGGCTTTTGGGATAGGTTATGTTGTGCTGTGTGCTCTGCCATATCAGAATAAAAGGCAGCTCTTGGTGCAGCTGTACTAACAGAGCGTCAAGTGATGCCAACCCTACTCCATGCTGGGGGGGGTCCTAAGAGTAGAAATCCTGTGCATGCAGCATGACCAAAACCCCTGAAAACACTAATTTTGTTTGTTTATCCAAGGAGGCTGGAATTTTGATCCAAGAGATGGAAAAAAAAAAAAAAAAAGCTTATAAGAGTAAACCATCTATCGTAAGCAGACTTACATGAGGCAAGCAAATAAGGGAGCCACAAGAGGTGCCTGTACCTATGCCTAACCTTCATCTTCTCTGCAGGACTTGAAGAACCTCGTTTTGTAGAGTTTAACGGAGGATTTAGCCAAGCCCAGCTGGACTGGTTCAATGAAGTCCTCAAGTTCTCTGATGAAAATGAAGAAAAAGTTGTAGTTATGGGTAGGTGGATACCAGGGATATACGGGGATATATGCAAAGAAGTTACATAGCCCATGTATGTTAGCTGAGGAAAACATGTAGCAGCTTTGTAGCTCCACTGAAGTAGGAGAATAGCAACCATGTCTCACACTTAGGTGAGCTTTCTGCGTACAGTTAGATGTCTGAATGTCCCAGCAACAAAGGCAGAGTTTGGTTATGCTGAAATGTAACTCTCCTGCTTCTTCCCCTCTCAATTGCAGGTCATCTGCCCATTCATCCAGATGCTTCAAACAGAGTTTGCCTTGCCTGGAATTATGAAGATGCCCTGTCAGTCATACACTCCCATCAGTGCGTGGTCTGCTTTCTTGCAGGGCACCTGCACGATGGTGGCTATTGTTTAGACTCTCATGGAGTTCATCATCTGACTTTGGAGGGGATTATTGAAACTCCACCGGAAAGCAATGCCTTTGGAACTATTTATGTCTATGAAGATAAAATGATACTAAAGGGAAGGGGCAGAATTTCAGACAGAGTTATGCATTTCTGCAAATGGTAAGCAAATACAATTGCTCTTCAGGAGTACTTGGACAAAAAAGCAGGGGATTCAGCTTCTTACTTGTTTGTAAAAAGATATGCATGGCTGATCCTTAAGGCTTAAACTCAAACATTTTTACCTTGGATACAGAATTTTAGAAATTGTGTTTCTGTTAGAAAAAAGACCTCGTTTCTTCATGGAGACTAGAGAAGGCCAGTAATCGTGTTTGAAATAAATATACTTGAATGAACAATGTTGATTTGAAACTGACTGGATTGTTACTTACTGTGAAAAAAAGCAAACCATATTATGAATATTGTCCAAAAAAAAAGCCACCTTTTTCATATCAGTCAGAATTAAAGCATGCAGGATTGTACCTGCCCAGCCGCATTTCAGTTTTTTTATCATCATAGTCAGTAACGTCTCTTGCTGTCACTGGGCTGCTGCGTGAGTTCTGCTTTCCAGGAACACAAATTCTGCGAGAAGCAGAGTTGCACTAGTGATTACGTCTACTGGTGGCAGTCTTGAGTATGCATCTCACAGAAAATAAAGATACAGAAGCTTTAATTGAATTTTCTTTAGAAAAATAGTATTTATTACTCTGTAAAACCAATAATTTTTAGTTAAAGATAATAGTAAAAATGTTTCTTCAAGTATATTCCACATGTAATTTTAGCATAGGAACAGAAATACAGACTGCTTAATTTTTCAGTTAGTTTCAGAGGACTATCCAGGCAGATATCTGGAAGTTTTATGGCTGTAAATAGTCATTTATTGAAAAAAGTGTTTTTCCCTTATGTTACAGAACAGTAGATTTCCCAAAGCACAAGGTGGTTGGAGAGTGATCCAGGGACGACAGGACACCTTGAATATACCATTAGGACACATTTTAGATCAGCAGTGCTTTGAAAAGTACAAAGAAGCCAGCTGAACAACAGTTTCCACAGAAAAATTACCCACTCAGATTTGACAGTGTTCCTCAACTGTTTTAACAAATCTCAAACTGCACTGCTGGAAGCAGCCAGGCATCCTTAGGTCTCACCAAACTGATCGTAACCTTTCATTAAGAACCAAAAGCAAAGGCAAGTAAGGTCAGAATATTTATTCTATACTTTCTCCCACCGGATCAAATCACTGTTTTACAGTGCGTTGGCCAAGACGCTCGCATCTCTTTGTTCACATAAATATACAGCCAGGAAACGAAGGGGAAGACGGTGACCACGATTGCAGCAGTCAAGCGAACTCTACCCGGTGGATTCCTATAAAGAAGGAAATGCAACAGAGCTACTTCAAATCAGACCGCTACAAAATATTCACACCTGGCTGCCGTTGGAATGAGACTGTATTTGCTAAAGACAGCAGAGAGCCCTTGGCCACTTTAATGTAGCTCCTGTGGATGTATCGGCAGAGTCCTTCACTGGGGAGGCATCATGTGCCAACAAAAAAAAAAGTTTTTCTGTCACCTCAGGCTACTTAAACCAGATAAAAACAAAAACAACAAAAAACCCACATGCTATGACATGTTTTCCCAGCACAAATGTAGTGTTTGGCAGACTGGCATTTTTCACGCTCCCAGCTCACAGGAATTTAGCAGAACTGCTGTAGCACAGTCCACTAAAGAGACTGGAGGGGAAGACTGTGGTGCCACTGCAGCCAGGCAGCCACGCAGAGACTTCTGCCAGCTCTGCCTGCATCACCCGCCTGCTCCGGTGGACGCAGTGGACACCAATACAGAGACCTTCACTGGAAAGTTCTGTAAATGGGGAGCAATGGCAGAAATGGCTTTGCAGTTCATCAGCAGTTGTGGCCACACTTGCTGGCCTGTTCCACAGAAGAGGCGCACTGTTCTTATGCAAAAGGAGAACAGAAAAAAATGTTTTGTGTAGCTTTACTTCACGCCCACAGACTTTTGTCTGTGCAAGATCCCACAGTCTGTACCACCAGCTACTACTTCTTAGGTATCTGAGAAGGTTCAGGCAGTGACATGAAGCAGAAAAACAAGCAGCCAAAATTAACTACGTGTTTTCAAGAAGCTAGTGGCTAAATGTGAATATATGAATGGATTTGAAAAAAAAAAAAAAAAAGGAAATGAAACTTACTTTGCTGAACTGCGACAAAGACTCATCCATACTGTAATAATCACCAGACCAAACAACTCTCTAAAAAGCCAAACAAAAAAAGAAACAGATCAGAAAATAATACAAACGGATGTGTACTTTTTAAAATTACAAACTTTGCCTTCAGAAGTGTAGTTTAAGTATGCACTGCCTCCTTGTGGAGAAGTTCAATATATTTTTATTAGGATTTACATGGAGTAACTGTGCCTTCCACCACAAATCTACAAACACACATGACCCACAGCTATGTAGCTGCAGAAATTCCTGCTTTCACTTTTTGTTCCACTGCTGAACTTATATTCCACAGCACATTTCCCTCATTAACACAGAGCAAATCATAGAATGGTTTGGGTTGGAAGGGACCTTCAAAGGTCATCCAGTTCAACTCCTCCTCTGCAAGGAGCAGGGACATCTCCAACCTCGGGTTGCTCAGGGCCCCATCCAACCTGGCCTTGAACGTATCCAGGGATGGGGCATCCACCACCTCTCTGGGCAACCTGGGACAGTGCCTCAGCACCCTCACAGTAAATAATTTCTTCCTTATGTGTAATCTAAATCTCCCCTCTTGCAGTTTAAAGCCTTTACCCCTTGTCCTGTCACTACATGCTTTTGTCAGAAGTCCCCCTCTATTTTTCTTTAAGGCCTCCTTTAGGTATTGGAAGGCTGCTATCAGGTCTCCCTGGAGCCTCCTCTTCTCCAGGCTGAACAGCCCCAGCTCTCTCAGCCTGTTCTCACGGGAGAGGTGCTCCAGCCCTCTGAGCTCGGGCTCCTCTGGACTCACTCCAACAGCTAGTGGAACAAAATCAAATCAGCACTTCACTATTCCAGACCATGACCAGCCGCAGTAGCTGCCAGTGCTTCCCCTCAATACTGACAAGCACCTGTCTGAGGCAACAACCTAACACCCAAGTGAGAAATCCTCCCACCCGCTCAGTCCCCAGCGCTTCAGAGGCCTCGGCTGCCCATGAAACACCCACACGGTATCACCTCAAGAGTGTTTAAACATTAATTCCTACAGCTCCAGCAAGAAAACAAAAAGCTGTTTCACCATGCTTGTACCCTGCTCTTTGAAAGCTAGAACTGCCCAATTAAATCTAATTGCCACAATCAGGCAAGCAATCACGACTGTTCATTCTCCCTTAAGCTCCTTTGTCCAACAAATTGCTGGTTTGGAGCACTATGGTCTCTCCTCCTTGGTTTGATTCCCCTGGACCAACAACACTTAACTGCAGCAGCCCAGCAAATAAAGTTTATCAAGGTGACCACCAAAATGAAATGGTCTGGCATGCTGAATTCGTGCAGGGGGGAAAGAAAAGAAAAGAAAAAAAAAAAAATCACAGCTTACCTGCCTTCCTCTTCGTGCAAAATGTTTCCTTGAGCGTAGGCAAACAAAGAGCAAGCCAAAGCAATGGTCCCAACAACACAACCAGCAGAATGAAGGTCACAGAGGCTTCTCCAAACACCATTATCTGAGGAAAAAAATAGATTGCCAGCAACTGCAATGTAGCATGAATACACCCCATAAATCAAAAAGCAACTGAGTTGGTAAAAAAGATGCCTGCAGCAAGCACACACATCTTAGGCAGGAAGATGGAATTAATAACATCATCTTTATGACCAGGGAAAGCTGCTGAAAAGTGGTGTTGAAAATAAACACCAGCAGGCTTAGGGCTTGCTTTCCTAGGAATAGAACTTCTTGGCAGCAGTGCCTCAACAGACAGTTTCCTATTCTCTCCGGCAAACAAAACAGGCTCCAGCATTCAACATCCATAGAAAAACATCACAAGGCGGATTACAAATGAAAGTTCTCTTAAGCAGGAGGAGCGGCCTTTCCGGAGCTCCCAGCCATAACCAGACGCTCAGCATGATCCAGCGGAGCGATCCAGCGGAGCCAGTCCCAGCTCCCAGCCAGCCGTCGGGCACCGAGCAACCACCGCACTGCAGGGAGCATCTTCCCTTGCGCTCTCTGCTAAGCCTCCGCCTCAGCTTTTGCCCTTGATGATGAGGAACAGTGATGACATCTCTGCCTGGGGACCGATGTTTTTAAACAGAGAAATACAGATGATGTGAAATATCTGAGCAGGCCCACAGCTTCTTGTGGTTTTCCATGTCCGTTCCCAGGGGTTCGTGGGGGAGAGGTGAGCAAACAATACAGGCAGTTTGTGCTAATGTCAGCAACGTTAACAGCAAAAAAAACCATCAAATTAAAAACAGTCTTTTCTGGGCGCTGACCCCTCCAGGCAAGCATTAAAGATGATGGGCTTGCCAAAATTCAAGAGCTCAGCGTGACCCAACATTGTAATCGATTCCCCGTTTGGCTGAACTTACTGCAGCTCAGCAGAGGCAGAATCTGGGCCTTCCACAGACTTGAATGGCAAATAACCCTCGGTCCATTTACATACACGTCCAGCTATACCATAGTTGTGCTATTTTGATCGTTATTTTCCACAGATCTTGGCACAAGTAACAAAAACCTACTTGTGAGTTTAACATGCAGATTCTCCTGACCAGCCAAATGCCATCGTGTTGAAGCTACACTTACCACACCAATGAACCTCCCCTGAAATGCTGAAAACCACAGGCCACCAACCTTCATGGGTTTTGGCTTTATGAAAACTGCCACTTGATACACGTAAGGTAGCCAGAATGCCAAGAGACTGCAATGGTGTGATTTATGACAACAGCATGCACTCTGGAAGATTTTCTTTTTTGGCATAAGTGTGATCTTAGTTTATTCAGAGTAAGTATTCATCCAGACAAGATACAGTCACTTTGTGTATATAAAATGTCATTATTTAATAATTATTTCTACTGGCTGAAAATACAAAAAAAAAAAAAAAAAAAACAACTATTTTCTGGAGTCCTGGACCAAATCTGATCCAACCAATTCTCTCAACATGGTGTGTGGCATTAGCCCCCTTAGCGTATGCCCTCAGAAATTCAGCTGCTGCGTTGAAGACTCTAAAGATCCCCGTCACTGCCCGCACGCGTGTGGGATAGCTCTAATTCTTGATACTGAACAAGACCTTCGGCTCTTTCAAAGGACTGTGCAGAGCTCAGCTGCTCTTCTGGGAGGCAGATAAGCAACAGAGGCAGATTTACAACACGGAAATGAAGTGAATACGCTAGCGTCAACAGCAGAGCCAGGTTCAGAGCATGCTCCCAGGCTTGTGCTCCGCTCAGGTTTCGAGTGCTGGCATCGAGGTGCAAAGGTAAGACCATCCCAGCGGCAGGCCTTTACGCAGGGCTCCTGCGTTCACCCGCAGCATGTCCAACCATGAGCACTAAACCAATGACCCACTTTTGTAGAAGCAGGTCCCACAGCTTTTTGCCCTCAAAAGGTAGGACATGTTTCCATGCGGGTTGATCTTAATCTCAGTAAAAACAAACCTTTTGGGGGCAAAATTTGAGCAGAGACTCTGTTTTGCACCCCAATATCATACCTGTTACTGAAGGGTTAATGCCGACAAGCATGGTCAGGGCAGCTGGCACTAAGTAGACAACCTGTTAATGAAAGATAAATCTACTCTGTAGCAAAACTTACGAAGATGAGGAAGCAGAAGTGCCCATCCACACAGATGTCTCCCCTTCAGAGCAGTTTGTCAGATGGGCAGAACAGGTGCCACCCCTCTCCCTCTGGCATGCCCTGGCACTGCTAGTGCTCATCTTCACCATCACCCCCCAAAATCCTGGACCATCAGCTGACTGCCAGCCCTTGTTCCTCAGCTTCTGGGTTATCGAGTCCTCACTGCCCAGACAGCCCGCTGCAGAGTCCCTGTGCTGCACCTTGATCCCCTATGGGACACCCCGGCCTCTGGGCCCCCCAAACCCTCCGCCTGCATGGGGCAGCTCCCCTGGCAGCAGGGGCACCCTTTGCTGCGGCAGCCTAGCCCTGCCGCTGTCAGCTGGGCCCACCCGCACAGGGCACATTCCCCTGCCCACCCAGCAGCTCCTGCCACGGGCAGAGCCAGTGCCCCTTGCCCCTCAGCTCCAAGAGCCGCCGGGCTGCTCATGTGCCCGAGGAAGGGCAAGAAAAGCAGGCAGAGAAGGGGGGGCTTTCTCTAGGTATCCCCTCGGACCGCAGAAGGCCCGCCAAGGCGAGCGGGGACAGAAGGCAGAGAAGCTGCTGAGCCAAGGCAGGCAGAGGTGGCGATGGAGACAGGAGGTCAGGGGGTCTCGGGCATAGAGCAGGAGGAACGAGAGCGGTTTGGTGTGTTCTGCGCAGGGAACCACGCTTTGCAGGGGGCAGGTGCAAATCTGGGGTGAAATGAGGAAGATCCTGGAAGCGCGGTCGGATTTTAGCCGTCGCTGGAGCAGACGGATCGTTTTCCCGGACCGTGCTCGCTCTTCAGCCGAAAGCGGGGAGCAGGTCTCCTCCGGCGATCGCGGTTCGGACCCGGCGCCGGAGCGGGGCCAGGGGGGACCCCTCGGGGTCCCCGGGGGCATGCGGAGCCGCAGGAGGAGGGTCGCCCCCGCCCCGCTGCGGCTGCCCGGCGGAGGGCGGCCCGTACTCACCGTCCAGAGCCCGGCGTCGGGGTCGTTCACCTGCAGCGGGGAGGGGCGGACTGAGACCCTGCGGCCAGGGCCCCGGGCGGGGCGGCGGAGGGGAAGGCAGGGCAGCGGGGGACGGGAGAAGCGGGGCCGCCGGCCGCCCCCAGCCCGCACAGCCCCGCTCTCACCTGCACGGCGGCCGCCAGCCCGAAGAAGGCGGCCATGAGCAGGTTGCAGAGCCGCCACAGCCGCCCCGCCGCTGCCGGCACCGCCATGGCCGGCACCGCCTCGGCCCCCGCCTCCGCCGGGGCGGGACACGGCCGCGGGGGCGGTTTGGGGCCTCCCCCTGCCCGGGTCCGGCCGCCCCGGCAGGGAGCGGAGGGGCGGGGGGCAGTTTTTTAATGCCGGGGACGGTTAGCGTGGCTTGCTCATGGTTAGTGAATTCTTAGAGAGGATGGGAAAGTGTCTTCTTTTAAAAACCGAGTCGCAGCCCGGAGGGGTGCAGCGCCAATCGCGGCGTTTACGTTCGGTAACGACAGGGTGCAAGGGTTCTGCCTTCCACGGCCCGGAGCACCGGACGTGACCCGGTCTGTGCATCAGCGAGCTGCTGCGGCAAACAAGTCCAACTACATCCTGGGCTCCCGAGAAGCGTGACCAGCACATTGCAGGGAGCTACTCTTCCCACTTTGACCTGGTGCTGGTGAATCTGTACCTGCAACTTTTGGTCCTGTTCAGGGTCCCCAGTGAGGAAGGATGTGGAAAATCTGGATTGAGGTCCTGCAGACAGCAGCCAGGATGATCAGGAGTCCAGGGAACGTGGCCTTTGAGCAGAAGTGGGCAAAGAGGAAGCAAAATCCAGTAATAACGTGTAACTGCCTGCGGAGTTGACAGAGCCAGGTTCTCCATTCTGGCATCAGATGGTGTACCAAGGGGCAGCGGCCACTAAGGAAGAGATTCAGTCTTTTTGTGAAAGTCTTTTGAAAAAGACATTGCTCAGAAGAATAGTACTGCCTCATAATTCACTGATCATTTATGATGAAAAGTGGTAATTAGTGATTAACTGAAAGTGAGCCCTTTAGAAATGTTGTATCTACTGTATCCATGTATCAAACCTGAGGCTCTGTCAGAACATTTCTCCCACTGATCTCAGTAACACAGGCTGCTCAGCCCCCTACAGAATTAGGTCTTGATGAAAAGTTATGTGGAGAACATGAATGTGTCCGCATTTGTGAAGAGGATTAGTGGTCATCTTGTCCTGTTATTTTTAACGGAGTCTTTCCTTGAGCAGGTTACAAGAGATGAAATTACTGCAGAGAAAGCCACAGAGAAGTAAGAGCCCTCTTTGTAAATGGCTGCCATTGTTACAGCTCCACTGAGTAGGCTTTATGCTTCATAATAATTGTGTTATTCCATACATTAAACAGTTGCTGCAGCCACAGGCAGAACAGCAGGCCATGTTCACTATAACTAAATCCCTCCCGACATTTAAATTGATTTACATTCCTCTCCCAACGCCCAGGAAAATTAAACCACTCTCTACAGGCACCCCTAAGAGTATGATTTTCCTATTTACAAGCACTCTGGGAAGGGACTACAAATGTCTAAAGTAAAGCTGGGGAACTACATTCCACCAGCATACATACATTTTTTTTCTCCTCTTATCAAACCAGCTTGAAGCATTAGGATTAGCAAGAGCAATAGTCCAAACGTCCCTGCAATTTCTCAGCAGGTACCCACAGAGCTGTGCTCCCTCACTGAGGCACCATGAGCTACACCATTGTCCTGGTTTGGGTTTTGTAAGGAGGCAGGACCTCACTGGAGAGGACTCAGGGACGTCTGTCTTTGTGGTGTAAACCTCTGTTCCCAGATCTTCAGTCTTGTGCTCTAGTAATGAACCTGGTCCTCTGGTGTGGGTACTGATGTGTGCCTGAAATAATCCAGCTGTTTGAAAGAACAAGCAGGAAGGGAAACAGTAGCTTGAAACAGCCACCCATCTGCAGAGCCCTGTGGGCAGTGCAAGAGATACTTGTCTTCATGCTTTATTTCCAGGTCCAGAACAGGCTTTTGAACGTATTTGCTAAGGGAGGGGAGGTATCTCAGGCTAGAAAATGGAAATGTCAAGGATTAAAAAGTAACAGTGGTGTTAATAAGAGAGAAGGATGTAAGAGGCAGTGCATCTTTCATTGGAGTAATTTATGTGACAGGAAAATAAAAGCAGAGAAGCTTTTCAGGCACACCAGCTCTTCTTCATGTGGGAAACAAAATCATGAATTTCTGTCCATTCTATCCAATTGTATTAGCTGATCTTGCAAAAAGAAAAAGCTGTGCTGAACTGTTTCATTTGCCTGGTCACAAGGCAAACCCATGCAGCCCACCTGGTTTCTGTGCCGCAGCTGGGATGCCTTGTGCCACGTTGCAGCTTCTGGGCTGCGGGTCTGGAGGGGAGATGGTGGCTTCTGGAGAGCAACTGGGAGGAACTCATGAAGACTGGCAGAGAGGCAGAGAAACAGCCGGACAGGCGCAGCCAGGGCCCTGCATGGGGTGGGACAGGGTTTTTGGTGAGGGGACGGGGCTGCTGGGCTGGCAGAAAGCAGCTTCTGCTGGGGACTTGGGAGGGACAGTGTAGAGGGTTTGGCAACCTTGCAAGAGAGCAAAGTTCAGTGACACAAGAGCAAGAGATGGCAAACGGCCTGTCTGTCTCTTGTGAGGACGGGGTGGGAAGGAGGAGGTTGGTTTACCAACCGTGGCATCTGAATCTATTTCGTTCTTTGCTGCTCTAATTCAAAAGCAATCTAGCTGTAGTGTATGTTTGAGAAACAGAAAGGATTTTTAGTGTTTGATGTGCTTGCTGCAAAGAAAAGGTCGACGCTGTTCACTTTAAAGCTTTACTGGCTGTCACGAGCACTTCCTAAACCACCCCCTCCGTGGACGGAGGAGACTCTCTCTGCCTGAAGGGAGGCTCCAGCAATACTGCTTCCTCCCGTAAGAGGGAGGCCAAGAACATTTAGTACCCTTGAGTATAATTCGAGCTACTTGAAAATTAGTTCCTCAGTGTTAGATAAAACATTTTCCCTCCTTATGCCTCTCTAGAGTCTGCTACTTAGCCCACAGAAACCCAGCTTACCTTCAGTTTGGCAACGCCGCCTGTGAAGGACAGAGGCTTTCAAACGAGAGCGCTGCAGCGATGGACCCAGCAGCCAAGCTGTGATATCGGGAAAGCCAGGCTGTTTCCCAGGAGCCCGTAGCAGAGATGTTACTGAAACATTGCCATAGTCACCCATCCCAGCGAGCCACTCCATAACAGCACTTATCCTGTGGACACCGATGACACTGCCACGCACGACCATGAATTGGTTTTGATTGGATCAAAACTGGTTAAGAAGCTCTGGGTGGACAGGCGAAGGACTCAGGGGCTTTGGTGCGTTCCTGGCCCCAGGACCCTGACTGCAATTCAGATAGGGACATCTGGAGATAAATGCACGGTTGCACAGCTGATATCACCAAAAGGGCTTTGGGTTTCGTTGCCTTAGGTGGTGGGTCAGGTGCCACGAGCAGGGAAGGATAGAGCCCACCTTACTGAGAAGGGGAGGAGCCCCCTGTTCACTGATTTACTGCTTCAGGGGAGACACATCTAAAGTGTTTGATAGGTTGACCTCCATCTTATTCTTATAATCCTATAGTAACAACCTTCTTCTTACCTCCTTAGTTTTATAGAGCTCCTCCAAATTGATCTGATTTATGCATTGTCAGCTGCTTTCCTTAATCCTAATTTAAAGTCCTTCTCAATTCCCAGAAAAGTTCTGGAACAACTCGTTAAACAAGGCACTTGTGTGTACCTGGAGTACAACAAGGGGATGGACAGCAGCCACCGTGAACTCACCAGGAACAAATGCTGACAAACCAGTCTGATGTCCTGGTATGGCACAATTTTTTAGGCATAAAGTGAAAAGTAACATATGTCATACATGTTGACTTTAGGAAGGTTTTTAACACCAGCTGACCTGACCCTCCCTTAAGAAGATATCACTACCTGGTGAGTGCAAAATTAGTGAGGGAATTGTATGTCAAGTGCTAATTATCAGTGGTTATCAAAACAAAAGGACCTATTGAAGGGATTTTTGCAGGGGTCCGTTCTGACACCAGATCTTTTTAATTACTTCGGTTAACAGTCTGGATGATTAACACCCATGATTGCCTTATTAACCTGCAAATTATGCCAGGCTGTGATGGACAGCAGAATTCAGTGCTAGACTGACAAATGGCCTGAAACCTATAGGGCGAAATTCACCAGGTACAACTTCTTTTATAAACAGCAAGCAACAAAAATACAAGTGAGGGAACCGTTGGGTGGATGCAGTTTTTCAAAAAAGTCCAAGCTATAATGGAGAGCAAACTGAACACCAGCAATGGAAAAAGCAACCACCTGGAGCGTAAGAGCCAGGAGCGTAGCCTCCAAGACAAGCTGGAGTAGTATGTCTAGCCAGGGACACTGCTTCAGAAAACGCAGATCAACAGAAAAAAAGTCAAAGGAGATCAGTGAGGATGCTGGGAGGCACAGAAAATATGAAGAAAGGATGAAAGAATTGAGTTTATGTAATCTGCAGAAGAGAAAGCCAGAGCGAGGAGGGGAAGGGAAACATTACAGTAATCAAGTGCCTGAGAGGTCATTTTAAAGAAGGCCATGGCCCTAGCAAACAGGACAGGATATAAAGGATTTCAGCTCAGACAAAAAAGCTTAAGTTAGGCTTTCAGATAATGTCAGGATAGAAGCGTGCCAGAACAGATTGCTGGGGAATGGCGCAATCTCCATCACCGGATGTCTTTAAGAACACGTTTCACAAACATCTCTCAGGACAGGTACTATTGATTCTCCCAGATTCGCAGGGAGGGAAGGATAGACAGTATGATTTTACCTAATTGTAAGCAAACCACATGCAGGTGGCACAAAGTAGAGGTGGAGCCAGCTGTCAGCTTCTGCTGGTTTTTGCCAGAAGGCACTGGGTTTCTGTATCACAGCCTGCACTCTTGGTTAGGGCAAAGAGAAGGTTTAAGCAAGGGAGCGAAGAGTGAAGGAAAGTTGTTGAACTGGAGCAGGGAATGTCTTTATGTCTCTTATGACCAGACCTGGACTGCTCCCCCCACCCCAGGAGTTTAACTCGCAGCATTTAAGGTCAGTTTGCTGGTAAGAGCAAAGGATTTAATAAGCAGCAGGTGGCTTTGGAGCACTTTGAAATCAAAACTGGAAGAAGCCTTAGGGGAACTCTTCACTCTTTCCCTTGGGAACTGTTTTTAGCCAAAGCTTTTACTTTGCTTTCCACCTAAGCTATGTTACTGCTGGTCCTGGCTGTATCCTGGGGCCGTGAGCCAGACCCTGGCCTGGGGACTCGACTTAACCTCAGACCTGCCTCATTGCAGTAGACTTGTCTGGAGTCAGGCTGAACCTGGTTACTGCCGTGGGACCTGCCCTGCTCGCCTTGCTGGGGTCTGGGCTCTTGCTGCTGAGGCCACTGCCTCTCCACTGTGTTATGCTCTGCTCCTGCGACTCCTTCCTTGCAGAGCAGCCATCCTTGGTGCTCCCTGGCATCATGTAGGTGAAGATACAGGGTTGAGATCCCGCTTTGTGCTAGGCGGTGAGGTGTCCCATACGGGACGAGAGGATAAGGGCCCACCTTCACCTGGACAAATGTGCTTGTGCTGCTGCATGCTGTGGCGCCTGTGGTCTTTGTTACAGGCTCTACCAGGCAAGGCACTGATATTTACCACCCGTGGTGCCCACAAAAACCACATTCAGGAAGGGCTGTTCTTGTGGGAAGCTCTGGGTGCGAGTGCTTCCTGCTCCTCTCCAACCAAAGCAGTGGAGGAGACAGACTATGCAGTTTTGAAAGAGTCAGTGATGTCCCCAGAGAGAACAGAGGCCAGGGTGGGATGGCATTGTTGACCTAAACTGAAACCCAGCAAATAGGTTACTGGAATTTTGTCCGGAGTGTGCGAGGAGGTGATGGTGTTCCCCAAGGCAAAGGGAAGCTGCATCCATGACAGAGAAGAAGATGACTTTGCTAGACTAGCAGGAGTTGGCAGGATAGAGCAGAAAGAAGGAGGTGGTCAGGACAAACTCTGCCTCCTTCTCCCATCTCCTGACAAACATGAACCCCACAGAGCATAAGATATTCACTGGAAAGCAGGCTTCAGGCAGAAGACCAGGCTCCTGCTGTGCCCCAGGGACTACTTCTGTAGATCTTGGGCCATCTTCCTGACCCCACATGCAGCTGAACAGGGAAACCAGAAGACTCTGGGATAGGAGAAGATGCTTTCCCAAGCTCAAAAGACAAGAGGAAAGAAAAATCTTGGCATTAACATGAGGTGAGGTAAATAAATATAAGCTGAGCTGGAGGAGAAAGAAGAAAACAATGGAGGCCGGAAGGGGAGGCAGCTCCTGCCCCAACCCGCATTGCATTTGCACAAAGGATAATGGTCGGCAACCTCTGGAGGCACATCCAGTGCATGTTCAGGATTTGAGGTGTTTGCTCAATCACAGCCTTCATGAGAAGCAGAGAAGCCTGGGCAAAGGAGGAGCCAGGAAAGAATCTACATGATGCTGTCTAGCACCCAGGTGCCCAGCTCTTCCCTCAGCGGATCTCGATTCATAAAGGTCAGTATTATTTCTGCTACACGGGTCAGGAAACAAGGACTCTTGTTTGAGGGGACTTGCCCAAGTCATGCAGTGGGCTGGAGGGAGAGCCCATGTCCCTGGGGGACACATTTCACTGCTCTAACTCCTGGCATGTGCTGTCCCTGCGACTAAGTTTGGCTGTAAGTTCGTTGGAGTTAGCGGTAGGATCAGAAACAATGTGCGGGAATGAACAGCAGTGGCTGAGAGAGGAAAGAAAACGTGGAGGAGACTGGTGGTGGCAGAAAGGGGATGATGCCCTGGGTATCATGGAAAACACAGGAGGAAGTCATGCCCTGTGGTGGCCAGGGAAGAGGTTTCAGAGAAGACATGAGAAGTTTGCAAGCAGCTGCTTGTGTGGGAGGAAAAGTCATGGGTGAAGATGAGAAATAGGATAAAACTGCTTGGACCGAGTGCCAGCCCTCAAAGGGCCTCCCCAGGCACGGACGGGAGACAGAGGAGAGCGGTCGGGCACCCCCGACCGAGGGGGGCTGCCGGGACCGAACGTGTGGGGCCGCAGCACGGCCCAGGGCCCCCGGGGGAAGCCGTGGCCTAAAGCAGGGCCGAGGGGCGACGGGAGCGGGCGATGCCACCCTCCCCTCGCCTGAGCGAGCAGGAGCGGAGCGGGGCGGCTGGGGCCGGGGACGCCGGGGCAGGGAGCGCAGCGCGGCGGGCAGGG
>WHYT01016009.1:12744-42309 GCA_009806455.1 Tetrax tetrax
GCGGGCTCTGACGCCGGCGGCGCCCCCTCCCAGCCCCGGCTCCGCCTCCCGTCGCCGCCATTGGCAGCGGTTCTCCCGCCGGGCCCCGCCCGCTTCTCCCGGCGGGGCAGGGCGGCGGAGGGGAAGTGCCCGACGGTTCGTCGGGCCCGGCGGCTGGAGGTGGCCGGGGCGGCGTTAGCGCAGCGGGGCCCGGCTCCTGCCTGGGTTGAAGGGGACAGGCAGCGGCGGTGTCAGTGTCCCTTCCCCCTGCCCCTGCCGCTCCCGTCGTTCGCTCGCGGTGTTGCCTACCAGGGGCTTCAGTTTGGGAAGGGAGCCTGGAAGGCTCTGCCGGACCGCTGCCGCTTTTGCTCCCCTTCACCGAGCACTGTAGCATCCCGTTATCGGATATTCTGCAATAGTAGAAGAGGAAATTTTTGAAGAACCCGGAAAACGTGGTGTCCCACAAGCTGCTTCTGTCCCTTTTCCAGTCTGTGGTCCCAATGAGCTCCTTCTCCAAAGGCAGCCTGATAAGCTGCCGAGCTATTAGCGACTCCGTGGTCTGCAGCCTGGAGAGTCAGTAGTGCTCTTTGATTCCCCTACCAAATTCATAAATGGTCCAGAAAAAAACCCGAGGCAATACAGAACACTCTAATGAGATGAAAAAAAATAATTGTGTCTTGTCTATCTGCCCGTAGGCCGGTATAAAGTGACTAAATTGTACTACGTCCTCAGGGAGCAAAGCCCTAAGAAATAGCAGTATGTTTAGGTGTGTTTTAATTTGAAGCCTAATAAATTAAAGTTGTTGCTGTAATGGTGAATTCAGGAAACTGAAAAGTGGCAAATGTAACCTGATTATTAAAAAAAAAACCCACTTTTTTCACACCAAGATAGAAATGATGTTTACATGTAAGTGGGCTTAAATGTCAGTTAGCTGCCTGGGCTTTCCCCCCCAAACCTAGGGTTAACTTTCGTTCATGTTTCGCCTGCTCTCGCTGGAGTTAAAATTCATCATGGGCCCACGAGGTGGCAGCAGATCCAAAAGCAAATCAAATTTGCAGGCTGGTTTTGTTTCTCTGAAAATAACACGAGGCCTGAACCGAATAAATGCTTTTTCCCCCACTCATGCTAAATGGTTTAATTTGTCTCGATTTTGGATGAGGGTGAACAGCTGTGCAGCCTGCTTCCCATGAATGCCATTTATGTGCGGAGTCATTATGAACAATAATTTACCTGACAAGCGAACAGGCAGAGAAAAGATGCTGATACGTCCGGTAATTTAACGGCTCTGCGTTGTCGCTTCAAGTCACTGCTTCAGTTCCAGAAGAAATAACCAAGACCACTGAAAGTATTTCTTTCACTTTAAAGAAGCAACTGAACTTGGAAATAATACAGTCTTTTAAAATTTGTCTTAAAAAAAAAACAAACGACAGTATAATTTTTAACCTAATTGTTCTAGAAAGCAAAGACTTTTGTTCCTTGGGAGCTTGGATGTTGAATCAGCACACTACTATTTTCCAGTTAAACCATGCTTATCAGCCTCTTTAAAACAGAACCCATTTGAAATTCATTCCTACCCAATGTTTAGCAATGAGAAGTGGCATTTTGGGGCTTGAAATAATGAAATGCTTCAGTGTAAAACAGTTTCCTACAAAACACTGACAGCATACTTTTACAGTCTGGTGATAAGACAGGAACCCTTCTGCAAATCTACCTTGTTTTGTGCTGCTTCTGTAAACTGCTAAGGGAAAAGAAATACTTTATTCTATGTGCTGTAATTCTTGTTGCTTAGAATGTATTAAAATCTGCTCATTCACCTACATGTTTTGTGTTAGCTTGAACAGTTAGTTCATTATCTTTTGTTCCGAGCAGCGTTTGATCCTGCTCCCTAAAATATCCTAAAAATTGCTGAAACATTAAAAGGTTTGAACGTTACTCTGTATTTCATGTATTTCAGCAATAGGTGAAGATTCTGATGTAGACATGGTCTGAATTACTAGGCCAAACATACATTTTACTGAAAGAGATCTGGCCTGATCAGGATCCCCTCAGAAAGTAAAATGATGCCACATTTTTTTTTTTTTAAATCCAGAGAACCATATTGTCAATGTGGCATATATCTATACATTTCAGCAGAGTACTCTCTGGACTGAAAATACACTGTCCTGTATTTAAATTTAACATACTGTTACATCTGTTTTAGAGACATAAGTAAATTCCGTGCACCAAAAAATTGGCTTCCCAACCTTTTAAGAGCTTCAAGAATCAATACACAGAACTACCCCTCTCAACACAGTACTTTATCAGACAAAAGGTTGTTTCACCTTCTATACCTTCTGCTTCTATTTTTGTCTCGTTACTAGAAGCCAGTAGCATTTTCCTTCATGATAATTTCTAAAACCACTATATTTTAGCTATGATTTTTTTTTTAATGGCTTTGCTGCAATTCTTAGGATATCTACACCTCACAATTGGAAAGATACTTACAACATTTGTAGTCTTACCCTAATTAGCATTAATTTGTCTAATCTGTGTATCAACAACTAGATACCTGCATGATAAGCCGGTGCCAGATTTTTAGTGCATGTTGAATAGCTTTCCTGTGCTCAGGCTTGTCCTGTTTCATCTCTGTGTTGGAACTAGGTAGGGCTTTACAGCTACCTCAAATGCATCTGTGTGCAAATTGGTAGGATGGGGGACTGGTAGGACCAGTTGTAGGACTGTCCTTAACAAGCCGCTAGCTAGTAAGTGAGGCTGTTGCTTGTTTCTTCAGGCTAACAATGGATTGCCACAACAAAGCATCTTTCAAAAAGATTTTCATCTTAAACAGGCAAACCTTTTTGTTCAGGCAAACCTTAGCTGCTTTATGTTTTCTCCCTTAGATCTCAGGCAGCATTTACAGCTGACTTCCCAAATAATGAATATGAAAGATTAATTTATTTTCAAATTACTTCACTTTTTTAAAATACAGAAAATAAGAATGTTTTCTTTCATAACAATTATATTAAAAGATAAAACACAAATACAAAAGCAAGGTGTGGTGGCTGTTACTGCACACATCAGAAGCAGCGTGCAGTTACATTGATAAAGAAAGCTGTATATAAAGCAACACAGATGTGAAATTAAAACCGATAAAGATGCATATTAATGGTAAATACAATGTCTGCAGTTAATTTTAAGCAAGTTGAACATATGATGTGTATTAGAGTTCAAAAAAATCTTGCTGTAGGCAAATAATTAATGTTGCGTACATCAAGTCTGAAAGGATAGCCAATTGAAAGTGATTAAATAAATGTGCAGTATATAATTAATTACAATTTGCTATGAACGTAATAAAGAAGTAAATAAGATTCTGTCATCATCAGTGAGCATAAGTTAAGAAACTACTCTATAGTTTTGGAAAGGAATTTGAAATAGATCTCGTTTGCTGAGAGAGACAGTTTTGATTTTCATAAAAGGTAACATAAAAAAAAATCTGACTCTGCTTTACGTTGCGTAACTTTTCTCAACAGAGCAAATTACCTGGAACTAAAGTCTCCTGTGAGTCTAAATTTTAAACCCTTGAAATCAGTGATGGGATTAGAGACATGTCTGCTTCTCTTCAAATGAGAGTGCTGAGTGAAGTAAAATACACTTTCTGGTCAAAGAGTTTATGAAATGGATAACATAAAAACGAGTTGTGGACTGATAGAAGCATCAAGACCATTTATTCTCTTTGGCATAAAAATCCTGCATCAGTAAAGCCCAATTACCATGTCGGATGCTTTTTACTCTCTATACTGTGTTGTATGCTCTATAGTCTTTGTACTGCATGCTCTCTATAATGGAGTTACATATTAATGTAACTCTATCAATTTTCTGCTTTCAAGACCACTATATGTAGGCCAGGGTTGCTACCAAGTGTGTGGAGTACCTTCATGTAAAAGGCTCTCTAATGGGACGGAAGATAATTTCCATTTGATTTCTGGAATAACATTAAGGGATTGATAGAAGAAAAAACTTTTTTTTTTAGTTTGAGATATTAGAAATGAGGGAAACTATACTGGAAGATTCTGGAGTTTGGGGAGTAGAAAATTGATCCATTCAAAATGTGGAAAAAGAGTATTTAAAGTAGAATCATGTTCAGTCTAGTGAAGCCTTCAACCATCCTAAAGACCTAAATCTGAATCTAAACTCAGGCATCTAAATACAAACTCTGCCACATCTGTACCATGGTAGAGACAGGCTGGGCTCATGCCATTCAAAATCCTATCTTCTTTCTGGATCACCATCCAAGAGGACCAATAACAGCATTGAGCAGGTGATGACGCAGCTATGTCTTTGAGTACCGATGAAACTGATATCCGTTTTGCTTTTCAACTCAGGCTTCAGTACCAGCAGTGCATCTGCCAGCGTATCACAAGCATGGGTTGGAGGTAGAAAAGGATGTGTTGAAGAACACTGAGAATGCCATATGGAAATTCTTCTGTGGATTATCCCACTGAATCATCAAGTCGTGTATAGGATTAGTTACTTCTCCATACGGTGTTTAAGGACCAAATTGCTACTGGAACGTTTTCCAAAGGTTATTTTTATATTTTGCTGTACTATGGAATTGTGTTAAAAATTACATCATAACCTGCACCTGCAGTGAGATGTTTTAAGGCACCCAAAGAGCTTTATACATTTTCCTCCACGTTTTAGCAATTATAATACTCTCTCAATTAGTAATCTTGAAGAACTGTGTGTAATTCATTCACTGCTATACATACATTTTCATATGAACACAGTCTGCAAGCTTTGCGAGAGTGAGTGTGGGTGGTATGAAATCATTTATGCTGCTAATTGACAATTATGCAGTTGCTTTTAGTTTCAAACTGAAAAAAAAATCAGTGTAGACTGGCAGATAAAATGAAAAAGGAGAAGGCATAAAATTACATTTTTTGCAACCAGTTTGTGTCATGCTATTTAAATCAGTTTTAGTTAAAGGAGCTAAAACTAATCAGTTTTAGCTAAAATAAAATATTTTATTCTTGCTATTCCATACATTAGCTAGCAAGTTCTGTCAAGATGACATTGTAATTATGTAAATTACAGATCAATGCTTATTCCCATTTGTACTTACACTTGAGTGACATGACTGAATTAGGGTAGAACTTTGCTAGTATGAATTAATCCTGAATACGTCTCAAAATACCTTAATAAAAATGTCAAAAGCTACTTTATTTATTCTAACTGCTGTAACTTTTGGTGATAAAAATATATATGCATAATTTACATATTGGTTTAACACTGAAGGAAGTTACTATAGAACGCTGATGTCTTTCCTAGGAAAGGAAGTGCCACATGCATCTGAGAAGCAGAGGGAGAGGGAGACACGTTTTTTGACAAGGACAGGGAGCAGTGACTGGGACGAGGCAGGGGGGCTAGCAAGAGTGAGTGCTGCCTGCAGGCTCCTCGCTTGCAGTAAGCTGGGTGAGTTTATCTTGCGTCCAGGGACCATGCACAGCCCCACAGGACAGCCCAGCACACACCTGCTCAGGTAGTGGTATGCAGAACGACACAGCAAGAAGCACTCAGCACACACAAAACCAGCATGACAGCCTCATCCTGCTCTCCTCTCTGGCTGATCAGGATGGAGTTCTGCTAGCAGAAAACCTCTACACGTACGTAGAGTGCAGATCCCTCCAGCCTAGGCTCAGGCAGGCTATCCAGCAGCTGCCCCTGGATCCTCACACCTGCCCAGCCACCGGCACCCGAGTGTGTGGGTTCCCATAGCCTGCAGCCCTACTTCAGCTGCTGGTGGAGAAACCCCCACCACCACACCAGCGCACAGGCATGTGTGCTCTGGATCCCTCCAGTAACTGGGCTTAGACAGACAGAGCATCCAGTACCTGGTCCTGCATCCTCTTTCTCCCTAGTTGCCTACAGCACAGATATATACCAACTGATCTCCTCTTAGCCTCATATCTTATGTTCTCTCCAGCAGCTGGCCTGGATCTGCTGGGCTTGGCTCTGGCAGCCAGCTCCTCCAGGAGTCCCACCTGCAGAAAGGCACGCACATACCTGGCTCCAGGCCACTTAACCTGCTGGCCAACAAACCCAGCCTGACCTTCACAAGTAACCACGCACTCATGTAGGCACCCTCCTTTGCTCCAGCTGCTGCAGCACAGACAAGTGGGCCCTGTCACCCCAACACGCTCTTCAGCTGCATCCCATAACACATGCCATAGCCTTGCTGTTGGTGACCCTATCTCTATCTGCAAGGTGATGGAGCCGGAGAGCCTCTCCAGCAGGTTCATCGTCTGGGTGTCACACTGGGACAGCGAGGCTGATGGGTCTCCCAAGACAGCTTTGGGATTGGCTGGGACAGGGTCTCCATTCCTATTACTGGGCTATAGGGGTTTATCACATAAACCAACATTGAACCAAATAATATAATCCACTTTTAGATCTCTTAATGTGTTATCTGCAAGCCAAAGTAAAATAGGACACATAATCAGCTAGCTGTCTCTGGATCATTAGCCTTATGATAACCAGCTTGAGATCCTCTCCTTTGAAAAGGATGTGAAGGATTTTACAGTTACACTAGGAAACCAAAATGGGGGGAAAAAAAAGATGATGCCTATTAGAAGTCACTCAGAATGTAAATTGAAGAAAATATGCAACAATGGAAGTAAAACAAGTCAGAAAAAAAAAACAAAAATGGAAAAAAACAACAGCTGAAAACAGACCACTGTCTGGAGCTAGTACACTACTGCTGGAATTCTATGTGTCTATTCTTTCTCTTGCATTCCCTGAATTTTTCCCGGAGGAACCTCATATATCCCTGTAAAGTATTCTGCAGTTTCTGAATACCTTACATATGAGACAAACATGCCATTTACACAACAGCGTGCAATTTTGAAGGTACTATTTCTACAAAATGTCTAAATACTCCATCTTGCTCCTAAAAAGGTGGCATGCAACTAACAGAGCAAATTAATTCTTTCTAGAAAGCATTGAGGGCATGCTCCCCAGTGCAATGCAGGTAAGGGAAAGGAGCATTCTGGCATATTGATTTTCTGGCTGGCTAAGTTAACATTTGTTATTTTTTTCTGTGTTTATTGTTGCAGCAGAACAGTTTTTATATTGGTAGTGCAACTCTAGTATTGCTAATTAGTCACCAAAACACTTACTCATTGACAAGGAATCCCTAATTCTACTTACAGGTTTAGAAACCTCAAATTTTAAATTTTCTTTTCTTTTTTGGGCTTACGATTACTGAATGTTGTTCTTGTTATTGCTTGTAGAAAAACAAATGCCCACATGTCAATATGCTATGGGCAAAGCCATCAACCAAAATTGAGTCATCAAGAAGTTCTGGTGCCATGTACCAAGTCTGTGCCTAATCTAGGATTGTTTCCAGCATCTACTGAGTTCTTTATCCAGGAATACGTTACTGCAAGGCCTAAAATGAAGATAAAAATACTTCAAAATGAAAGTTTAATTCATATAGATTTGAAGTTAGCCTTATCCCATTTAATAAATCAGTATTATCTATTTAATACCAAATCAGGTATGTAGAAAGACTGAAGTGCTACAGCAAAGCAGAAATGCTCTAAGAGGAAGCGACAGATTATTTCATCTATGCTGATTCCTGGAAGCTGCTAGCTAACTGACTATATCCCTTAGTGAGAAAAAGTGCAAACAGGTAGAATATTGCCTTCAAATTAGTTCAAGGTGGTTCGCTTATTACAGGCAGTTTAGATTAGGAATTCTTTCTAGCATTATTTACAATTTATAGAGAAGTTATCCTTGCTAGGTTTCTGCTTTCCTTCTGGATCATTGATTTTATAATCACCTCAACTATCAGCACTGGCAATTAAAAGATTTAATGTTCTTTTGCGAAGTACAGTGCAATCAAACAGACATTGTATATTTTTGTCACAGTCTTTCTATCCTGTTTAGCATTTTCTGTGTACAAGTGAATAAATCATGAACCACATGTTATCAGATGTGAGGTATTAGGATTAATAGTGTAGGACTTCTGATCAGATTGATATATTATTCCTGAGACTCAATAATGGGGTTTTGTATGCAACACAAGTTGTCCAATAAATGCTACACTTTCCTCATTCAAACACATGGCAGATCTACCAACTACAAGGAGAACAGATTATTTTTAATTCAGAATTTTTTATAAAATAGATAATTTTTCAAAAAATGAAAATTCCTTACAGAGATTAGCAATGCAGCATCACAATTCTTGATGAAGATATTTTTACTTTTTAATGTCTATGTGCTGTTGCTGGTGTACCTTCAGACCCAAATATTTTAATATGTTAGATATACAAGACCACTTGCAACAAAAAGTATAAAATTTGAGGAACCATACATTATCAACTCTATGTCACTGCAGGTAGTTATACAGTGACTCGTTTTTGTGGTGGCAAGGCTGAATTTCTACTGGAATTTCTTGATGTCATGTCTGATGCAATGAACCCTAAATGAAAAAGGAAATTCTTCTTGTTAACTTGTTACTATGCTGGTGTTTTAAAATAATTTGATATGGTGGGAGTGGATCAGTAAATCTATCAGTAGAGGTACTAATTAACTCCAGGGTTTTTTTAAGAAAAAAAAAAATCAAAACACAATCCTTCTGTCTTAGCAAACCATCTTTTTTTTTGTGACAATGACTATGAACTCATAGATCGGTAAGAATTGTATTCTGTTAAAGAACACCAATTCTTCTTAGGTCTTCTTCAAAGACTATTTTTCTGTTTCACCAACTTAGTAAAGTAAAATAGGTTTTTATTATTTATTTCAGTAAATGAATAAACTATGATTTTTAGACAGATTTGTAATGGACACATTTCTCCAGTCCTGTAACATATCAGGGAGCCTGAATGTTGCTTTAATTTGAAAAAATGAAATTAAAAGCCTCTGTATTAAATAGATCATGTTCTTTTCTAACCTCTCTTTAAGAAACAACAAACAAAACCAGGGAGATAACTATCTGCAAAATTACAGGCTTGTAAAAAAAAAATTTCAAAGCCATATAATTCAGATACTTCGAAAGTTCTTTTCGCTATAAAAAATTTCAAGTAAGTTATAGACTTGAACAAAAATTTACTATAACTGAACTCCTTTTTTCCCCCTCAAAAGAGCTCTAAAAGGACATGACTAAGGTTTTCTTATTAGGAGATTAATATATGAAAAATTAGTCCTTTTTCCTTGGAAATAATGATACCAGTATATACTCAAGTTGAAGTATAGCACGATACTAAAAATGTTGGCTTCTTTCAATCAGGTTTTTTTTTAATCCTTTGATGAAAAGATTCTCACAGCAACATTTCTCTCCTTACCGCTGAGCTTTCCAGACTTCTCCATTGTGGCCTTTTCTTAAGGAAAAAAAGATATCAAATTGTTGAATAATTATACATTTTTCTTTTCAGATCTGGGCATAGTTTAAGTAGATGTGTATTAAGGACTTTGGTTGGTTTTTTTTCTGCAGCTTTTTAACATTTATGATAAGATTAAAGATGGGAGTCTCAGGAGTTTGAAGTGGTTCTGGGTAATAGACCATCTAGCTGCCACATTGCAATAGGTTTTTGTAAACAAATCTACTGCTGTTCAGTTCTTAAGAAATTATGTCTCTCTGATGCCTAAAGCAAAAATGTTCACTTTGAGGGAAGAATAAAGATAGCAGACTTCCACTCTCAGTTCACAGATTTATTGCTAATCTTGTGTCTTTGATCTTATGTAGAAAAAGTAGAGCTGACAACTGTTCTTTCTCATCTCCCTATTCCAACAGTGCTGATCTTTCCCAAAATGTTTAATTCCATTGCCGCAGAAAAATAATTAATTGAAGTTCCAGTAAATATATTCTTATTCTCATAAGGCCAAACAGGAAGCTAAAAGAGATGAGCGATTTCCTAACTAGAGTTACAAGAATGAAAAAAATGGCATGCGTTATTTGTTGATGAGAAAAACAAACAAGCCAAAAGCCCAACAGAAAAACTTTAATTGTTAGATGGAAAGCATAGTATCACCCAGACTAGCCCCACCTTCTACTTCAATTAACTAATTACACAACTCAATCATGCAAGGCATAGCAATTTTAGTAATGCCTTCCAACGTATCTATAGTGATACACTATTGAATACTTTAAAATTAGAAGATGACTTGAGAAAAAGAGATGGCTTCTAATATTAAATTACAATTTTACTTCATCTGCATAGAATATGGACGGCAGGAGAATGATTATCATTATACACTTTATAATTCATGGTCTTTAAATGTGAAATAGCACGTTTGTTTTGGTACCATACATAGGGAGATCACTAAAACCAGCTGAGTAACTATAAAATCCAACCTTCCTTCCAATGAAGAAAATGTGTAACAAATTACTTAAAGGTAGAATGATCTTACATAACAAGACCTGTAAAATTGCTATATTCAGATGTGAGTGCTTCATAACTATAATGTAAGTTTTGACAAAGTGTTTTCATGTGGTGCTTTTACATTTTTGCTGTAAGACGTGATTAACTCTTGACTGACCTACATCTACTCATGTTTTGCCATAAAAATGGCAATGCTGAGCTGCTTTCTGAGGTGCAAGAATAACCCAGCAATTCCTAAACATGAGGGAGATTTTTTTTTTTTCAGTTAAAACAAAGAAATCATTGAAATAAAAAGCAGATTTATAAAGTTTCAGAATTCTTGACTGGCAACACTTAAAATTGTCCCCTCTTTCAGTATTAAGAAAATATTATTTTCCAAATCAGCTACATTTTGTAATGAGTATTAAATGGAATATTTGCAAAAGAAATATTTTATTTTACATGTTCAGCATCAATACGTACCATAACTGATGCGTTTGAGCTTCACCAATTTTGTGACAGGCAAAAAATTTTGTAATAGGTAAAATGGACAGAAATAGCAGCACTATAATAGGGCTTATGACAAATAAGAAAAGTATCACTACTGGATCTTATTGCATCAGATACTGAAAAAAAAGACTGTCTGGATGGCCGCACTCAGAGAGTGCTGGTCAAGGGCTCAGTGTCCAAGTGGAGACTGGTCACCAGTGGCGTCCCTCAGGGGTCTGTGTTGGGCCCAGCCCTGTTCAACATCTTTGTCAGCGACATGGGCAGTGGGATAGAGTGCACCCTCAGCAAGTTCGCCGATGACACCACCAAGCTGTGTGGTGCCGTCGACATGCTGGAAGGGAGGGATGCCATCCAGAGGGACCTTGACAGGCTGGAGAGGTGGGCCTGTGCAAACCTCATGAAGTTCAACCAGGCCAAGTGCAAGGTCCTGCACGTGGGTCGTGGCAATCCCAGGCACAAATACAGGCTGGGAGAATGGATTGAGACCAGCCCTGAGGAAGAGGAGTTGGGAATGATGGTGGATGAGAAGCTCAACATGAGCTGGCCAACCACATCCTGGGCTTCATCAAGAGGAGCATGGCCAGCAGGTGGAGGGAGGTGATTCTGCCCCTCTACTCTGCCCTGGTGAGACCCCACCTGGAGTACTGCATCCAGTAGTGGAGCCCCCAACATAAGAAGGACATGGACCATGTGGAGAGGGTCCAGAGAAGCACCGCAAAGATAAGAGAGCCAGATCACCTCTCCTATGAGAGTTGGGGCTGTTCAGCCTGGAGAAGAGAAGGCTCCAGCGATACAGCATACCTTATAGCAGCTTTCCAGTACCTCAAGGGGGCCTACAGGAAAGATGGGGAGAGACTCTTCAGTAGGGCCTGTTGTGATAGGACGAGGGGTAATGGTTTTAAAATAGAGGGAGGTAGATTTAGATTGGTTATTAGGAAAAAATTTTTTTACAATGAGGGTGGTAGAACACTGGAACAGGTTGCCCAGAGAGGTGGTGGATGCCCCATCCCTGGAAACATTCAAGGTCAGGTTGGATGAGGCTCTGAGCAACCTGATCTAGTCAGGGATGTCCCTGCTTCTTGCAGGGGGATTGGACTAGATGACCTTTGAAGGTCCCTTCCAACCCTAACCATTCCATGATTCTATATGACCAGTTTGCATACCTGCTTTTACTTCACCTAACTCAAATTTTCTGCAAGGTCCATAGAGGCTTCTGCAGTTCATAGAAGCTTTAGAACTTATTGCAAATAAATTAATTGCCTCTGATTAACTGTACTTTAACATGAAGTATCCACATAAAACAGAGGTAGACATCATTACACAGCAACCTGTCTTGTTCCTTCCAGGTACCAAATCAATCTACCTGTGTGACTGTCAAGCTCAGGAAACAGACAGAACACAGGCAACAAATACCTGTTTTCTGAACATGACAGTCAAAGAAGAAAATGTAAATTGTTCTAATTTTTTACTAAGTACATTGACAGAAAAGAAAAATTCCAGGTATTGCAGGGATGAGAATAAAGACATGTGGAAAAAAAAAAAAAAAAAAAAAAAAAAAAAAAAAAAAAAAAAGAAATTCAACAGCAGGAAAGCAATAAAACATATAGTAAACATGTCAAAATGCTTGCCATATCCAGACAGATTTGTAATTACACAACAAACATATTAAAAGTAGTTTCATATTTACTAACCTGTTTATTAAAAAGATTAACCAGAATAATAGAAATTAAAACACTTGTACATTGGAAGTAATGGCTTTTCACTGATCTTCCAATTCCAGAGATTTTCATAACAATGTGCAACAATCTGAGTTATTAAGGGTACAGTCCTGCATTTAATTTCTCCATGTTCCAGAATGATAAAACATGTTTTCTGGAAAATACGTGTTGCCATTCAGGATCACTGAAGCAAAATGCTGCTGAACAAAGCAGCAATTCTGACAACCACATGAACTCACCTCACAAATGCATTCAAACAGCATGGATTTAACAACTCCAGCTGTGGAAAAAAATGCATATCAGGCTTTTATATTACTTATATACCAGCAAAGTTTGGACAGTGATTAAGTTACAAATAGGTTTTATCTTGCATGTTCTATTAAAAACTTAGTCCTTGCAAGCGGTACAAACTGAAAACTGAACTAAAACACTATAGGTATTTGCGAGCTACTGAAACACAGAGGGTCTTTAACCTTGCTCCTCACTGCTCTCTTTTTGGGCTCATGCTTCAAAAAGGGTGCTACAAGTAGAATCATCAAATCACAGAATATCTCCAGTTGGAAGTGACACATAAGGATCATCTCCCTACTCCTTGCAGGACTACCTAAAACTGAACCATTTGACTAAGAGCCTTGTCCAGACGCTCCTTGAACTCTGACAGGCTTGGTGCCGTGACCAGTTCCCTGTGGAGCCTGTTCCAGTGACTGACCACCCTCTCACTGAAGAGTTGTTTCCTAATGTCCAACCTTAACTTCTCCTGATTGAACTCCATTCCATTTCCTTGTGTCCTGTCGCTGGTCACCAAAGAGAGAAGGTCAGCATCTCCCCATCTGCTGCTGAAGTTGTAGACTGTGATGAGGTCACCCCCCAGCCTTCTCATTTCTTAGCTGAGCAAACCAAGGACCTCAGCTGCTCCTCAATTCTTGCCTTCCTCTGGATACACTCTAGTAGTTTGGTGTCCTTCTTATACTGAGCATATAATTATTTGTATTCAACACCAGCAGCTCTTCCCTGCATGAGAGCAACTTAAAATAACAGCATCAGTCTAATCACAAGTAAGATGAAAGTAGTTTTCTGATCTATATATTTGCTTTCCCCATAGGATAGGCCTACTGTTTCGCACAGAAGTTTTAATTCAAAAGGTTGTTCTGTTCAGTTCATCTTTGGAAGTGCATTTTCCTTTCTCTTAAAGGAAAACAGAACAAAACGAAAGCTGCTTCCTGCTGCCTTGATTCTCAGCGGTCATGTCTGTCCAAGACTGATCTTCAAAGCAGAAAATATTTAAAAATTATGATTAAAATGAAGCTGAAAGAGCCCTCAAAGTTAATCTTTGTTAAAAAAAAAAAAAAAAAAAAGATACTCCACAGCCTACTATTTTTATTTCAACTTATGGAGTAAACCCATAGAGCAGCACACAATCAAAGGCAGATAACATACAGAGCAGCAGATTGGAAGAGACCTGCATTATAGAAACTTCTATTGCAGTTACGAAAAGGCCAGTTGCTATCTTTAGTCTTCAGAGATCTGTGTATATAATCTCACGCATACACACATTCACATCATTCCACTCCAAGGACAGGTTTCAGTCTAAACTGTTAATGTCACTTTAGACACTTCAGAGCATGCCGGCTGTCACTGCAGCAAGATGCATGTCTCTGTCACTTTTGTGTTGTATCAGCCTGCTTAAGTGAATTTGTGAGATATCCCAGGACATTATTATGGCAGTTGACAGCTTTGTTTGAGCAACTGAACCTACTCTAGATGTATAACTTAGGTATTTAAATTCTTTAAGAGGACTCAAATTATATGAAACATTGGAGAATGAATGTCTGAAAAGGGAAGTAGAATCCAGACGCTCTCCTGTTGCAATAAAACACCAGAGCTAGCTTGGGAAGATTGGTTCAGTAATGAAATTGAATAGATTAAAATATCCTGAATGTCCATACTGTTTACAAAATGGTGACTTTGAAGACAAGAGCAAAAATTAGCAAGCAGTATCAGGCATGCCTGCAGCTGCACCTAGGAGACTAGGAGTAAAACACAACAGTTTCTGAAAAATAAACAAACTTCCTTTTCTCAATGCATCATCATTCCTGGACTCTTGGAATACGATGGGAGAGCACTGTGTGCTGTAAACCTGATGAAAACACTAGTAGCTGTAAGCCTTCTGGCAGAAAAATCTCCCCCTTCCCAAGAGATCCAAGTGTAGCTTTGCTAACTGCATCATGACATAACTGCACATGCATAGAAACACACCTGAATGGAAAACCTACTTTTTCCAGTTAGGAATGTACAACTGTTACAGTGGGCAGTCTGTAAGTATTTACAATGCTGTAATTTTCCCAGCTGCAGTGAGTCTCTTCCTACCTGCAGATATGGTCTTCACATTCCCTGATATGCTACTTGGCTACAGTTCCGCTGTGCCTTTGTGCCATATGAATTAACTATGGTCCTTTTCTACTTAACTGCAAGGTGAATCAGTGCATGCAGTGGAAGACTAGAACTGTCAGAATTCAATTTGCAGAATGCAATAATCATGGATAATGTATCCCCTGCATTCATGGCAGAAACAAACCTACCTCATCTGTATTTTCCAGCTTGCGTTAGGTCCTTTCACTGTACTGGAGATGGCTGTTATAAAAAAAAAAAAATAATGTTTTTCTTCCTACATAAGGAGTGAGTTTTCCTTCAGTGGTTATTGTTTCACCCCTCTTTTCTCTACTGGTGAGCTGTGCTTTCTCCATATCTTGGTGTTCTAGCTGCTTAGATTAGAACAGTCCATGTTTTGGGGTCTCTCTGTCACTGTTGTTCAAAGTCCAAATGAAAATAAACTGATTCTGGGATGATTTTCTGTATGAAAGAACAGAAATAACAGTACAGACAATGTAATACTTGTGTTATCTTCAGTACTGCCTTCAAAATAGGATGCATCAGCAAAATTCTGTCTAGCACCTCCTCGTACGCACAGATGGCATGAGAACTGCTAGCAATACAGCTTGGTTTCTTTCTTTCTCACTTTCTTAGCCTTTAATTTTCATCCTTGATTTAACTTACCATTTTCATCTCTTTTGAATTTTTATTGCAGAAGATCACGTTTGTGGTCTTGCACAGCCATTTCTTTATTGACAGCTTCAAGAATACCTGCATTATGTTCCTTGCTATGATTCTTTTCTTTCTATAATTATTTTTAGCTTATCAGATGATTCCCAAGCTTTTCTCAAGGAAGATGAGTTGATTGCTCAGTGTGTGTGTTGCTGTCTTGGTGCTGTTTGAATAGAGCATTGGAGATACTTGGTGTTGCTTAGGCACAATTTAGTATGGACTGATACCCAGGAAAGCGATGGCCAGTTTTCTCATCTTTGCTCTCTGTGATCATCTCTGATTTTAAATACCCTTTCCTTGCTTTTATGGAAATTTTCCAAAGCATTTCTTTGAGTAGGACTTAGCATAAACAACTTTGCTTTGTAGGTATTACTGTAACGTAGAACGGCATCAACCTCTAAATGAGAAACTCAAACTAATTTAGATCTATAAAGATTGCAGTATCTCATAGGTTTTACTTTTACCTCAGGGTGCATCTGCCTTCTTGATCATGTCTAACAGAGGGACACTGAAGGAAACTCATGCTGATATATTTTGAAGCTAATGAGCTAGTACTTCAAAGTGCCATCACTGGTCTTTTGATGCAGTTCTCTTTCTATCTTTTTGGTTTTCTTAAGGCCTGTTGTAAACAAAGTATTCTTTAAAGCATAGACATTAAGAATTCCAACCAGAATGGAGTTTTATCTTTTTACAGTTAAATAGAGATGGCATCATAATGATCCTTTCACTCAAGATAAAACCGAATTACCCCTAGTCTTGTAACCCTCCTTCCTTTTCCTCACAAGCAATTTCATTAAAGAAATTATATCTAGCTAGTGTTTAGCTATTTCCCAGGATATCATGAAGTATTACAGAAGTTTACTTCTCTAAGTCACTCACTGAATTCTTGCAATTTAAACCAGAACATTAATACAGAAGAAATAGAGCGAAGTTTGCTTTATTTTACTGTATACTTTTTAACTGCTTTATGCATAAAAATCTAGGAGAGATTTTGTACACCAAGGATACAGGAGTCACAGTCCATACCAACAGAGACACTTAATTCTGCAAACTTCAAGCACACAATACAGATGTGTCACCCTGCAAATTTCAAGTAGTAAGGGGAAAAAGCAAAAGCATTCACCTGTGAAGCGTTCTGTGTGAAGAGGTGCAAGAGTAAGGGCGTTGACATCACAAAAGGTCTATGAAAATTCTTCTCCCTACATCCAAGTGGTTGGAGACCCCTCTAGCCTCCTACTAGCCACTCCCTCCTACAAGCAGCCAAGCAACCGCACTTCATTGCTTTATCGCTATCACCAAGGTAGTATAGCGTATTTTTAGAGGGCTGTCGTACATGAAGACAGACTTGGTCCCGAGATGGACACACGGCAGTGTCCATTGTTGACTATACTACCTGTTCTCAATCAAACATCCAATAGTGCAAGCAGCAGTCAGATTCATGGCAGTTGGAAAGTGCAGCCTGATGTTTCCTTTTGCTTGAAAAGGTCTAGAGAAAAATAGCTTGGACAAGGAGAATTTGCTTTAAAAACTACATTCTATTTTTAATAAAAGCATTGTTTTTTATGCCAAGAGACCAAAGTCCTTTTATAATGCAACTGCTGCTGCTAATCGAAACCGATCAACACTAAAGGCAGGACTGCAAGGAGAGGGAGACTACTACTGGGATAAAATTTCTCACTAAAGGTTACTTAATGAAGAAAGTCTCCAAGAGCCAGGCTCTCAGAGGAAAAAAAGCAAGACAGTTGCTCAGAAATGGCAGAGAAAGATCACCTTTTCAAATGAACTAAACGAAGCAAGTGCCCCCCAGCTTTCCATGCGGATTTCTCACATGGAGCAGGAAATGCAACTGGTGCCGTCAAAACTCTCAGGAAGACTCAAGGCTGTGGGTTCCCAGGGGACGTCTGGACACTAATTTGCAGTCTAGTCAAGTTAATGAAGAAATTGCTGTGCCTACATTTTTTTCCCAAGCTAGAAGACTTGGGAACAACTCCATCCGCTTCAAGCCAGAACTGCAAGACTCATTAAAACTGCAGCAGTCCATCACATCAGTAACGATTTGCAGTGTTAAGATTTTTGTAACTCTTCAACAAAACAATGAAAATTACATAAATTCCAAGACAAAAACATTCTCTAAGCAGTGCAAGCAAACCAGCATACCTTGCAGACATCTCTCTTAAGTGATGAAACTCCGCAGACACGGAGACCCAGCCCGTCGCTTGCCAGAGGGAGCCCTCCTGCAGTATCCCACTGCACAAGTGGTCATCCAGATGGCTGTTAACAGAGCTACGCTGCAGAGTGCACCCCTACAAAACGTGTCCATGCCTGACCAGCGCTTCACCACTGTTAGTACCAGCTAAAGCATCACGGCTTCATAGATAAAGCAAGATAATAAGAGCGTTGAATAAGAACGCTGGAATTTTTTACTTCCTATTTAAAAGGAATTGGTTTTCTAGCAGAACTACTGTTAAGCTATACTATAATTACCTGGTACATCACTGTACATCAGTTACTCATTTCACAAAAGTTGGTAAAAGGAAAATTGCAATACTTGCTTGCTACTGCATAAAAGTGGTTTGTTTATACACTCTTTAGTCATGCAGCACCCAAGATATTAATTACTTCAACGCAGTGGGTATTAAAGAACTTCTTTAACAGCCCCACACTTTAAAAAAAAAATCAGCTGATTGGTTTTGCCTCATATAACTCTGCCATTCTTTACAATGACTTGTAATTCAAGCTAGCACGCAGACCACCTGAATTCAGCATCTCCTCCAAAATGAGCTTAAGATATCCTCAAATCTAAGTGACTTGCAGTAATTCTTTGCTGTTCCATGGATTTTCAGTTGCTAGGTTCAGTCCCTCAAAGCATGAAACACAGAAGGGTATTTAATAAAAACTAAGCTTGGTAGACAGCAACCTTGCTATGCTATTTCCAGGTCATCCATTTCCTCTGCTAGGAGATGTATGAGAAGGACTCAGGATGCTACTGAATTTCGGTTGCTTGCAGTGGTAGAAAAGGCCTTCCTTTAGCCACTCATGGGAGAGAGCCAAATAATCGTACCTCCTGTGAAAGAGTTTAAACAGGGACATAACATTTTAACGTAGCTTTTGGCTTTCTCTAGACACCTTACAGCTTCCCATTTTGGAGAAAGGGTTTGCTGGAAGAAGTGCTTTGTGGTAATTCTGTCTGGTCATTTCTGAGCCAAAATTAATGGATGCACATAAAGTTATGGAAGGGCGAGATATCCTATTTTTTGTTGTGTCTACATCTTCACCTTCCTTCAGAAATGTAACACCAGTCTAAAACTGACTTTTGCACAGAAACAATCCAGTCCAACACAAGGTGCTTTTTACTTGCTGTACTGTGATGTACTGAGGTCAGCTGTTTAAGTAGTCCGAAATCCTCAGCAGCTGCAACTTCTATGTAAATATAAAACGAGAGAAGAGCACTTTGTTATTAGTTATTTTGCCCAAAAGATCAGAGACACCAGCAAGGTACTTACTCAAAAGTTATCGCAGGACACACAGAAGATCAGGCACTGTATAGCACACATGAGATTGATTATCTCAGCATTAGCAAACCTCTATCATTTTTATACCAGCAGCAATTCCTTCCCAGGAAAGGAATTCACAGTAAGTCCACATTTTGCCAGGTAAGAACTACATCACACCCAAACTCATATCTACCTGCAACTTCTTCCTCTGAAAGACAACTCACGCATTTTGAAAAAAATTATTTATTTTCACTGCTTTAATCTCTCTACTGTAGTGTTAGCACTTAACATAAGCATCCACTCTTCTACTGTCCTATTTACAATCCATTGAAATGTATACTCTACAAATACAATACATATTTTCAGAGATGTAAAGGAAATGCACAATTTTGTAAGGTTTATAAAAGTGACACTCATCTGTACAAGATCCTTATATCATCCAAAGAGTAAAATTTACAAGGCAGTATCCACACAGCTATGTAATGGCAGGTGCTACAGTGATAAAGCAGCAAATTTGCTAATACAATAAAATACAGAAAATTAAAGTGTTTTGGGGCACCAGATAATACATTTAGTACCGCTGAAGCTGTAAATTTAGTAATACCCATATTTCTAGAAACATGTAACTGCAAACTTGGAGAATGTTCTGAAAAATATTAAACATTATATACACATGAGGTAAATGTACCTTGGTCTTTTAAGAGGTAATTTGAGTTTAAAGCAACTGATATGGTGAAGTTTTTTTTCTTTTTTTTTTTTTCCCAAACACAAAATGATTAACACCTTGCAATCGTTTCAATGGCACAATACAAACAAGGAACTAACTAAAAGGTGAATTTCATGGCAGTCACACTCAGAACCATTACTGAAAAAATAAAATAGCCTCTTACTTCATTTGACACCTTCATGTCCCCATACAGTCAACCCCAATGTCTTGACCCTATATACAAAGTCTTTCTTAGGGTTACAAGTGGAATCATTGGAAGGTGACAGTGTTTCATACTTGGAAAGTCAGCTTGAAAAACATCCCAGAATTCCAGCTTTTAAGGTTGGAAGGTCCCTGAAGAACTCCAGGATTCCAAAAACAACATTTCAGGCTTTTCAGCATCAGACCATTTCCAATGCTCCTTATTCTCCATGTCCACATCCACCTGGTCACAAGTCTGTAAACCAAACTGAGGCTTCAATGCTACTAAAATGTCAAATTGATTAAATTCACAAAACTTAAGTGAATGTATAACATATGTAATATTTACAATAAACATTTGCATCAGTATTCATCAGAAACTGTTTTGGTATATACTTGAAATGATACAAAATTAATATTTTGAATGCTAAAATATTTTGGTCCCCCTGGATTTCCAAGAGCAGATCTGGTGATATTACAATCTTAATTTAAAAAATACTTATGTGTACCTGTGTCCATATATATAAGATATGATCTTACACAGGTAACATTTAAAGTTACATAATATATACAGACACAGCCTTTGTAAAAGGTGTTCAGTTTATACAATGGAATAGAAGAACAAAGCTTGATGTTGTGGTGTCAGAACTGAAGATACATGTAGCTTTATTCAGAGTTTTCCTGTTCTGCATTGCAAAATGAATTAGGAATGTTATTCTGGGACAACTTTATGTCACACGCTGTATCAAGCATCCTTCCTGTGCTTTGTTTTTGCAAGCTTCTATTACAAAGCAAAAAATTAGAGCAATCTAAGAATAGTTGCTAGCAATTCAGGAGAATGAAGACTAGTGGGTGGCTGAGATGAGACAGATGTAACAAACCACTGTACAGTTGACTGAATAATCTGCATGCCATGATTCTGTTCAGCTGCCGTAGATTCTCTTTTAAATGTAACAGAACTGCTCCTTATATTTTAGGAAACTACCCATTATGGTGATAAGGTTTTGTAGATGCTAAAAAAAGTAATTAATGAAATTATTTGATGAATTATATTGGAAGCTCTCCCATGTTATCATCAAGATTAATACAAAGATCTGATGTGGGCCGGTAGCCTGATGATTCTGAAGTATGAACTGTACCATTTGTATCTATGGTAAAGATCCAGGTACATCTATGAAAAACTCCTCAAAATTTAACAAAGTAACAATGTTTACAAATTGTTTAAATAGGAAGGCTTTGAAATTAGTATGTAGATAGAGTAAGTTCTATTTTGATGCTGACCCGTTTTCTTTAAATATCTGCCTAGATACATAGAATTTGTTAGAGAGGAATGCCAAGTAGAGTTGTGAGTTTGGCTATATTCAATCTTTTTTTTTTTTGAACAGTCATAATTGAAAAAATTCTATGGTGCACAGCTGTCCATTTGCACAAAGGCACAGTTAAATTAACATTTAACCAATAGTTAATTTAACAACCTACATGAAATCATTTTTGATCCAGCTTTGACTGACACAGACCTGAAGAACCTAAGCCTGACTGGTCAGATAATGCCAAACAAACATAAGTGTGACAGCTGTAGGCATGTTTAAACCCAATTGTTTTCTAAGAACTTTTCTTATTTTTTCCTCTTCTCCCGGATGCTATCTTTCAATATGAGTAAACTCATTCATAAAGGTGTTTGAATAAAGCATTTAATTATTTGCAGTTCAACCTCTCATGGTCTGTAATTCTCACATCATTTAAAACTATCACCAAGCAAGCGCTAAGAATTTGGAAATATGCAAGAGTTAGTGAAGTGCTAAGGCTTACCGTGCCTAAGTCTTGTATCACCTATATAGCCTCTTCTTACTAGGACCCATCTATCCTACTGCTTGAACTACTGTATATCACAGACCACAAAACACAATCTTGACTATGCTTCTGTTAGCAACCACTCTGCCATTGTGAAAAACTTCGTGGACTGTATGCTGAAGAATGAAAAGGAAGCAGAGTTAAAACTGCCGTGTGTATTGTGTGATAGGATGGATACTGAGGTGCCGTGGAGAGTAGGAGGTTAGGTGGCATATTAACTACCAGGCACATTTACATACTGAAATACTGAGTGTTATGGGCATTAATGAAACCAAAGGTCAACCATACTCTTCCTAAAACTGCAATTAAAAAAAATAAATCCTGGTAACAGTAGTTTTTTAAAGAGAATTTTCCATATTAATTCTCTCAGTCCCCTCTAGAAGTTGTATATTTGGGCATGAAGAAATTCAATTTCTAAACAAGTTTGTGAAGATCTTGTGCTATCCTAAAATCTCAGGCAAATCTTGACTAAAGCCATGCATATTCTTCTGTGTTCTTATGACAACACAAGCCACCATAGGCTTTGTTCTTATAACTATGAAGAGGATTGCTGGAATCCTCTGGTATTTGTATCCAAAGACCTGCAGCTCACTACTTTCTGTGCATGAGGCACAAACAAAATATATGCACATAAAATTTATAAGCAGCTTTGAACTTTCTAGTACAAAAGCCCAAATAACTTCTCCCTAATTACAGATGCACTTAATCCTTGTTTAATTGCAAATATTGTTCTTTGAGCCTTAAGACTCTGCAGAACCACACAGAAAATATGCTTTTCATATTTGATTTGATGGAGCAAAATCTCCTTTAAGAATATCTTACTCCTCTTGCTACTTTTCTGAAGTAGATTGGTACTTTCAGCATTTTAGAAGTATCACTTGATAAATCTTATATACAATTATGACTCGTGAGTTGACAGTTACAAAATATGACAGTGAATTAACTAGCTTACACTATTTCAAACTCCTACAGTGGTTTAAAGAGTCAAATTTTGGTAAAATTAAGGTGTCCCATGAATTATGTACTCAACTTGCTGAAACGAGTGTGAATTAGATCTTAGCTAGGAAAGAAACAGTTGATTTTTAACTTGTATTTTTGAAACCAAAAGTACCATAGGCTTTGTATGCTCCTACTGTTTTGCATTAAAAGACTCAGAAGCGGCACTTACTGGTATAATACAATCTATTTTGAAGGCAATGTTATGTTCTGAAAAAGTGGAAAAAAATCCCAATAATCATGTATAAAGTATAGTTGCATAAGTTATGTTCCCCACAACTGAATTAGGTCAATTTGTAAATTAAGGTAAAGTCCAAAAGATATACTACCTTAACAGCTAGCAAAGTATACTCCAACAGTACATTCACAATCTGAATCAAAGAATGGCGACAGTGGTTCAGAATAGTTAATGTACTAGCCAGGAATAAAGTTGCTTGACAGCTATCAATGCACTCTAGAACAATACAGTGAACCAGTTCCATTTTAAAAGTGACCTCCTATTTTTAGCACAGTTAACTAGAAGTTAAGACCAGCTATCAACCTTCCAAATAAAAAATTATAGGTTAATAAAAATAAAACTAGACTACACAATGTTTTGTAAGTAACCTGGGAAAGAGGTTCATAGTGCACAGAAAGGACCCAACACAACTGTTTAGCACGTCCACAAAAATCCTAGTAAGTGACGTTCCTATGAAGTACTAAAAGGCAGCAATATCCTTCTGTTCCCCCAATGAGGTAGAACAATTAACCTTCTTAACACGCCACTCTGGTGCGGATAGGGATTTTTACAGTATTCTTCGGTAGCAAATCCAGGATTACATCTTTATCCCCTCCTGTTGACTAAGTTGCGATAATGTTTTCTTAATGCGTAAAGCTGTTAGCCTAGCAGCTCCGTTGGCATACCAGCATTCCCGCATAATTTTTGCCATTACTCGTAATGCCTGCAAAGGAAAGACAAGTAGTTATATGTACGACTGTTCCAATGTAGCCCATGTAACCTCTGTTCTGCCTTAGCCTTTCCATGCATTTCTGAAGCCTGTTAATAGTATTACAGCTGCATGGAAGTGTGTTGTATAAAAACCTCAAATTCTTACTTTATTTACAGAAAAATAAAATTACTTAAAATACTGTAGAGCAGAACTAGTATTTTTCAGTAGAATTTCAGCCCATGCAAAAATATTTTAATGAAAAAAATAGTAGCTTGTCTGTAACAGTTTTCTGAATTTTCTCATTAGACAAAAATATACTCTTTTTTTATTGTACTTCCAGTTGAAAAGCAGTAATAAAATAGGAAGTACTCTGTATTAGCGCAGAAATACTGTGTAGCTTGGAACATACTCAATCACTTCCTTCAGTCATAAATTACTTAAGGAGTTAGTTCAATGTACAGCAAATTCAGAAGTTTATCAGCTGTTTTCCTCAAACTGAAGCTCTGCAATGATTGAAAAATTTTTGAGTCTTTTTATCCTTCAAATAGTCCTTCTTTGAAATCTGTGAATGCTACTACACAAATAACAATGCAAATAACAAAACCAAGATAAAATAAAGTAATAGCTCTACATTCCAAGATTTTACACTCAAAGCTGTATTACACTGAGTTCCTAAGTAAGTCTGCAGGGTCAGAATGGCAGCATTTAAAAAATGTCACACACTCTGTTAGTGTGTATCACTGCCCCTCTCTCTCTCCCATCTGCATTCTCTTGCCCAATCTCTTATCTCAGACCTTCACCATGTATTAATTTCACACATGGCACAACCCAGTTCCTTCTTCCACTTCCATCTAAGTACATCATATCTCATCAATCTCTTACTCCTACTGTAGCCTACTGCAGCTATTCTCCTAAGCTCTGAAACAGAAAGCATTGGTTCTAGCCCTAGTTGGGTTCCCAGAGCAAGCAATATGAACAAAATTGCTTGGAAAGGCAAGAGCTCACTGCTGTGCACACTACTACCCATGCAGTTATGATGAACGCACCCCAGAATCAGGTAAGCGCTTCTAGAGGCATGGTCAGGAGTCTTTGCTACACGCACTCTTCAGTTCTAAGTCTTTGGCTTACTAGGGTCTCAGCTTCCTAGTAACTGCATTCATCTTTCAGTAAGTGCATACAGTACAAACTCTGAGACACACAAAGTATTAAGGTCACCACAGTTTTGGATGAAAATTCCTAAAAGCATTTACTATTTTGGCCAGCCTGTAGGATATTTCTTTACTACACAATGACAGGGCAAAGACACCTGAGCAAGTTCATTCCAAGCAAGCATTCCCATGAGGCAGCATAGCACTGTTGAAAATACCATTTGTGTCCCAACAACAGTCCCGCTGTGCTGGTAGAGTGTAGAGCTGAAACTAGCAAGTCCACTTCTTGAAAGAGACAACCAACCTAGCTACAAACCAACTAGCACAGACCTGATTAGCTCATTTAGCTCTACTACCCCTGTTGTGGGTTAACCCCAGTAGGCAGCTAAGCCCCACACAGCCACTCCCCCCATAGTGGGATGGAGAAGATAATCAGAAGGGCAAAAGTGAGATAACTTGCAGGTTGAGGTAAGACAGCTTAATAGGCAAATAGGGAGAAAACCAAGCCAAAGCAAAGAAAAACAAATGATACAAAACCAATTGCTTACCACCATCTGACTGATGTTCAGCCAGTCCCTGAGCAACAGCAACCCCTAGAACTTCCCCCTACTTTTACTGCTGAGCATGACATTGCATGCTATGGAATATCCTGATCAATTTGGGTCAGCTGTCCCAGTTGCACTCCCTCTCAGCCTCTTGTCCACCCCCAGCCTACTCAGCTGTAGGAGTGGCAGAGTGAGAAATGGAGGAAGCCTTGAAGCTGTGTAAGCTCGGTTCAGCAATAGCTAACACATCAGTGTGCTATCCAACTGCTCTGGTCACAAATCCAAAACACAGCAGCATACAGGCTACTATGCAGAAAGTTAACTCAATCCCAGCCAGATACAGTACAACCCCCAGCTGCACAATTTATTTGCAGTGAGGCTTCCTGTATAATATAATTCAGCCTAGTTTTAATTTACATTAGTGTCCCAGGAAGGCATCCTAGAACCCTCTGTGTAGGGTTAGCTCTTGATTTTTATGAAATTACTTTAAATATTGATGTGTAACCAAAGATCAATAGCATTCAATAAAGCCACAATGATCAAAATCAAATTAAGTTCTCCTAGAAGCAACCATTCTCCCTTCAACAATAAGCACAATTTTTAAGCCATTGAAATAAATAAAAGCTCTAGTCTCCATTAAAGCAGCTCTAGCAAGATTAGTTAATACCTCACAGCTCTGCCATCTGTTTGGAATATTGGGCCTTAACTTCTGCTCGCACACAACTTTCCTCATTTCTTCAACAGAAGGATCTGAAGGAACAAGGTCATAGTACGGCAACTGGTAATCTTCATGGATTCCTGTAATAGGTTGAAAATAGCTTTATTTTAGCTGACTCTAAATTACACATTCTTAACTTTTTACTGTGTTCCTTACCAGCACCCTACCATTTTTTGTTTTCTTTTTAAAAAAATTACATTAAAATTACTGACAGATAAATTAAAAAAAAAAAAAAAAAAAAAAGAAAAAAGAAAAGAATACTTAACCATACCTTGGGAGTGTTTATATTAGTCCTGAATAACTTTTAATTTTGAAATTTATATATTTGGAAAAGATGGAAGCTATGTCAAATCTTTCACATGCTATACTAAAGACATACTTTTTGGAAGCATATTATTTATAATAGCATATTTTATTTTAAGTAAGGTACAGATGTTATCTGAAGATGTTATAGTTAGCCCTTACTTGAGGTGTTTGCCCCTGGCTCTCAAGGACTTTTAACTTCACCCTTTTCTCCCTTCTATGTAGAAGTTTGAGAAAAAAAAAAATTATATTCATCAATTTACAAAGAGATTGAATAAACCAGTCATCATTTACAGGATTAACAGTTAAGAAGTCTGAGACATACTGGCTATTACCTTGCACTGTTTTTAGAGCAAGTTATTTACTCAAACTTATTCAGATTCTGTAAGTTACTTATAATTCCTTAGTATGTTCAATTTTGTAAAGATTGCCACATACCACCAATTGAACATCGCCGAGCTATTTCCCAAAACACTAGTCCCATTGCATAGATGTCTGCTCGTTTGAATGACTCAAAATGTTTCATATTTATGGAATCATCTAGAACTTCAGGTGCCATATACCTATTTACAATTAAAAAAAAAAAAAAAGAAGAAAATATTTAATTTCATAAATACTCACTTTAGAAAAAGTTCAGTGCTATTGATCAACTTAAAACCAAATTTAAATAATTATGTGGAAAAGGAGACAGGAAAATATGCTTCGTTACGGTTATCCACTCAAAGATCTTTCAGTGCAAAGGGGATAAGTAAACTGAGAAGAACAATCAAAGGAACTGGGGGAATAAGTAAAACATGAAATGATTAAAAAAAATTAGAGTCATAAACTCAATAGACATGGGATAACAGAGACAATGACAAAGACCAAAAGTCTCCAGTTGCTAATTGATGGCTATTAAGAAACTCCAGGCATAGCTTCAGAGAAGGCCAGTCTCGATGTTGTAACTGCTAGTAAGTGAGAAACAAGACGAAAATGAGGATTGTGGATGTTCAGTGTAATGCTTATTGAGGAACATTCAGGAGAAGGGTAACTGGGAGGAACAAAAGTAGGGCAATAAATAGAAGAGGATATCAAAGAGGCCACTTGCATAAAGAGTTGCCAGTCACTATGCTTGCCTGACCAAGCCCTGCACCTGCTCACCGCAGTGTATCCTAGCGTCTTATTAAATCCTAACCACCCTTCCACACAATCTCACTCTCAATCCCATGTGCACGTGTACTTTAAGGACTGTGTGCCAGCCACTGGAGGCAAGGATGAGTGAATTCAGGGCTATCAACTGGAATCAGATCAGGGATGAAGTTGCCTTTGTGCCTGGGGTGCCAGCAACTGGAGAGAAGGAGGGTCTCAGCATCAGCAACTGGAAGCGGAACTGCAGATCCTAGGAGCGCGTGTCCTCAGGTCTTAAAAGCGCTTATCTGGAGCTACTACGGGGGGGACCACTGTGAATAAATTCTGGGCCAGCAACTGTGATCAGACAGTGAGCAAAGGCACCCCTGGTGCCAGCAACGGGAGCAAATGAGGGTCTCTGCTTCAGCCACTGAAATGGGACCACAGTCACAGGCTTCAGTCACATGCTTACAAGTACCAGCTATAGGGCAGAACTGGGATGAGGGAAACAAAGCCTCTCGACATCAGCAGCTGGAGCGGGAATCACAGTCATAAGGTCTATGTGCCTGGGTGCCAGCTGCTGAGGTGGGCTGAAAGGTTTGTATTGCCCCCAAACCTGGTATACATGGCAGGCGTGTAATTCACTAGCAAACTTCAAGGTGGTCTACCCAGCAAACAGGTGGCACAGGCAGGGATGTTTGACAGGGATGTTTGCCTGCACAGGTATTCAAGGGAATCCATGCATGCAGGTGTGCATGAGTAGCATCTGTTTGCTACCGCACGCTAACCCAGCCCAGCTGGTGAGCAGGAGGCCTGTGGGGCCCAGAAGAGGGCACTAGACACACCAAGGGTTGTACTGATAGTTGAGGGATTCATAAACATGCATGGGCTTATGAAGCTACAGAAGGGGTGTGTGTGTGTGTGTGTGTTTTCACTAACAAAGTTCAATCCTGATCAGCTGAAGAGAAGGAAGGAGACTTGGCTGTCTATACTTATATTTTATACAAGTTCTGACAGTGTACTATGTGGCTGTTGAAGACAGCACATGGTGTATAGCAATCTGTGTAATCAGCTCTGTCAATATGCCCAGCCTCATTTGAATCTCAAGTAAGAAAGCAGCAGGTACATCCATGGGCCTGGGATGGACAGTGTCCTACATCTTTGGACACACCAGGCTGGGCTCCAGAGGCCATGCAGCTCCTGGAATCTGCCAAGATACAGCAGCCACTTACAAACATCCCTTAGCAAGACCAGAGAGGGAACAGACATGAAGCATTGGTTAAAAAAGCAGCACAGTTAAGAACTCTTTGGGAACAAAGGGGCTAGGGGGGGACCATTAGGGGGAACAAAGGAATCATTGCAGTAACTGATTCTTCACTCATACAGTCTGTAAGTCCCATCATAAACCATTCAAGGCTTTTTTTTTTTAATAGTAAATTCTATTTGGGTTACACATTAACAGTTTACTTTATCAACATTTCCTGCAATAGAAAAATCTGTGACAGACTTTCAACTGAGAAAAAAGGGACTGAAAATTGGTCATGGCATCCAAGTGATTGTTACCTTGTTTAGTGACTAGGCCTAATGTGGGAATATCAAGCAAAATGTCAGTGCAGACCGCATTGTTAGAGTTACTGATAGCAGCATCCCTCCCAGCAAGAATGAATGGTATTTGCTGTATCAGTCAACATCAGTTGTAGTATTGTGCTCTCAATCTGGGTATAGCTCTAGCAGCTAAATCCAGTATGTAATGTTTAGCAGAATTCAGTGTGTTTCTCCACATCATTGCCCTGTCAATCTGAAGCTGACATATTAACGAAGCAGGCAAGCAATGACAGCACAGTTAACTGGTGGGGGGGGAAAAAAAAAAAAAAAAAAAAAAAAAAAAAAAAAAAAAAAAAAAAAAGAGAGAAAAGAA
>WHYT01016009.1:42329-65467 GCA_009806455.1 Tetrax tetrax
CCATTGAATTTGTTGGCAAATTGACCTCTTACCATGATCCTCCATCAATGCACTTAGATTGGCTTTGGCTTCCATAACTCAGAATGATGACTGACTGCTCAAAAAGTCTGAGAGATTATTGCTGGAACAAGAGAGGCGAAAGGCAAGTAGGTCATCTAGTGTGGCTAGCAGATTAGCCATTTCACGGCTATCAGATATAAGGGAGAGAAACACGCATCTCCTTGTCAGCTTATATATTGGAAATGCATTACTTGTCAGAAACAATATTTAAGGTTCTGGAGAGAATTACTGTACATAGATGAACTTGGACTTCCTGAACAAAGTCAGCAGCTCAGTACCCTCCAAGAATTAAAGGGTAAGTCTACAAAGAAGTTGACAAGTTATGCTGAGTGTGGCCTTGCCAAATTTGGGTGCCTGCTGACCTCTTCCCCACCTGTTTTAGTCCAAAAGCTCTGTATTAGTTGCCTGCATTTCTTGTACAACATATAGGGAGCTTTGTATCATCAAACAGGACCCATATACAACACGTTGAGTGTGACATCTCCCTTTATCAAGCCTGTTCTCCGCAAACATAGCTAGAATTCTGCTCATATTGGGTTTAGGTAAACTGCAGAAAAGCATCCATGTTAAGGTTGAATTTGCAGCACACAGCCTATTTCAACCACCAAAAGTAACACTTGGGCCACACTTTTTTTTTTTTTTTTTAAGAATTTGTCTATTTTATTTTAATTTTTTATTTGCCTCAGGCAGTGAGAGAGGGATTCTATTTCCTTCTCAGTTTAAAGCTCACATTCCCTGCATCATGCTGCAGGCTGAGCTGTGAAAGCACACAGTCCACACCCTCTGGTAAAGCTAAGTCTCTGAGCAGAAAAGAAATAAAAATTCATTCAGAGAGAAGGATCATCAGTCTGACTCATTCTTGGGTGAGTGATCTAGGTGATGAGTCTTGCTTGCTCCTTCGACCGCACATTTTTACAACAGACAATCATTAGAAAAAATATAAACTTGGTCAAATCTCCCTGAACTTGTACAAAGAGCTTCCAGTTGCAGAAGAGGTACCAGCAGTGGCAACCAATGGGAGTTAAAATTGTAATTGAACAGCCGAGATCTGAACTTTATTATGAACAATTAACCAGAGGTGCAGAGTTACCTACCTAAAAATGCACAAGAGGGAGGAAGAGGGACCAAGCCTTTTATGAGAATGAACAATTTTCAGAGATGTAGAAGTGATTAACGTCTTTAAAGTGGGAAAGAGACTTAGTCCTGCTGCTGCTCACTGCAGCAAATGAGATTTTCTAGAGCTTTACCCTTGTGAAGAAGCATAAGGCAGATGAACAAGCAATTTAATAGTGTCTATGCAAGAAGAGATCTTCTAAGTGGGATCTACAGACCTAGCTGAAAGGATGCTTTCTCCAAAGACTAGACTAAAGAAAATAACTGATCCACACATCATTCTCCTTTACATATAAGTGTCGGAGAAAATACCAAGTCTCATGCGGTATGCGCCTTGCACACAGCTGAGTTTGCAACGACAAATTCCAAAGTAGTCTGTTGTTTTACTACCAATGATTACCAGAGACTTTGAAAAGGAATAATGCCCAGTACTTCATAATCTAGTAGTAGTGCAAAAAATAGATCTCATCTGACCATTTGTGTGGTATTTTTAAGGTTGGCAAAGGACTAGTAGAGCTTTAGAATAATGTAATTTCAGCAATATAATTGTCAGTAAATATTCTAAAAGCTTTTGTTCACTGAGTCTTAAGAAGCAGGTTTTTTTCCTTCTAAAAAGTCACCGCTAAAGGAGCATCCTAGTTCACTGTAAAACCCCAATCACATGTCCTCCCTCCCCTGCAATATCACTCATTATAGAGATAGAGAAGAAATATTTTATGTATGGATTGGAGATTGGGCCACATCAACATAGAATTTTCTCCAACACTGCTATGGCATATGCTAAAGTTAACCACGTAAAGCTCTGAACAACTAGGCTTCCACACATTTCTCCGTGACAGACATACAAACTTCAGTTTGACATCCTGAACCTACAGGCTTCAAAAAGACAAAAAGTTGCCCATATCACACAACTCTGTTACTGTGGTTCACTGCTAGTACTGCTACCTCTGTGTGCTGTATTGTTGCACAGATTACTAGAAATTAACCTTCCCTTCAGAACAGCTTCCAGTTACTATTGTCTGAAGGTTGAGCAAAGATAAATTACAGCTAAGAAGTTTAATTGCTCTTGTGTTGATGGAGTTAAACAGCTCTGAATTGTTTCAATGACAAGAAAATCTGTATTTCCAAATTCAGAAGTAACCCTTTAAAAGAAAGGGAGTATACCAACTCGTCCATTGATAATTCTACTTATGCATTAGATAACAAAGATGACTGTTTTAAGTTCTTGTTATTTCTCTCAAGAATAGGGTTCCATAAAAAGCCTGTATCCAAGAACTTGTATGTTCTATTACACAGGCTTCACATTGAAAACAACCCAGTTTAATTTTGCTGTCAATATCCTGTCTTATAGTGGGCTGCAAGTAACACCTCCACGCAACACAAGGCAAAAAGAATAAAGATACAGCAATGAAGTCTCCTAATTGTTTTAATATATACTTGTACTCTACAATATTTTGCAAGTTTTTGATATTTTACACATGCTAGTAATAAACGCCAAGATTCAACATGCTTTTAAAGTATCTACTGTCTAAGTAAATTACCAGTTGGCAAGGAAGTGCCTAGGAACTCTACCTGCCATTATTTACATTTTCCTGCTGCTTGTGTTTATACCCACAAAAACCTCCCTATATGTGACAATAAAAAAAAAACAACAAACAAACAAACAAAAAAACCAAAGCAGTTTTATTATAAAAGTTGCCTGAGACATCACATTAATGATCTTACCTTTTTGTTCCCACTCTGTGGTTTGGGGCAATATCAATTGTGTCTGTAGCAGAATCGTGCCTAACCGCCAATCCTAGGTCTGCAATGCAGCACGTTCCATTCTTTTTTACCAATATATTTTTTGATTTCAAATCTCTGTGGGCAATCGCTGGTTTGCCTGTAAGGGAAAACAGAAATAACACATCTGTAAAAAAAAAATAGAATAGAATAATAGCAATTATTTTATTTTTTCAGTTATAGAATTCCTTCCAGTTCTGCTGCTTTATGTACAGCAGGGTAACTCCTGAAATCATTCATTGTGGACTTGCTGGGTGTCCAGAAGAGTGCTTTAAATGTCTACCGTATTACTCCACTGCTGCTTTCCCTTTTCCTGCAAGTATTTGTGTACACATACTATTTGCCACAAAATATCTTCTAATATCTCTAGAAATAGATTCATAGTGCTATCTCCAAAGTTAAGAAGATACTAGAGGCACCATTACCTAGTGCCTTTTGTTAGGTGTTTTGTAGGAAGGATTGTTACATCACAAAATCTGGATATACCATAGAAAGGAAGGTAAAAAAAACCCTTCCAAATTAAGAAGTTCTACTAGTTCAGGAATTAGAACAGGTCCCAAACAGACATTTTTCAATTAATTCAGCTTCACAAGGGATTAACTTGAGTACCTGTGCTGAGTTCAGCTGCCTTTCCATCACGTAAATAAGCAGCTGTGTGCAAAGCAACTATACCGTGGAAAGGTTGAATGTTCAAATTAAGAAGAGAATTATAGCAGAAAGAGCTAAGTATGTGCCATTTTAAAAGAATCCAATATTATCCACATGACAAGCTGAATAGTTGTAAGATTACCTTGCGTGCCAACAATTTCCATGTGAAGATGAGCGAGACCACTGGCAGTGGACAAAGCTAATTTTATCATTCCTTCCACTGTTACTGTATACCTGTTCAGGTAATCAAAGAGTGATCCATGCTCATGATAGTCTGACACCAACCACAGCTGAGTCCATGTACCATTGTCTGCAAAATAACACTGGCATGAATATCACACACACAGAAAAGGGACAAGCAACATGCCATATCCGGGACTATATATGCCACTTTTAAACAGTGCTTATGAAGCACAAATTATATTTTGCAAGTAACTTCAGCGAATTAAGACTCTCAAATCTTTACTTTTATTCCTATAACATTATAAATGCCTCTGTATAAGGGCTGGGACTGCCATGTAAGACTTTCTGGACAGCTTAGTGAGTATTCTTTTATTTAAACTAAAAGACAAACCATAGAAAGCTGATGATCACTTTGATTCTAAGCTAAACCATTCAGGTAAGGCTCTGCCTTACCCTAACTTTTCTCTCGATGGGGAGCAGTGCTGAACGCATGATGCAAAACTGGTTTTGTCACTATCGGTTTAGTCCAGGCTACCCATAGGTCTTTCAAGCTTTGCCCCATAACTTCTTCAGTCTTCCCATAACCTATTGAGCGTCAGCCTAAGAGACAATTCCACAGTTACCAGAAGCTGGTGGATTTTTCCTTCTGCAGTAAAAGCTTGCCAGCATCAGACACATTACATTAAAAAAACTAAACAAACAAAAAACAACAAACCACCAACAAAAAAACCAACAACCAAAAAAACCAAATTCCACCTCTGGTCACCTCTAAGTTGCTGGCCAAAATTCAAGTTTCCACAAGGCACAAAGGTGAAGAGAATGAAAAACACTGATTATGAGTAAACCAGCTTGCTGTATGATTTTTTTCACTGAACTACTAAGAACAAGACAGGCCGTGATACATTTGTAGATACCCCAAGGCATACAAATGACAGATAAGAACTAAGTTTTTTACATTATTAAACCAGAAGACACAAAAGACCTTGAAGTTTAAGCCACAAAGAGAAGACCATTAAGGAATTCAATTCAAGAAGTGGGCAAAAGATTTTTTTTTTTAACCTAAGAAGTAGAAATACACAGAGGAAAAAAGAACAATCCTGCCACTAAATAGGTTTTCCAATTTTCTTTTGTTACAAAAGCAACTCGTGTTTTTACAGCTAACTACCTTTGTATAAGAATCTTTCATCTCTTTAAAAAGCTACCAGTTATCCCATAAGAGATTTTAGTTGGACTTCTATCCTGAATTATACAGCCACTATTCCCTAAGAACAAGTGAGAAAACTCAGCGCAAGCCTAGAACATTCTGCTACCAGTTGGCTTGGCCTTGGCCCAGAAGCGGGTCCGCCCTAGACCCAGCCGAGTCCACTGAACAAAGGAGAGCGACTTCTAGCAGTTTCCTACAGAAGCTACCACCTTAGGGCCCCCCCCCAAACAAAACCATCCCCAGGGTATTCAGCCCCCGAGCTAACTGGTCTGACTATTGAAGACTGAGGCAAAGAAGACATTAAGTACCTCAGTCTTTTCCTCATCCCTGGTGGCTTCCACCCTCCTGCATCCCCAGTAAAGGATAGAGATTCTCCCTGGCTCTCTTTTTGTTGTTAATGTATTTATAAAAACATTTTTTTGTTATCTCAAGTCTTCTTATGCAGTTGACAGTAGTTAATTATTACGAAGTAATAACTAACCCAACCCTGAGTATTTTGGCTGCACAGTAAACAGCATCTGCCATGAAGCTTTCAATCACAGGATTTGCATTATCAGGTAAGAAAAAGTAATTACACTCATTAGTAACACAGTAGCACAGCCTTCCATGACAAGGTAACCTAATTTAGATCATATACACACCATGATCAAGAATATCAAGCCATTTCAGAATGTTCAAGAACATTACAAAACTTTACGTTATGGTTATTTTATCTGCTATCAAGAAACCTGAAAGTATTTTAGACCATTAGAATCACTCAGAAGTACAAGGTTTTTCTTTTGCAGTTCTAACAAAATTTGAAATTTAGAGAAAGAAATTTTCCAATTTGTTGTTAGAAGATTAATGTTTGAGAAAAACATTAGTGAAGCCCAAGCAACATCCACCTTACACAAGCTGCCTCTTTAAGAAAAAAATGCCTTTTTTTTTCATATTGGTACTAGGAAAACAGGAGTTTGGACTTGGCACATGCTTGTTTTTAAACCAAATACTAGGTTTTAAGGTGTGACAGTATTGCTTGGTACAAGAGTTCTGAACCACAGACTTACATTTCAAGTTGAATGTTTAAAAGAAGTTACAGAAACCGCCTAATTGCAAACATTCTCTAGTGTCATACAGCGAAGTGTTTCAAAGAAGAGAGTGGGATACATTAGCTTTTTTTTTGGCATGCAGATAATGTAACAGAAAAAAAGAAAAACAGGAAAAAGCAGTGAAAACATCAGATACAAATGAGATCTGTAACTAGAAAACTCTTAGAAATGGGATATTCAGCAAGATGTCAGGGAAAACGCTTTTGTCTGCGGCTGGAAGACGACTGATGTTTTGTTAGTGAAACAGCTTGACTCTATCACATTGAGATAGTAATCTGATTAAACTGATGAAAAGCACTCGAGCTGTGTAGATTTACATGATCTTCCAGTCAAACTCCCTCTTCTCAGGTTTTGAAGCCAGAGCTTCAAAAAGAGTAAGTGGCTCAAATACTACTTTTCTCAAGAGGAGAATGCTGATTTCTCTGCAGCACATTTCCCAACATCATTCTTGGTGATCTGCTTACCATGTAAGGTAGTCTGACTGAACAAAACTTTCACCTAGGGAGGGACAGCTTTCAACTAAGGGGAAACAATGGAGGGGCCAAAGGATTTTAGTGCATAAAGTAATTTGAAAGTCTGCAGTACAAGACCGCCTTACTTTTAACACAACTACAGACAGTTATGGTTACAGACAGCTAAGCCAGGGAAACCTTTAGTACTGAAAACCAAACTTGCCACCACTGCTCTTCTGATAGTGGAACAGTACACATAAGTAGTCCCTGATATGCTGTACAATAAGTATCTAGGTTAGACAGAACAAAACAAGAAATCCACCTGTTTAGGTGGTTCAAAACAAGGGAACCTACAGCCCAGAAAGGAACTTTCCTGACCTAGCAGTATCTGAAAGTTAGCACATACTTCATATCTCAGCCTTAAAAATGAATCTTCTACCTCCTACTTTATATTAGGACAACAGGATTAGACATCATCTCTTTTGGTCCCACATATCTATCTCATTAGGCTATCAGGGAAGTACAGATATTCAGCAGATGCGATGCCTTATCCTGTCAGCCCACACCTTTTTAAATATCAAACTTACTCAGTATTTTAATTCACTTTAGAAATTACACCTTATTAAATATGCATATTAAAAAATATTTAAACAAAGCATGATTTCTAGAAAGAGGAAAGTACTTTTTTCCTTTATTAAATCTATGAAAAGCCTGCCAAACCCTGAAATGCTCTAGTAACAAAATTATTTTTTGCTAATCTCGACTCGATCCTCACACCTTTATTTTCCCCTCCATTTACCATCTATTCTGACCGGGTACATAATCAGCAAAATTAATTCACAGAATCACTAACCTTTGTTGTCTGCAGCTATAAATCCAAGAATGTTTTCATGTCGTAGCATAACTGTTTGATAAATTTCTGCTTCACGGAACCACGAGCGTTCCTCCCTTGAAGAGAAAATCTTCACAGCAACTTCTTCTCCTCTCCACTTCCCTCGCCAGACTTCTCCAAAACGACCCTTACCAATGCTTTCTTGAAGCACTATAGTTCTTGCAATTGTTCTTTGCACAAGTAAAGGTAAACCTAAAAAGAAGATCTAACATTAAACATCACTAACAAAACAAGCACTTATAGTAAGTACCAAATATGAGATCCATATTCCATTAGGATAGTTCTCTTACAACACACAAACTCTCTCAGAATTTTAACAGCTTGTTGTGAACTGCTAACAAGCATATAGGTAAGATGCTGCCTTCAACCTTAAAGGCCAGCAACACAAGTATTCAAAGATATCCTACAAACTGCCTTTACAGTTGTTAAAAAGAAGGCACAAACTTCTTTTCAGTTTAGAATTTTGTCAGTTGTTGATCCATAAAGTTTTATTTTAATGAAAAAAAAGAAATAAACCATGAAGCAAACAGCACTAGGATTGAGGTTCTTTTTTTTTTGTTGTTGTTGTTTAGTTGTTGGGTTCCCCTCCCTCTCAGAAAAGGATCTACCCATAGCTCTCCTGGCAAAGCAGATCAACAGCACTTTTGCTACTGATTCATTTACTTGATTTGTCACTACATATGACTCAGTCTATTTCTAAGTTAAAGTTAAACCTTGCTTATCAGCAACATTGACTGTTGAATGTTCACACTCATGCCCAAGTATGCCAGCAGCCTCAAGTCACTGTAAAATAGGAAAACATCCTTGTAACACAAGTGTCCCACATTTTACAGGCTATTCTTGTGCACCTCACTATAACTATACTTGAGAAAAATGCTTACATTCACGAAGGTTTTAACTTTGGAATGTCTACATGCTTTCAACTCACAGCACCTCATAACATGCTTCAGTAAGTTTATATAACAAGGAAGCAGCACTGGCACCTCCCAACCAAGGCGAGCTTTTGTTTATTTTAAAGTCTTTCCTGTTGTAACTGCAAGGCTTGTCACTGAATTCTGCAAGGATGAATGCATCAGCCAGGATATCTGCTCACAATAAGCACTTTAGGTATAGAATTATATCACTCACTTTACAAAGTAATCTATTACTCCATAATCACTGTTCCAATAACTGACAGAAGAACATCTGTATTTCCTTATGCTACAGAAAATGAATCCCAGCTAATAGCTCCATTAACTAGTTCCTGTTCATCTCTGGACATTTTTTGCTAATAACAGCACTAGAAAGACATCTGATCTGGTCAGCAGCATTGCCACACTTGTCTCAGTCTGAGGGGTTCAAATTAAAACACTGCAGTGTTCAGAGGAGTTATTCAAGACTTCCAGACCTACAGGAATTTTCTGCGTGATCTGTGCTGACAACATGCCTACATGAAGAAAAGAAGGGGAAAAAACAGACATCATCACAGTGATTTAATCACTGTCAGGTGCTGCAATAATTCCTACTGAGAAAGTGAAAGTTTTTTTGCTGTAATAGGTGTCTTCAGGTCAATTGTGCTGTGTGCCCAAACTTTAAAGGCTCACTCTAAAGCCTAACTTGCGTTCTTTATGGACAGACTTTTGAAATGCAGAAAAGGCCAGACTAGAACAACCACAGGACCAAACTCAACCCTGAAAACGTAAAATTTGACTTTGTTGGATAGAGGGAGCTTCCTCCTTAGCATTTGTGCACTACCGCAAAATCCACTGGAATGGCAGATTCTTGCAGATTTTGTATACCTGAAATGGGCGATATGGCTGATATTTTCTTTTTCTTATAGCTATTTCAAAAAGCTGCTTATTCATTTTCAGTTTCAGACATACTGCTCTCAATTTCCTCTGGCATTTACAGACATCCCTTCTTGTTTAAAAAAAAAAAAAAAAAAAAAAAAAAAAAAAAAAAAAAAAAGAGATGTCCAAGGATATCAGCTAACCTCTAAACAGATAGTAAGCTCTAAACCTTCCAGACATGAAGCATTTCAATTTCACATTACAAATCACCACGTTAACATGTCACAGCACAATAAAAAAAACTGCTAACTGATCTATCCACCTTGCTCCTATATTTATTTTTACAATATTTACAAGATTCAACTTGTTTCTGATTATTTCAACTGTGCTTTCTCTTACTACTGCTGCTGGACAAAACCAGAAGATTGGAATCCATATTTATCTTACATCCATAAGAATTTCTTACAGACTTCCTGTTGCAACTGAGCAGGCTCCTCTTTTTTTTTTTTTGTGCTATAAACACAGCCCTGTACTGCCATGAACCTGAGCAAATTGTTTTACTGTAAGCCAGAGTGTCTGAAAAGTAGCTCACTGGAGATAGCTACAATGTTAGCCTTTGATATAGACATTGGACACAACTGTATTTCCAGCTCTTGGAGTATAGCTTCTTTTAACTGTGCACAGTCAGTTTCCTAATCAGGATGATGAGAAAATTCAAGCCTGTGTTAAATTCAACAGTTCGTAATATTTGGAGTCTTATATTCAGCCATGGTCAACTGATTTACTCCTGAAGCCTTCACAATCATCTTCATACATCATAACAAAGTATCCTCACGCCTTCTGAGAATTTAACAAAAGAATTCCTTTTCCATATCTTAATTGTACTCTGATTAGTTTGTACCAATGATTGTCCAATGCAGAAGTTGTTTGTACCAACTGGGATAAATTCAGGAATTAAAGAATTAAGTTCTAAAGCACTAAAGGTAGCCAACAAGAGCAGCTGCTAGAACTTTATTCTTGTTCATATTCCTGTTTGTATGCTTCTGCCCAGAAGATTTCCTCTGAAGAGTAATTTCAAAAAAAACCAAACAAACAATACCAAAAAAACATGGCCACATGAACTGTGAAAAACATCACATTCTCTTCAAGCTTTTATGAACTGCAGATGAGTTCTTAAGGAGTTCTACAGCCACTTCAGTTAACTCAACTTTACATTGATTTTTGTGATCCTTTAGATTACTAAACACTAAGTTCCTGCTTGAAGTCATCTACCAATAATAACCAAAGCTTCTTCCCCATTTTAGGCAATTCTTCCTATATCCTTGCAACTAAGTTACTTCCTCATTTATGAGCTGGAGCATAAGAGCTGGGCATCCCAATCTGCCTATACAATATGTAGTTGATATTTAGATATTTGCATCTTTATCTTAGATCATTCTCGGCTCCAAGAGACTTTGAAATCCTTCTCTTAGAAGCTGCAGCTTTAGCAGAAGGATCTATTTTAGATGTTTCATCAAGCCTTTAGTTGTTTCAGGTCTTGTTTGTCATGGAACAACAGAGCAGTACTAACAGAAGTCAAGACCAAATAATTAATAACAGCTTGCTATTCATCATGGCAGAAAACAAATCCTTCTTCCCTTCTGAGTTGAGCAGGAAGCCAATTTCTACAGTTCTGGTGACTTTATTTTATATGCTTCTCTTCAGAGAATACCATAATACAAAACTGGTAGAGTTCTTTTTATTTGACTACAAGCTCTTATGGCATTTCAGAATGAATTTACGAATAGTACCTTAAGGTTATCAGACCAAATACTTCCTTAGCTGTGCCTCTTAGGTCTGGATTATTTTGTCTGTCCTGTACATTTCCATTGTTTCTTTCAACCTCTCACCCTAATAGCATCCCTTTCACACAGTTCAGTTTCTGATAGAGTTCAGCACTATTTTAACTAGCAGCTCTGACTTTTCTCCCTTCACTGACCTTCTTCCACACTGCCTGTTTATTCCATAAGTGTACAGTCTTCTCAATTTTAAGTGTGCTGTACCAAACTCTAGCTTAAAATACATATTTCAGTGAGGTTCAGTTGCTGCATAGATACTTCAGAGCACAAAAAAAAATATCAGCTCAAGTGCTAGAGCACTGAATTTATAGTTATTGGTTGAGTAATTTTGAGACAAAGTGTTGCAAGTCCACATCTATATATATATATATATACACACTGCCAACAGTATAGAAAATAAGTACTTGAAGCACCTCCTATCCCCTTGTTATAATGAAAAGGAAGTACAGAACACTAAATAAGGCTACTACTTGTCTTACAAACAGCTGAACAACATGGAACTCACTGCAGCTGAAGTTAAAAGACCATTCTTAAAGAAACATCCAGTCTTCTCGTTTTACAGGGAACATTACTTTGTCTTTCAAGCATGAAAATAAATTAAGTGAAAAGCTTTCCTTTGGGGTAAGTCAAATTCAACCATATCTGTTTTTTTTTTTTTTTCTTCCTCTGATGCGGTCATCAGTAGCCAAGGCTCTAATACTACAGTAGGTCAGGTGCTCTGGGAGTCTAGACCAACTTGAGTGTCCTGAAGCCCTGAAAACTAAGTGCTGCCTCTACTTAAAGTGTAACTCGCAAATAGGCAAGGGAACACTCAGTAGTTCCTAACAGTTTGCTCTGGAGGAGGCATCGTAAGTTTCTGCTAACTAGGTTTCCTCTACTTTTCAGGAGCTTATTTTAAAGGAGTACTTCCAGAGTTTTCAAACATGAAAAGAGGCTCAGAAGCACCACAGCGAAGACAGCCAGGATGAAAATGAAGGAATATTCCTGGTAATAAATGGAAAAAAAATCAATTGACAACCAAGTCTGAATTAACATTATCATAGGCCTGAATTCTAATCCAAAGAAGTGTGGGAAAGCAGCCATGTAGAAAGTGGCAGAAGTGCTGCGATGATCCAGAGAGTTTAGAAGGAAACTATCAACCTGACAGTGTTTTAAAGTAAGTATGACTAAACACACTTTCAAGGGAAAGCTTTAAAGGCTTTCTTTCTGGATTTACAGTGATAGCAGCTAGTACGTTGTAGATGACTATTTATACATATGGAACATACACCTGCTCTTTAAGGTTTAACTTTTTTTTAAAAAAGGAATTTCTTTTCAGCCTTCTTTAGGAAAAGTCTGTACCTGCAGACATGAACAGTTTTACTCTCCTAATAGTGTAACAATTATATATCATAGCTTCCTGCATTCCAAGAAAAGTGTGTCTGACCCCTTCATATTCCCCAAGTCTCTTACTTCTGTATATCCCTGCTAGAAAGAACAGAACTGGAGAACTAAGTCCAGCAACTTCTGCCCCAATGTATTGGAAGTTCTATTAATAAACTTCCATTATTTGCTTTAGTTATTGCTGTTAGTAAATGATAAAATTAAGATAAACACAAACTACCAAAGCTCCAGTTCTAAACAGAGAGCAACTTGCCTTATCATGATCAAATCTTATCTGGACACACAAAAACTTTCTCAATTGAAAAATAACTGCCTACACACTTGGTGGAATCTCACCTTCTTCAGTGAACATACGACTAAAGATGAGTTATTTGACCCATATTCTAAACAAGTTCAGCAAGTGTCATAGTTTAGCCCTGACTGGGACCAAACTACACAGTCTCTCTCTCACTCTCCCCACCCTCTGCAAGAATAGGGAGAGATAATATAACGAAAAAGTCTCAAGGTTTGACATAAGAACAGGGAGAAATCCTTGAAGTTATATTACAGGCAAAATGGACTTGACATGGGGAAAGTGATTTCAATTTATTATTAAAACCAAAGCAGGATAATGAGAAAGAGAACAAGATAACCTCCCCTGACCTCTCCCTCTTCCTGGGCTTAACATTATCTCTACCTCCTTCCTTGCTGCAAGCAGCACAGGGGGGAAAGAGGGAATGGCAGTTACTGTCAGTTCATCACAGTTACTTTATGCTGCTCCTTCCTCATTGGGGAAGAACTCCTCACATTCCTCCCCTGCTCCAGTGTGGGGTCCCTCCCACAGGCTACAGTCCTTTGTGAACTGCTCTGATGCGGGTTGTTTTTCAACAAGGTGCAGTCCCTCAGAACAGCTGCCCCAGTGGGACGTCCATGGGCCATAGCCTCCTTTAGTCATCTGCCTACCCTGGCCTGGGGTCCTCCACAGGCTGCAGGTGGATCTCTGCTCCTCCCTGGACCTCCATGGGCTGCAGGGGGACAGCCTGCTTCACCATGGGCTGCATGCGAATCTGCCAGGAGCAGCATTACTGCCCCCCTTCCTTCTTCACTGACCTTGGCATCTGCAGCCGTTAGTCTCAATAAATTCTTCACAATCAGGTCAGGCAGACGCCTCTCAGGTTTTCTTCACATCTCATCCCTCCACTTCTTGCAGCTGGGCTGGGCCAAGTCAGGCCCAGACGGCCACCCAGTGGGAGGCCAGAGGGTGAGGGCCACAAGGCTCACTCCTCCCTCTCTCTGCCCCTGCTCCAGCTTCTTCACATCTCTTTTTTCTTTTCCTGTTTTTCCCCTTCTTAAATACGTTATCACAGAGGTGTTATCAGGGAACATTCTGCTACCAACTGGCTCGGCCCTGGCCAGCAGCAAGTCCGCCACAGGCCGAGCCAAGTCCACTGGACAAAAAGTGGAAACCTTCCAGCAGCCTTTTACAGAAGCTGCCACCAGAGCCCCCCTCACTAAATAAAACCAGGGCAGCAAGTCACATTGATTTTACTTGATAGGGCAATGGAATCTAAACAGTTTTACCAGTTACTGCCATTGGAAAGAAGTACAACCTAGATGCTTGGTGTTTGTTATAATTTTTTTTCAAGTCTGGCAAATTAAAGAATTCAGCACTTGAGAATGAAACATCAGTATTTCTTTGCAGAAAGCACTCTGGAAGGGCATGATGTTTCAGCACATACATTTGCAAGTAGTAGGAATAATTTTCAGTATTAAATTATTTAAACTTTTTATGTAGTAGAAGGCTGATGAGAGCTTGCAGCACACAATCTGATGTCTTACTCCTTAACATGGACCAGACATTATTTTATACAATGATTTATCTGATACATCATCTCCTGTCAAACTATACTTGTGTGACACAAACCACCACAATCCTATAAACAACTATGTCAGGACTACGACAGCAGATACTATATGCAGTGAACAGACTACTGCCTCATTTTCCCAGAGCAACACCCACTGAAGTCAGAATTTAAATAAAAATTCATGAAAACAAGGGACAGAAATTCTTCAGATGTGGTCTGCATACTGCATCCACTTTATACACATAGAAATGGCTATTTGCAGCTGAAAAAATATCTTCTATAAGGAGAGAACTGGCTAAAATATGAACTCAGAATTCAGGATATTCTTCACATAACAATAGCTACAGATAAAAATGAATATTCAGTTTAAAGCTAAAGAAAAAAACTTTACAAATAGTTTCAAAACCACAGAAGATAGTAATTTGATATGCTGTGCAGAACAAAAGTAGTAAGTGACTGAGCCTTACTAACAGAGGAAACAAAAACATTTACAATAGTTGACTGTGATATTATTCCCTGCATACCATCCTCTCAGAATGAGAGGAACAGTAGCAGCAACTCAATATGTTTCTTTCAATATGTGGAAGTAAGTGAAATGAATCTTCACTGATATTGAATGAATCTACACGGAAGTAGCTCTTACTGTTATTTCTCCAGGTAATTATAAGTAGATTTGACAAAATTAAAATAATTCGATGTCTTCCAAGGCTCTTGTAAGAGTAATTACTACTAGAATTGTGACATTACCTGAACCAGAGCCTGAAGTTGTCATGTCATAAATTAAATCCTTTAAAGTAGTTCCTTCTGAAATAAAGGGACGATCCAGTGATGGATCTTCTTCACTTGGCACACGATGATGAATTACAGTACGATTATGACAAAGATATAGAATCAACATTAGTGAAATGCAGACAAAGCAGACAGGTCCAGCAATGACAGCAGCCAGTTCCACAGGTCCTAGATTAGAAGCTGGTTTTCCTGGAGTAGGGTCTGACAATAAAAAGAAGAGAAAATGGTAAAACTGTTTCTTTTTATGCAACTAAATTTACTGTATTTTGCAGTGATCTTAAATTATTTCCAAGTATTTGTTAAAACTTTTGCACAGTAAGTGTCAAAGTAAGTATTACAAAGCAAACTACAAAAGCAACTATGTGCTTACGCACAGGTTCCATTTAACTTGAATACCAGTCTTCAAATCTGGCTCTAATGTCCCTATACAGAAGATTAAACTTCTTCAATGTGGAATCTAGGCCTTCAGATTCACCTACAACTTCAAAACTGAAACTTCCACTCTTACAGAATTTTCTGTTTAAAAAAGTAATTAAAAAAACCAAATATGCCAAAACCCCTTACCTGGTGTTGGAATTGGAAGTTCTATTTTATTGCAGTGGTCTTTGTCACAGCAATGAGACACAGTAACGACTCCATCTCTAGAGGAGGGGGCACAAACAAACGGCCTGTCTCGGGGAATCAGATCAATTTCTGCTATACACATACTATTGTGTATGACTTTGTCTGCAGTTCGTGTTACTGAGGTAAAACATAACCCATCTGTCACACATGTAAAGTTGTCTTTTGTACATAGATGGCAGTAACACTGTAATGCTGTATTGGAAAAAAAAACAACACAAAAAAACGCCATTAATGTTAGTATTGGTACATGTTCTGAGTTGAGAAACAACTTGAATGACTAAAGAAATAAAAACGCAAAACACTGAGGCCTATAATCTTTTTGGTTACATAAACACAGAACGGTAACACTAAGGAACAACACTACAAGGCTTCTTAGTGGGACAAAAAAAAATTAGGATATGAGCAGATGAAAGAAAATTAAATTTAAAGCTGAAGTAATCTCTCCTTAAACAACTGTGTATGAAAAGAGAAAAATAGCAATCCCAGATGCTCCCCCAGGCAAAAAAAATTCCATTACAGTTCCTCATACTAAAGATCTAGACTTTTAAGTGACACTGCATCCTCTACAGCATACAATTCTGCTATTTTCAAATCCAATAAAAATAATGCCATTTTTTTCCACAATAACCACGGGTATAGCTTTAGTAAGTGACAAACGGGATGCTGCTGGCTACCCAAGATGAATACTTTATACATTATTGGATGGCTTCAATTTTGCGCTGAGTAAAGGCATATAAAACCTTAATCCTCATTAAAAAATAAACCCTGAATGGCCTGACAACATATCCTTTCATACAAGGAGAATATGGTTTAGACTTGTTATTTATAAAGCCACAGGAAAACCTTACATTACTCAAATTCCTGGTTCACTGAAGCTATCAATTGCACTAGTGAAAGAGGGGGCATGGACAGGGAAGCAGAAATGATAAACGAATCACGTCTAAGATGATCAAGTTTCATTCTTTAAATTGCAGAAGTTCTTGGAAAAGGAAAACTACTACTTCAAATTTATTTATCTATTCCTTCCTGCATTTACAGGACCAAAGCCAGACAGAAAACAATGCAGTAGCAACAATAAAAAATATTAACACACTCTGACTCCAGTTGTTCATCTGTGGAGAGCAAAAGCTAGCATAGAACTTGTGTATCTGCATGCAGAAATTTAGACAAATTTTAAATCTTAAACATGCATGCCCAAAAGACAAAAATGCACTGAGCCACAAACAAGCATCTTTCAAGGATACAAAATCTCACACCAAAGATGTGAGGATTAATAGCTGACAAAGCAAAAGATGCCCCCAAATCTGAAGTTCAGTTTTTCACTTAAATTCAAGAGATTAAGATAACCACTTGAATATCCTCAAATTTTACATCCCTCTCTATCCTTGGATATGACCAATTTCAACAGTGATCTCATCTCAAATACACATTCCATCTCAAAGTCTTGATTCCAACTTGTACCTCTTTCTCTGAAAAGATCTCCTCCCCCCAAGATTTTGAATCAAAACAAATTACTGCAAATCATCCTCTACTGTTACAGAAAATATATAAAGTTCTTAAATGCAATTTCTCATCCCCTCCCCTCCACCCCACTGTGATCAGACAAGGAAAGTCTTATTATTCAGAGTTTAACTATGAGAACACTTAACAGTTCTTTTCCTGCTGGTGTGCCTTCAGTAGTTTGTGCTCAAACAGATGATTTTTAACCCATTAAAACCATTACAAAGTTTCCTAAAATATTCACATATTTGTATTTCTTTCAACTTTCTTAAGAAGCAGGTCTTTATCACACTTGCTCATTCCATGACTTTTTTTGCTATTTAAGTAATATTCTTGGCTCATCATAACTGTGCATGCATCTGAATGTCTACAGTAAGAGATAGATACTCACAAAGATATATTTACATTGAGTCATTGTACAGAGGCCAAGTTACCTGAAGTGAAAAATAAGGTTTGGGTTGTTAAGCTTATTCATCTTCTTGATCTTGTAAAATTGCAGGGACACACTGATGCCACTATGACTAAATAAAGCATTTGGTGTCTTATCTTTCTCATTCATTTTGTTCCCACTTCTCTTTTGCTACAGAATTCCCAATGAGTGCAACTTGATACAGTTTATACTTTTGTTCCAGTCTGATGCCACTATCTTCTGTCTCCTGCACACAGCACACTGTCATGCACAACTGAATGACTTTCTCAGCACAAATAGATCACTACTTCTTTCTGAAACTACTCTCCCTCTCTCTTAAAGGCAGAAAACAATGCCTCATCAGCTGAATAGCTAAAGCTTCTACGAATACAGGTTTTCTGCTGCTCTCTAGTGGACATACTCTTACAATAAAATAAAATAAAACAAAAAACAACAAAAAACAAGAAACATTTTAGAAATGGTTCACCCCCCTTCCTACTCTCACCACTTACAGTTCCTCATGTCTTCTAACTCAAGTGGGTAGAATTTCCATATATTACTAACAGGGAAACTAATTCAGCGTCTTCAGCAACAATCCCTATCAGGAGGAGGAAATGGAATGGGAATGTCCTTGCCCATGTCCCACTCTCCAGTTACCTATATGTAAAAGAACAAAGACTAGACTATGACTATATGAACACACTGCAGATGAGATTTAACATCAGTGGAACCAGGGGATGTCAATGACCAACAGTAGTTAAATCACTTCATTCCTATAAGGAAGTGTTTTCACTTATAGCTGATCTTGAAGAAAAAAAAAAAAAAAAAAAAAAAAAAAAAAAAAATAAAAAATAAATAAAAAAAAAAAAAAAAAATCAAAAAAAAATCAAAAAAATCAAAAAAAATAAAAAAAAATAAAAAAAATAAAAAAAAAATCAAAAAAAAAAATCATACTGTTGTCCTCTTGGAGACACAAATTTTTGCTTTGTCTCTAGGTAGTCCATGTTCTTCTCAGAGAAGCACTGTAGTAATTTTAAAAACTTCAGATAGAAACCAGTCAGGTCTCCAAGTTCACTTAAATGAATACATACATTTCTAGAATGTATCAATAACAGCATGTGATAAGAGAACGACAACGACAACTCTGATGTAAGCTAATCTTCCAGAGTCAGTAATATCTTTCAGATATAATACATTTCAGTACATTTGGGAAACATCCTTTAAATCTACTACCACAGAAATATCCATCAAAACTCCTGAACTCAAAGACTAAGGAAATAAAAGTTTTCACTCAAGTCTTAGTCCATGTTTTCCATGGCACAGAATTTTTTCTGTTTTAGGTATTACAACAGTGTTTGGATGGAACCACTAGCATGAAGCTCCACTACCAACTAATGAAAGGTCATGTCTGTCTAAGTGATAGGAGGCTTGGGAAATGAAAGTACAGACAGCTAAATGAATGCACAGAAGGTTATACAGACAACCAGTGACAAAGCTAGCAACAGAAATTGGGTCACCATAGTAATTTAGCGCCTTCTCTATTGCATTTCCTCACTTCGCCATGACCATTCTACATAATCATTCCAGCTTTATGTCATTGACTGCCATAGCAGAAAACAGCAAGACAATGCAGCTATAAAGGCATGTGCATTATGACACATACTATATCACAGAAGTTATCAACAGCATATTTCTCACAGCTCAATCTGATTTAATAATAGATCAACCTCTTGTGTTCAGTGCAACTACCAGGGTAATTTCTTAGGCTCAGACTCTCAGTTTGACAGTTTGTATTCTGTTTAAAGAGTCTCTCCCATGGGTGTTGCAGCCTGGAAACCCCACAGTGAAGGTAAAGCAAGCTGGCAGCACAAATCAGACACCGAAACTACACAGCTTGACAAAATCTAAAATAAGTTGGTTCCCGAAAGCTCAGATATTAATTCTACACACAAAACATGAACAGAGAATTAAGTACACCCTATCCACTCAACTTTTAGAAGTCTGTACCATTAGGCACCTATCAAAACAGTCTGGTTTTCATTGCCTTTCTGAAGTAAGAAAATTATACAAAGCCTTTATTTTTAGAATTGCATAAAACTCTAAGAATTACTGTATAGTATTTGCTAACATCCTGCAGAACTACTTCAACCAGACAGTTTAGCATAGAAAACCACCTTCAGCCAAAGAATTTCTGCTTGGAAATAATATGTTAAAATACTGTCTTTCAAAGGATGCTAACAAAGGCTATGACAGAAGTTAAAACTTGAGGTGCTCTAGAAAATCCCCAAACCTACATCTCATATTAACAATTTTATATTATTAATACTTTTATTTATTTAATCATATATCTTTACCTTATGAAAGTAAAGTCTTTTTAAAAGACAAACAGTCTCAGGCCCTCAACAGCAGCATTATGCTGAAGAAGAAACTCCAGATCCTTCTCTTGTGACATTATAACTCTTCTCCCATGGGAAATATAAGTGACACTTTGAAATAAGAATTTCACCAGAAAATTAGAACTTCACCAGAAGAACAGTCAGGACTCTTGGTTCCACAAGATTTAGAGTTTTAAGGGATACAGGAGTGAGGCTATGACATGCAAGAGACAGTAACAGATTGAGGAGATAAGGAAGAGGGCTGTAGCATTTACTGGTAGTTTTCCCCCCAAATTTGCCAGAAGCTAAAAAGCATAATACAGAAAGGTGCTGTCAGCTTCTTATTCTCTTACTCAGACAATCCACTCAATACATCTGACTCATCTCTGAACTCTTCTAGCTCAAGATACAAAAGTGTTTAGGTCTTACCATGTCCCAGTATCTGGGACATGGGTACATTTATTCAACCATGATACTTTATGACCTTGACTAACTCATTCTTCTCACAAAGGCACTAATTAAGTTTAACTCTTGTAAAGTAACAGCACTAGATATGAAGTTTTCAGGAAAACTTTCCCATACATTTAATCCACCTCTGTTAAGTGAAATTTCCACTGAAAACAGTACTTTCTGGCAATGAAAGCGATGCACTCAAGAAAACAAACTACTTTATTAAGGCACTATCCTCAACTTGCAAGTAATGATAAAGCCTTCTGAAAAATCCCAGCTTCAAAAAAGCAGTACTGTATAGTAGTGCGGGTGCCAAATGGCACTATCAGGTTTTTTTTTTGCCTCTCATCCATAAAGCTACTCACAGATATGTTAATGCCTCTTACAGCAAGACAGCATTAAAAATTTGTTTCTGGTATCTTTTGTAGAAGAGTATGCTTTAGAAAAATGGAAGTTATAATCAAAAGCTTAGGCTACAATTTTACTAATATTACAAAAACAGAAAGAATAGATATGTCCTTAATTTGTACTTTTAAGTTCATTTCAGTATACATTTCAGATTTCCATCTTTATTTGCAATTAGAAGCAATTGTGTGAATATAAGAGCTTCCAAGAAATGACCGCCCAGAATTTTGGGGAGACCAAAGACTATGGCTCACAAAAAAAAAAACACCCCAAAACCAAAAAACAACAACAGAAAAAAAAACAACCAAACAAAAAAAACCAAAACAACAACCCCCAAACCTAAATTTCAGACTGTTTTACAAATTACGGCTATTCTACTGTTCAGCTAGCTGCTGTGATCTCCATACAAACCATATCAGAAGATGTTTCATTCATGCAATAACACTAGTATACTGTGGAACAGCAGCATCAGAAGATGCCTAACTTTTCTCAACCCATGATAAGGATACTAAGTAACAGCAGTCAAATAATAACCTGCACTTCTTTGTCAGCTTATAGACCACAACGTTCAGGCAAGTTAACCCCCTCACCAATACCAGGCCTTGTCTATGAGTTATGAATCAAGAACCCTGGATCCCTCCCTATTCCCTTGCATAGGAGGATTTTTTTTTTTTTTTTAAACAAAAGGTAGCACATCCCCACTTCCATCCTTAAGCTTTCATAGGGAATTCTATTGCTTTGTTTTCACACAAAGCTTTTAGACTTTAACTTCATGACTGAGATTAAGTGAAAACTATTCATTGATTGGAGGCATTAAAAGGGAAAGAAAAGTCCAAAGCTCAAATCAAGGTAAAATTTCCATCAACATCTATACTGGATGCGTTACATAAGAAAGCTTTACATTATTAAAGTCTGGTGCACTTTTTCAAGAACACAAGAACCACCATGGCTAACTTAAGCTTACTTCGCTGTTTCCACATCAAAGATTCTCCATCCTCTTCAATAACCATATGAGGAATTAACACAGCAGTTTAGTATAGCAAGTTACATTTTTTTTAAAAAAAACATTTTCTTTACAGCACAAATACCATCTTAGATTGAATTATGAGATTGAGGGATGTCCTAAAGACATAACTGAAGAAGAAAGTTGTGGTGCTTCTCCACTTCCTCTTTAAAACCCAGAGCAATATACAATCCACCTGTAGAAGGATTTAGGAAGCAGACTGACTACAAAATGCAGGTTTTGTGTATCTGTGATCACTACAGATGAAACTGAAACCTAAACCAATTAGAGTAGGTTGTCTATAATATTTGCATACCCTATTATGACATAATGCCCAAACCGCTAACCAAAGAACTATTTTTTTTTTTTTAATAAAAGGAATACTATCTATTTCTTGCATTTCTGAATGCTATTAAGCACTCCTGCTTCACGTGTTAGCTCTGCAATAGCACAGCTCTGATATCACAACACTCTTACAAGAGAGCATGGGTACAGAAGGCTGGGGGAACAAAACCATTTTACCGGAAAACATTCACCAAAGAGTTTGTTTCCCCATGGTTTGGTCCTCACAGAGCACAAAGGTTGGCTGCCTGACTGGAACTGAAAGATCACCCACCGAAACCACCACCACACGAGCTTTCAGAGAAGACGCTGCCAGCACGGCATAGCGTGGCGTCTAACGGAGCTGAAGCATCTGACGTGGGAGTGAAGGGAGCCTTTCACCTTCGCTACGTGGAACATTCAACACGTTATCGGCACCAGACGCCGCCGCTTGTCTCTCCTCCCCCGTGGCACCGTTCGTACGGGCCCTTCGGCGGGGAGCCCGCCGGTCCCTGCTCCCGTGCCGAAGCCGGCGAGGACCGGGCGGGGGCAGGGACCCTCCCCGGGAGGGCAGCTCTCACGGGCTGCTCTTCCCTCAGGGAGGAGGCTGCTCCGCCACCGATAACCAAGTTGCCTTCGCGGCCCACGGCCACCCGTACCCGCGTGGGAAGGGGAGGGCCGGGGCCGCGGGCTCACCAGGCTGGAGGCGCGGGAAAGTGACCCCGGGCAGCCAGCAGCCGAGGGGCTGCTCCCAGGGGACACGGCGGGCACTGGCAGGGGGCGGGTGCCGAGGGGATCCCCCGTGTGTCCCGCGTCCACCCCTCGCCAACCCCCGGCGCCAGCCACCGCCCCTCCTCGCCCACGGCCGCCCCGCGCCGCCGCCCCTCCCACGGAGCCGCCGCTGCGCTCGGCCAACAAAGGGACGAACGGTCCCCGGGCTCCGCCAGGCTCGGACACCGGGGGAGTTGGGGGGGGAAGGCGACTCCGCCCCAGCCGGCCCCTCCGC
>WHYT01016009.1:65487-75575 GCA_009806455.1 Tetrax tetrax
TCGCTGCGGGGCCGGCCGGGAGCGGGGGGCTGCGGGGCTCGGTGGGGTGGCGGAGTGGCGGGAGGCGCTGCCGGCAGCCGCCGTAGCTTCTCTCCCGAGGGGTCCGGGCGGCGGGGAGCGCCCGGGAGTGCGGCTGAGGGCCGTCCTGGCCGGCGCTCCTGGCCGCTCCGGCTGTGAGGCGCGGGGCGGCCGTGGCAGCGGTGCCAAGGGAGGGAGATGCGGGAGGGGGTAGGCAGCCCTCAGGCTGTCTCAGGAGAGCCACAGGAGCCGGGGAATCACTCCTCCTGGGAGACGGTGCAGGTGCGAGACGGGCTAAGGGAAGCCTGCGAAGCCTTGTCGTGCTTCTGTCTCCCGTGGGTTGCGGGGTGGGTTGCGGAGGGAACACACGGACACGCACTCCGGCAGCTTATGTACCGCTCTCGTGCCAGCTGGCCTGCCCACCAGACAGCTCGGGCTCCCTGCTGCTGGCCCTGCAGCCTGCCTGGCAGCTCGGGAGCCGAGGGTCTGTCTGCCCGCAGCGCGATGAGCTCCGGTGCCCTGCGGGGAAAGGGCAGCGCGGGTCCCCGTCTTCACGCTCTGCCCGTTCCCAGTGCCTTACTGGAAGGGCTGACTGGGAATCGGACACGAACTCCCACCGTCCAAACAGGTGTCTGAGGTCCTACTTGACCTTACAACCTGTGACAGCCGGCGCTCACCTGCCGAAGGAAATTGCCATGACTGAGATTGTAACTTTTATCCACGGCGTTATTAGCTTTTGCATGAGTGGCTGGGAAGGAGGAAGGGCTCTCCCAGCACTTACCTGCTTGCTCTGGGAATCCGTCCTCCTACCCCCTCTGCCCCCCAGTCCTGGCTCCGTTACCTAGCTGTTACGTCCAGATCCTGAATCAGTTCAGAGTACCTCACATTCAGCATTATGTTTTTATACGACTTTAGTTGCTCATTTTGCTTCCTGTGTGACCCTCCAGTCATAGGACAAGTCACATAGGTCACAGGTGCTTTTCTACTTGTTGCCTGCAGTCACTCTTGCAAGCTTCACATACTGTCTGCCAGACAGTGACTTCCAAGTTCATGGTGTTCAGGGTGGCAACCTCCATGCTCCTCAGTGTCCCATTCGCTTCCGTGTCACGAGATCTCCTGACTCCTTTTTACTTGCAGTCTTTCAGCCAACACAGCCGTTATAAAAAGTCTTGTTTCTCCTATGGCACAGTTCGCCTGGATGAGAATCTTGAGAATATATCAGTTCAAAGTGGGGTAAATTTTTATTAATTCGTTCTCCTTCCCTTTCCCTCTGAGCAACAATCGGCATTGTATATAAACAGACCCTAGCTATATTTTCTCTTGCAAAATAGTGTTTTAATGACAGATGCCTGTTGTGACAGATGTTGGACCAAACGTCTGGATTTGATCTAGATTCATGCCGTAATGAACTTCTGAAGCTGACAGTACCGGGCAAACATGCTCTTAGTTATCCATATGTAGAAATACTTAAAGGGCTAATCCTCAAGTGATATACTAGCATCAAAAAGAAATACTGAAGCACTGCTAAAATTGCTCAAATCCCGAGGCACTGTAAAGGTTACTGAACTCTCAAGGCACCTTTTAAATTCATATAGAGCACTGAAACGATAAGATAGGAAAATTATATGCTTAGGAAAAAAAAAAATCCACTATTCATTTCCCCACCACAGATCTTCTGGATTTAAGGATGGGCCACAGACAATATCTCTGAAGGATGGCAGGAAACAGAAAGCAGAGCATGATGAAGGATTTATTTTGGGGCTCCCAATTCTACGGGAAGCATTCTGAATTAGCATCCTAAGCGATGTTTGGCTGCCAGCCGTAGAAAGAATAAAATAAGTCAGTAAAATGCAGGTAACAGCTCACCAACTAAGAGAGTTTCAGGTCACATTCAAGCAGTGAACAGACCATGACACAGTCAGCAAACAGTTTCCAAGATATGCCTTTCTGTAAAATGACATTTTATTTGGGAAGAAAATAAGTCCTCTGCAATTTCAGGTTTTTCAAAATGACAATAATTGCTTGGCCTTTTCCTGCCAAAATAACATGAAAAACTAATTTCACTGTACAAATTTGCCAAGTTCAATAGAAAACAACTTCTCAACACATTGTGTGACATTTGTGACATTTTAACTGGATGTATTAAACATTGTTCTTCAGCATTTCATGTGAGGGAATCCTTCAAACCACTTCTTACCTACTTCAATCCATCTTTTTTTTTTTCACAGTGCTTACTGAGAATGGAAATAATGTAGTCATGGAAATATATTTAGAAGAATAGGCAAGAAAAACATTTCACCAGCCTCGTATATGTAATAAATTAATGAATTTCCACCATTCCAATGGAAAGATGCAACAAATGTCATCATTTTTAAAATGCAAGGTAGAACACAAAGCAAGGCAACACAGAAAATCCAAATTTTGTGGCTTTATGAGATCTGTTTAGATCATCAGAATGGTTGAACCTGTTTTAAAGATCCTTGCTTTTTAGATTGATTAAAGCGGGCTATTGTACAGGGAATATCTGCAATTTAAACACAAGTTAATTTCTTGCTTCTGTACTAGAGTATGACATTTAGACACACATGCAGCACCCACAGGGAGAGAGGATGAAATAATTAATCTTTACTTAGTCCTAGTTTTATTTCTTGGAAGAAATTTTCTGGTTTTGAACATTTCTTGTGCTTTCTTTCTAGAAGATGGAAAGCAAAATATTTGTGACTGCATGAAAGGTTCAAACAGAACTCTGTAATGTAAACCCCCTATATACTAAGAACTTACATAAAGTGTTAAAGTAAAACCAGTTTTGTAAAGGGACAAGTGGTGAGATAGAAAATTATATGAAACAAGTAGTTCTGTAGATTAGTCTTTGACTAAGATCAAGTATGTGAATGTTCCAGCATTATAAGCTGATTTACTTAAGAAATGGGCACTAGTAAATACTTTTTAAGATAAAAAGGTATGGAAGTGTGGTAGGAAATGTTGTTACTAGAGACCACTAAAAGCTTTCAGTATAAGAGATACTTTATCAGGCTAATAAAGAATTCTGATGAATCTTTCTCTTAGCAGGAAAATATGCACAGCTGGTTCTATAGTAAGAGGAAATAAAAGTATTCCAAAATTTAATTTTCAGTTTCTACAGTTTTCTCTCAGTGGTAATTAGCTACATTTAATATGCTTTTTAAAGAACTATTCAATGCATCGGGATATTTACAGATTACGTTCACCAAGGAACTCAACAAGAGGAAAATATGGAATGTGTAATGTTTACCAAACCACCAGAATAAGCTGTTTTTAAAAAAAAACCCCACCCAACCAACAAACATCCACCCCTTTACCCCTCCAGTCCTTGATCTTCCCAAGCAGTTTTACTCAAGCTAGGACAGAAAGGATCAAAGTGCTTATTAATGTGCAATTTCTATAAGCACACAAATCAGAATAGTTTAGCAAAGATCTGTGATCTTTCTAAATCAGAGGCATGCGAAAAAAACCCACTTTTTTTTTTGAAGTGAATGCTTTATAAAATACTCAGAATTACTCATTTTATAACCTTTATTAACATTGCTTAATTTGCCTCATCGGTGCCTCCAAAACAAAATACGGTGAGATCTTAGTTATTCATAACCCAGTTAATCATCTCTATTAACAGAGGGCCAGCTAAAGCTTGAGACATATGAAACCCTTTTCGCTTTTAAGTCTCTGCCTGTGAAACAAACCAGATCCGTATCTCAGAGTTGGGCGTTGGGCAGCCCAGTAGTACACCGCCTCGGTATGCAGCTGCTGGATCCCTCCAGCTAACGCTCTCCTTATTGTACAGCTGGTAGGTCTCTGGATGTGTTGTAGTGTTGTAAGTCCTGCCTGTGCAGTTAAGCAGGCCTCAGCGATGACGGTTTTGTGCTGCTGCTTTTAAACTCCTTAAACTCAGTGTTTCATTCCAGCTTGTAGAGTCCATCAGCTGCTGAGATTGTCTCCTACGCGTACGGTATCCAACTTCATTTGAAATCTGGTATGAAAGTGTTCGAAGAGAGCAGTGTTGATTCTAAGTCTCATTAGAGAGGTCTAATTTGTAGTGAAAGCAGGGAAGAAGTATATAGTCCAAGACGTTGCTAAATACAGAAGTGACTAAGACGACTGGTTAGCTTAGGGAGGGGTTGCCAGAAGCAAAGAGGCTAACATCAACAAGGTCTGGAAATGACTTTAGACTGTACGTCATTATCTATTTGAAGGCCTTGTATTGCTATAGCAACCCTGAAATTGCATGAGTATCTCACCTATGACTACAGTGAAGGATAGTTGCATTAAAGTAGCTTGCCTCTAATTAAGAAAGAATACATTTTTCTATTGAAATACAGCTTTTACCTGCTTGAACTCTACTCCTTATACCAAGTTGATTGTGCAAGTAATAATTTATGTCATTCTGCTTTGCAAGAAAGGTCAGTTTCCTCCTATACTGAAACCAGTTTTGAGATTGGACTTGGTTAGACTTGAGTGGGGAAGGAGCAGCATGTGTAACTCACCAAAAGTCAATGTCTATCTAACACTGCAGAGATCACGAGGTTTTCCTATTGTAGACCTCTGTGTACCCATTAGCAGAGAGGCATCCTGTGGGTTTGACAAACTTGACTTCTTTTTCCATGGAATTAGGGCTTATTACAGACAATAAACTTCTTTGAGCAGGAAGTGGGTATTGTGGTGATAAGCTGGGCTAAAGCTTCAGAGCATTAGATTGGGGATCTAGATTTCAGCTTGGGTTAAATATCAGTCATCCTTAAAAAAGAAATTGGTTTTAAAATAAAACTTTCACTCTAACATTAAAATAACTCTTTGTTTAGTTAAGTGTAAACACACAATAAAAGAAAAAAAAAAGAGAAGAACACACCTTCAGTAATGATTAATTCCTGACACTGATTTATTGACCCTGCAAACTGGGAATGAGAGAAGAGTTTCCTCTATAGCGTACTGTAGAAATTGCCGGTTTTGCTGCAGGTTTTCTAGACTTGCTGCATATTCCCCATGCACTCTCATTCTTAAGTGCTTGTGACCGTATGTTACCTGAAGTGATCATGTCAAACTTTCTATCACAGTTCAGGTTCTGCCTCGTTGTTTCACAATCCTGTTTCTGTAGTCTCTCTTACCAGTGTTTTCTGTAAATTTTCACTTGTTCATTTGCAAACAATAGCTAGAGTTCACTCTAAAGGTGCTGTACTTTGAGCAGTCCAAGAAAATCATATGGAGATTTTCTGTAGTGTGTTCTAAAAAGGTGTTTTTTTCCTTTACATCATGTAACAGAGTTTATACCTACTCAGAGATAAAAATTTAAAAAGAGAAAAATAGACTAAAGATCTATTTGAATAAGATGACAAATTATTCAATGAAAAGAGAGATGGTGGAAATCAATTGTAGAACTTCGTTCTTTACTAGTTCTTGAGCAGTTAAGTTTCTAACTTTTCTCCAAGAATATATAATTTTGAGATCATTTAAGTCTGTGGTTATTTCTCCATTTTCAAGTGACATTATTAGCAGGGAAGACTTTTGTTTCTGGACCTACACAAAAATAATAACTCATGCTGGTTTAATTTCTGAGTTAGTATGGGAATTCTCCTGAACAATGTTTGCTGGTTGCAAATAATAGCAACTTACTTCATTCTGTTTCTCTACAGAGATAGTTTTCCATCAGCCATATCCCGTAAGTGTAGTGCCAAAAGTTGACTTTTATCCAAGAAGTCTTATTAGGCTGGATACTAGATTGCTGAAGAAGCTGTCTCTCTTGAGAACTTAAGAATGTAGCAAGAATGCTGGTGCTAAAATACAGCTAGCCAAAAGCATAAGGCTTGAAGAACACAGTAGGGATGAAAAAGTGGTGAGACACTTTGGAGATGGTGGAGGCTCTCAAATCTCAAATTCTTTTAGGAAAGGCTAGGGGTATACAAAACTGTTTCATATATTGAAAAATATACGGCTCCATAAGCCACTTGGAGGGGTGTATTTTTAAATTGTGGCCTTAGTAAACAGATATTTGAAGCAGGATTTTTTTTTTTTTTTTGAGATAGTAACAACTACAATATCTTCACAGAAGAATCTGCACGTTCCTATTACTAAGTCTGTAACGTTTTGTTGATAGAGAGCAACTGTTGCTTTTCTTGTTTTATCTACAGGCATTTTTTCCAAGTTGAGTCTTTGTTTTCTAAGTGGGGTTGTTGACCACTGGTTATTGAGATCCCAATAACTGTACACAAAACCAGACTAAGCAAATATCTAGTCTCTGTGTCTTTGGATATGGAAATACTATCTATTATCTACTTGTCTATGCATACATAGATAAGATGTATGCAAGTGGTGCGAAAGACTAACAATTACATTATAATGTGCGCTCTTGTGAATGTCTTGTGATACATTGTTGTTACCTGATGTGAGCCCTATCTTTCTAAAAAATGTGTGCATTGTTTTTTGTCTTTGATGGTTAACAAATTATTGAACCATTTTGTCTTTCCTCCTGATGTAAATTCAGTTCTGACTGGGACATTGTTTCAAATATTACTACATTTGCAACAGTACTGCTTTCAAAAGCTTAACCATCCCTCTTTGAAACAGTGTGAAACATTAACTGTAATGGTTTGGAAGAGTACCAGTTGCTAAGATAAAGTGAGAAATAATGAGAAGTTGCGGTCGGGAATGACCTTCTATTGATACACAGTTTAAGTTTTTTCTTAAGTTTTTTTTTTAACCAGACTTAAGATTCTGATTTTCAAAACCTAAACAAAATCCCATTCCTACTGTGGTTGTCATATCTATTTTCCCTGCCAGTGGCAACCTTAATTAGCAATTTCCTCAGGTAACACTCTCCCTAAGTGCCCATGAAAGTAGATGGCTCTTACAGCACATAATTAAAAAATAAGCTCAAGTCAGGCAGAAAAAAGCCTTTTTTTGATGAGAAGTCCTCATAGTTGACTTAGTTGACTGCTGGTATCCATTTCCTGTCTACATATATATATATTTTATTTTTTGCTAGTGTTTAATCTCATGGCAATATTGTCTAAAAACTTTTCAGAATTTCCTAGTACATAAAGATAACAATTGACTCACACCTCTAATTTTGTCTACTAATAAAGCTTCAAATTTCTCCTGAAGTCGTGATTCATTTCTGTTTTCATTTTAAAAATTCAGCACTGCAAGAGCACAGCACAGTACAGTCACAGACCTAGCGAGCGTCATACAGGCTTCCTGGCACTCAGTTATTTGCTTGCCTACATCTGGTAAAATACTTCTAATATATTTGACAGGGAAAAGGCTTTTTCATGTATCTTTTAAAATTAGGAGAGAAGGGATGTGGGATTCTAGTCTTACCCTCCACTGCTTGTTTCTGCCTATACCTGTGAGCAGTTGGCAGATCCCCTTTGATTATTGACAGAACGGTGAAAGTGCATTCTGCCACAGTGAGCTGGCCTGTGAGCAGAAGCCTGAGCGCTAACATCTGGTTGCTGGCTATCCAACGAGTGAAGGCAAATCGATATACTCAGCAGCCCTTGCTGTAGTCTTTTTGCTACTAGAATAGATGCCGGAATCTAGACACCAAGTGTTCTCCAGCTTCACAAATAGCTGCATTCCTCCAGCAAAATTAACCGTGTGATACTTTCTGGGAGGCAGCTCAAAAATCACCAGCCTCTTTCAGCCAAATTACCTAATTTTTCTTCTGAATAGGTTAGGTTCAAATTTAAGTGATGGTGCAAGAAGGAAGATGAAAAACATGTTTAAAAAAATCCCATGCTAGTAGGTCATACAGTTTCTTTGCACACTTGTGAGGAACCTCAATCTACTGATAGTCCTCAGGATAGGACTGGTGTCTTAGCTTATTAACACTGAAAGGAAAGGCATATGAAGTGAGCAGAAAATACCAAAGAGTTTCAAAAATGGTATGTCCTGAAGCAGAAAATACTTCTGTCACATGAATGTTAATGGATAAACGTGTCTCACTGTATCAGTGGTGACTGCTGCTGTGGATTGCCAGTCCTTAGTATCTCCAGCCGATAAAGTGGATCTATTGATTTGTTGCTCTTCACTGAATGCCCTTTAGTTTGACGATATCTCTTTTGGTAAGATGATTCCTGTACCTGAAGATAACAGCCCTAGCAGATTTGTACTCCTAACTCCCCATCCCTTTTTGGTACTCAGAACAAAGCAGCTGTCCTTTCTGGGGACCACCTTGCTTCTGTGGCTCATTACAACCTACTGGCAAAAGCAGATAATAGTATTGGACTTTGGAAGCTGAGAATGCATCTGTGCTCTGAAACAGGACTAGTTTTTGCAGATTATGAAACAGTGAATACTGCTGTACTGTAGTCCTTCTTTCCTATGACAATTCATGAAGAACTACACCTAAAAGCTAGAGTGTATTAAATCTATTGACTTACTTTTATACTTCTGATAGTGAATGTTAACTGCTAGACTATGTGGAGACCATCACAAGCTATAAAACAGGAAATGCAAGAGGAAGTTGACACTAAGGAGTAAATATCCATGTTAAAGTCTGAAAGGATGTTTAAATTTCTTACCACTGCTGTCATCACAAGTATTTCCTGTTCCTGAAATCAGGAGGGGTCACTAGTCCAAACTGAAATTAAAGAGATACTATCCAGTCAAACTTGATCTCTGTCTTGCATCTGGTTAGACAAGGTTGTAGATAACCTACCTATCCCAGGACTTCTGCAATAGTAATGCTGAAAATGCTTTCATCACGCTTGCCCATGCAAACTGCCTATTGTCAGTGGTGTTTAAAGGTGAGCATTACTAAAAAATCAGGAGAAATGCATTGCTTCCCAACTTAAAGACAGGATAAAACCTCTCCTATGAGAACAGGCTAAGAGAGTTGAGGCTGTTCAACTTGGAGAAGAAAAGGCTCCGGGGAGACTTTACAGCGGTCTTCCAGTACCTCAAGGGGGCCCTGTAGGAAAGATGGGGAAAAGCTCTTTATCAGGGCCTATTGCGATAGGACAAGCGGTAATGGTTTTAAAATAGAGAGAAGTAGATTCACATCAGACATTAGGAAAAAAATTTTTACACTGAGGGTGGTGGAACACTGGAACAGGTTGCTCAGAGAGGTGGTGGATGCCCCATCCCAAGAAACATTCAAGGCCAGGTTGGACAGGGCTCCGAGCAACCTGATCTAGTGGAAGATGTCCCTGCTCCTTGCAGGGGGATTGGACTAGATGACCTTTGAAGGTCCCTTCCAACGCTAACGGTTCTATGATTCTATGGAAAAAATGAGCATTTTAAATGAATGTCAGGAAAGTGCCCATCGTGGCATTGGATTACTCTGACAGCAAATACTGGAAATGATAGTAGTAAGTATATATTTGATCTAATGAAGAGTAGACGATGGGACAGGAAAAGCCTTTACTAGCAAGGGGATCTTTTCCATTTAACTAACTAGTAGTGGGATTAATTTTGTCAAAGTTAATGAATGTGTTATAGGACAGAAAATGAAAAGCTCAATAAACATTCACTATTTACTAGGGCAAAAGATTAATGTATCTTTGAGTATCAATCTGTTGCAGTTCAATTTTATAGAGAAAGAGAAAAAGTTGCTCCTTTTGTAGCTATACTTGAATCATTAGAAGTCCAGTCTATCATGCTCTTAGTTTTTAGAAGAATATATTTTCTTGAGAAGCTAAATGCTTTGTCTTTTTCCAGGATACAGTTTTTCTTAGAATTTTGCTAAAGGTCAAAGAACTCCATAAGTATTACATTTTAAAGACAGGCTATGGCATTTTTTAAAAACAGTTTTAGTTTCTAATTGAGTCAACTCTCAAAATGGATTGACCTACAAGCACACCAAAATCAGTTTGTTCTGTTAGCCTCTCTGAGAATAAATGCTTCTTAGCCTTTGTAGGATTATCCTGGAGGTGAGATAAAATGAGTTATGTTTAGGTGCACAAAAAATGTCACAGTGGAGAGACAACACGGCAGGGCACAGGCAGTCCAGGAGGTTCCTGGAATGCGTGGATGATAACTTCCTCCTACAGGCGCTAGAGGAGCCGACAAGGAGGGGTGCCATGCTGGACCTCGTGCTCACC
>WHYT01016009.1:75625-150605 GCA_009806455.1 Tetrax tetrax
ATATTTTCTTGAGAAGCTAAATGCTTTGTCTTTTTCCAGGATACAGTTTTTCTTAGAATTTTGCTAAAGGTCAAAGAACTCCATAAGTATTACATTTTAAAGACAGGCTATGGCATTTTTTAAAAACAGTTTTAGTTTCTAATTGAGTCAACTCTCAAAATGGATTGACCTACAAGCACACCAAAATCAGTTTGTTCTGTTAGCCTCTCTGAGAATAAATGCTTCTTAGCCTTTGTAGGATTATCCTGGAGGTGAGATAAAATGAGTTATGTTTAGGTGCACAAAAAATGTCACAGATTATACATACACAAAAAACCTATTATAGAAAAATGTTCAATGCTGTGAAATAAAGCACTCAAAAGTGCCAGAATTAGGGTTATTGATGCCCCATTTCCTCTTGGATTTACACATTTTAGTGTGTTTTTAAAATTTATGATGATATTTATGATATCTCTGTCTTATTCAGTGCACAGAATGAGCAGAGCCCACTTAGTGATCAGCTCTTCAAGAATTTGTTTCATTCGTACAACTTAATACGTGGCCTTTACATTAGAGCGCAATACCTCGACAACATAAGCAAGCACTACTGTTCTCTGTACCTATGACTGTGTGATTCTGCCCTCCTTTCTGCTGACACTTGCCCATTTCTCATATCTTATTCCAGAGGATTGTCCTGGTTCCGGCTGGGATAGAGTAAATATTCACAAGAAGCTAGGAGGAGACACAGCCAGGATAGCTGACCCAAACTGGATGAAAGGATATTTGATACCATACGACATCATGCTCAGCATATAAAGTAGCGACAATGCCAGGGGATGGGATTGCTGCTTGGGAGCAGGATGGGCATCAGGTTCTGGGTGCTGAGCAAATTGTATTGTGAGTCATGCACTTAGTATATTCTATTATTGTTATTGCTTTTTTTTTCTTGTTTTCTCTTCCTTTGCTGTCCTGTTAAACTGTCTTTATCCCAACCCACATGTTTTTGCTTTCTTTTTCCCAGTTCTCCCTATGCCACTGTGGGGGAGGAGTGAGCAAGCGGCCACGAAGAGCTTAGTTGCTGGCTGGAGCTAGACCACGACAAGGAGCCAAATGAAATTGCTAAATCAGCAAGAATCCAGTATATTTTACTTTGCAGGGTTTATTTTTGATCTGTTGTACTCTCTGTGGGGCTTCATGATAACGAGGGTGGGCACAAGGGAGAATGCAGGACGTGGAGCACAAAGGTGTTTGCATCTGGTTGAACTGACTTAGGTCGATTTTAACTCTCACAGAATTGCATGTTGATCTACTCCATACTATTTGTAACCTACTCTGAAATGGATAAATTTCTATGGAGCTTTTCTTCCACAAGTGAATCGGGGATGGAATCCAGTTCCTTCAGGCACTTTTCTGTTGCCATAAACATGAGATCATCCTTTCTTTTTGGCCACACCATGCCTTAGTCATTACAGCCTTACATTTATTACATATGAGGCCGGGGTTTTCCAGACAGCCTTACCCTTGATGTATAATCCTAGTTTGTTCTCTGGACATTGCTTTCCTGTGAGCAAAATGAGGAAGAAGCGTTTTGTAAAGGAAACCACCGTAAACCACTTGAGTCTGAAATGCACTGTGTATTTGAACATTGCTACCAAAACCTGTAAAGGCATAACTGGGTCTCAGTAGGTTCCTGTTCTGTTCTGTACTGTTCTAACTTTGTCCTGTGCTTAGTTCTCTGTATGCTTCTGAGTTATATTTGATGGGAGAGTCACAGCTGTTATTGGGCACTACTGATAATAGTGAAAGATACTGACTAGTTCTGCTAGTAGTGGAATAGGGGGCTTGTTACCACATTCCTCTGTATTTCACTTTGGGCTAAAACAAGTTTAGGCTTCTCTTGCATGTGAACTAGGACTAACTTTTGAGAAGGTTGTAATTTTGGATGGCAAAAAGTTGCTGCTCTACTTCTTATCTCAACCTGCCTTTGATTAAAATAAGTTTCAGTAGTTTAGAAGTAACTTATTATTTTAGATTTAGGCAGCTCAAGTCTTATCAGTATAGTGTTCTACTTGGTGCTCAAGCTTTCTGCACAATGTACAGAGAAATATTAACTTAAAAAAAAATCAACAGAAAGTCTTGTGAGCAGGGCACCAATGGTTGCCTGAACTTCTTCACTCTCTCCACATAGTTAAGTTTCTGTGTAGAATCAGAGCTTTTCTGCAAAAGCGTACGTGGGAGCTGTTACCTTTTAACCCATTATCCTAGTGGGAAACATAGGTTTAATGCCCAAAGGATTTGTGCTCACAGACCTTACTTACAAGATTAAGGATATTTGGAGTGCTACTCTGAGTCCTTTCTATTGAAGCTATTTCGATGTCTATGGATTCTTATTCATGGGCTACAGAAAGATATTCTTGCTCTTTAATTGCCCAAAGTGTCAATGGAAGTATAGTTGCCTATGGATATTTACCAGTGGCTAGGGGGAAATGAGGGGATAATGAATTTTGGACTTGGATACATAAATCCTTTTCATCACTATGTTTGACATCTATTAGATTTAACTAGGTGGCTCTTCACAAACATCTCCTCTGAGTTCACTGTCCCTTTTATAGCCCCAACCTGTAGACTAGCTTGTTTACTACCTTCAGAGTTGCTTTTACAGATCCTATACAGAGCTAGCTCTTAATTTGTTTTTTTTTTTTCTAATTTCTCATTCATGGTGTTCACCACAACTTGAGCACTTTATTATTCCTCCTCCCTAATCCTTTTGACTCGTCTTACCCTTTTTCCTTCCCACCTTATGTCCTACTAAGTGTACCAGTAAAAGAGGATACAGCTGTAAGAGACTACTTTGATCCCTCCTCTAGGCTATTCATCAGTATTCCTGACCTTTTCTCCTGGTGACAAGAAATTGGGTTTTTGTAAGAAAGATATTTTGACTGAGTGACTTTGACAAAATGAGTAGCTTATTATCGGTCATTAAGTGGTACTCGATTGAGAACAGGACTTTGCCAGTGTGTGCCTAGGGCTTGCGGTATCCTCTGGTATATCATCGATAGTTAGGTTGGGAGGGTTGACTTTACTTTTTTCCAGGAAAAATATGTGGACATTAGGAGGTGACTGAGTTAGATGCAACTAACTTATCTTGCTTCTCTCCCTCAACTTTTTCTTTGTAAAACACAGGCCTTTCTTCAGGAGATATATTTTGAGAGGCCCAGGCCACGGATCCATTCTGACTTTAGTGACAATGACCTCTGGCATCAACTAGATACTTTCCTGCTCTAACAGAAAAGTATCATTGCACATGCACAGATACCAGCTTCTTGCCTTCTTAAAATGTAGGCACAGACATCTGAGCTGGCTGCTGCACTTTCAGTTCCTCTGCCTGCAATTTGAGAAGATCTAAGTTAGCTTAGCTGTGCTTTGAGCGGGGAGTTGGATTAGATGACCTTCTGAGATCACTTCGAATCTAAATTATTCTACCATTCTAAGACATATTAAACTACAGGAAAGCGGGGAGAGAGCTAGTGAATATGCATTCAATCTATGAATCTCAATGAACTCTGGCTATTAATAAGCATTTGTTTTCTTTTGAGTAACAGTCTGTAGGTCCATTTCTAATTCATGTGGATTAATGCATGGCATCAGCTTTGACTGGATCTGAACCCTTTGAACAAACAGCAGTCTCATGTCTGCTCTTTTGAATTTCTGTAAGCTTTAGTTGGATGAAAATGGGGGTCAATATGGGCATTTTGCAGCCTCAAAGATGAAAATACTTGTAAATAAGTCCGCCAGTGCTCAAGCTTTGTTAGTGGTGTATGTTTTAATTACTCAAATCAGCCCTCTCATAGCAAATTTTAGTGTAATCTTACAACCTGTTAGCCAATTAGCTTCTGTACAGTGGTTTTGGCTTTAGATATAGAATCATAGAACGGTTTGGGTTGGAAGGGACTTTTAAAGGTCATCCAGTCCAACCCTCCCGCAAGAAGCAGGGACATCTTTGACTAGATCAGGTTGCTCAGAGCCTCGTCCGACAATGGAGGCAAATAGTCTCAGGGTATGTTTGAAAGATCTTGACTTGTAAGTGTATGATGTCAAGACTGCCATGTCATCCTAATGTGAGCTATTTCTGAATCTTGGATGTTTAAGATCAAGAACAAAAAATAGCTGACTTAAGTTTGTGATTTAAGAACAGCTTTGCTATAATGATAGAGAAACTTTGCAAAGTAGTGGTGTGGGAAAAAGCTGCTGAGAGCAAGCTGGGTTCTTACTCTGTAGACAGAACTAATGCCAATGAAAGACTTCTTAATGAAAATGGACTGTAGTGAATGCTTCTGAAGCAACCTGTTCACAGATGTACCCTAGGGACTTGTGAAGGTTCAGAGTCCCCTGGGGTGTACCTTCTTGGAAGGAAACATGGACTTAAAAATAATGAGATCAACAAGTTGGAAATTGTCACTGAGTTTTGATGGAGCTGATGAACAATTCCCAACTCAGTTGAAAAAAATGGAAATCTAGTATGACTTTTGGGCTTGGTTCTGGTCAACATCACAATGAGAATTTAGGAAACTCCTGAGTTCAAACATACCACTCATCCTATCATGGTGTAGGATCAAGGGATGCAGTTTCACATTTCAAGATATCAGGAAGGCTTCTGATAGGCTGGCTGAAAGGATGGTGGAATGATTCTGGAAACTCACTTTTGGTGTCTCAGGCAAATCTCAGCACACCCCTAGACTCTGAAAAGAGTAATTGAGAAGGTGCTGCTGACTCTAGAATTGGAAGCTGTTCGCTACTCCTAACGGGTGGACTGTGCACACATAAACACGATGCCTGATCCACCAGGTGCTGGAGTAAAGGATATGGGAATATGTCTTATGTTGCCCTGTTTGCTACTGTAAGACATCATGGTACTAGTTACCAGTTGTACAAGATGACTGTACCACGGCCCTTTATTTCTCACAGATTTGAAACTTCCCAGCTATGTGAACAGCCACTCCATGCCCCAACCAGGGTGCTCATCACTGTTAAATGAGGTGACGATAATGGGATGACACAATATTATCGCATGAGAGCATTTGTGTAGTGCAATGGTGGCTTTAGGAGGGTTCCCTGAATGAATGCAGTCTGGACATATGGATTATATGAATGGATGTTTGCAGGAGGGTTGTATATTAAGCTTGGCAAAAAGTCATAAACATGTATTAGTGTGTGCCCCATGAGTATCAGACATGCATGTCCTGCGGTCCCTCTGCGGGCTTTCAGTTGGATGAGGACTCCAGTTGGCCCCGAGACCAAGCACAATGGTTAAGCACCTGTCAGTACAATTAAACCTTTCTGTTCCAAAATAGGGTGGCTCCTTCAAACTATCCACAGCAGTAGTTGTTGGCACATGCTGCCCCACCAAAACATACCCTGAGGCAGTGGCTGGAAGGGTTACAGGTGGCACTGACCAGAACTGTGACAGCAAATAGTTCAGCAATCAGTCATGCTTTTTGTGCTAACGCCTGTGCCCTGACCCTGATAATCTTCTAGTATAGATGTAGCCTCAGAGATTTAATTGCTGTTCGCATGAACAGACTTGAAGTGCAGCATACAAACCATACCTTTCCTGCAGAGGCATTGTCATCATCATCTTGGCTTCAATTTGAATTTGCAAATGATCTTAGGTACTTCTTATAAGGTCCAACAGGGCTGTCACCCCCTTTTCTGCTGAAGCATCACTAGGACCCCTAAGACTAGCTGAGGAAAGCAGGTTATAATGTTACCCCTGGTCACCACCAGCGTGTGATGCTGAATTGACTTCACATGTAGAAATTTCCACAGCCTGTGTTGTCTGTAATTCTGTGCACTGAGCTTGAAACAGCTGCAATATAATACCTGGCAGGAGCATGCAGGGAGTTTAGCTGCTTTGTCAGGGAAGGAGGAGTTGTGGTTTCTTGTTGGTTCCAAAGGGACCTCTCTGGACTCCCTACCATCCTAGCACTGTATCCACCTCTCCCAGCAAAAGCACACACAAATGGAAGTTGGCCTTCAGTGCTTATCTGGGTGCTATGGAAAGGAGTGCAGACGATCCATGTGAAAGGTGGAACTTTTATGTGCAGCGTGCTGCACCAGTGCAGGTTGCAGCTCTGAACAGTGTCCAGCTTTTCTACGCAGGAGCAATACAAGCTTTAAATAAAAGACAAATGGTTAGGGAAGGACAGGTGAAGGAGGAGGTCAATCATGAGGTGGAGGAAAGGACAAATAAAAAAAGCCCCATTCCATTTCTCTCTCCTGCCCATACAGGATGAAGATGTGTTCTGACTTCTCGTTCTCACCCTCCCCAAGCAAACCCTGATACTGCTAGAGCTGAACCATCCACCCTGGTGCATCTCCAGATTAGGTTGTGTATATATATGGCCATTACTTAGGAGTAGAACAGGTCTTCTTGGATTATGGAGACAGTGGAAGAGAATCTGGTAAGTAAAAAGTTTAGATCAACTGGTAACAGTGGAAGTTGCACTGAGGTGCAAAATAGGCCTCTTAGGACACAAAAAGCAGCAGCCCTCTGGCAGGTTGAAAAAGGGAAGCTAGGTTCAGGTCAAAGTAGCAAAATACTTTAAGTACTTTGCTCAGCTAGAAATCTTTTTATTGCTGGTCAGTTATTGTTGAAGCATTAAGGAGAGACAGCAGGGAGGAACTGTTAGAGTATAGCCTCTAACTACATACCAGACCAACAAATAACAGCCAAGCCCTGATCAGATGTTTTTAAAGATGCATACATACTATTAACTCCAATGCTTGAACACGAAAGTGAAATTGCAATTCTAGCATCTAATTCCTTTAAAATCTAGAAGACAAGTTCTCTTCTCCAGGCAGCGGACTGGAGTGAAAACAAGAACTGCAAGTGTTCCTTCAGAAGGAACACCTAAACCTCAATGCAAAAGAGGAGTAACTGCAGAGTCCTCGAAGCAGGACATACTACAACTCATTCTTTCTTCTTTCATTGGAATGCCCAGCTCAGAAGCAAGACTGGGCAGTCTTTGACTTCCCCAAGACTAATTTTGTTAATTGTCAGTCCTTTGAGGCTGTGCTGAAGAAACTCAGAGGTTTGGCTTACATATAATAGCAATGAGAGGAGAAACTGCTCATCTCACTGTAGTTCATCCAGGCGGAGCAGCACGCTGCTGATCAATGGTAACATGTCATGTTTTGCAACCGTCCAGAGAAAAGATCCTGGAACTGAAAAGGGCAAAAGACCTGCTGATTACCTACTGCTAACAAAATCAATGGGCCAGAACAGGATTGTGGGGTGTCTGCAATCGACTCCTTATCTTCACAATTCGGAACAAATATGATCCTGTGGGGCATTGTTTGCTATAATGAAAAATAGAACTGCAGAAAAGTGAGTTGAGGGGAAGCCACATTTTTGTTGGGCTCAGCTTTGTAAATTGATTGTCAGAAATTCCTCCATCCTAATATAACATTTACCTGCATGAGGTCAAGGAAGCTGATGAAGCAGTTAAAGACTAACAGCCATGGGGTGTGAGGTGGCAAGGATGGAAAAAAATATTTGGAGATGAGTGTGCCTGCATTTATATGTGCATGCATGCACACTCCTGCCCTTTCTCCCAAAGTGACTTCCCCTCATTTTCCTAATCAGATTAAAAATTATATTCTCCCATACCAAGTTGAAACAGTTTGGAAGGACATGCTACAAATTGAGAAGAAAAAAAACCCCACCAATCCTTGCTATTTCAAGTCAAAAGATGATTTTAAAAATCATTGCGTGATGCCACAAGGTACTTTGGGCATGGTTAGTCAGATCAGACAGATGTTGTGTTATTGTGTTGAACTGCTTTCAGAATACTAAAGAATTAACAATTTGTAAGTACCCATTTACCCTGCTGGCAGGCATTATATTCTGGCTGCAAAAACATGATCATAACAGGGTTGTTTTTGTTTTTTTTTTTAATTATTATTTTGGGAGTGAATCTGCTGCAGTACTAGCACTTAGTAAAAAGAATGGTCCTAGAGGAGGTAAAACATAAGATGAAAAAATGTTTTCATTTGTTACTGAGGAGTCTTAATTCCTTTTGATTATTGAAGAGCAAGTAAATTAGAACAAAAAGGTCTTGACTTAAAGCATGTCTTTTGAAAATGGTACAGTTAATGTCTCCTGTTGCTTTCTTTGGATTAAAGATAGTTGTTAAATTTGATACAAACCAGTAAAAAACATTGGAGTAAAAAGTGATGTTTCCAATTCTAACATAGTCCTATCTGGAGCTGTATATTCAAAGTCAATTTTTAATTAAAGTGCCAATTTACCTTCATAACAAAAATTTCTTTTCACTTAGAAAGGATCTGCAATAAGCATCCAACTATGTATTCCTGCTTTTTGCACCATCCCCAACGTATCCATGATAAGTAAATTAATTTCTCCAGTAAAAATTCAATATTCCTTTTTCAAATAGTTATTAACTTTTCCTAGACCTTACTGATTTCTTCCTGTTTTTTTTTTTCTTCCTTTTTTTTTTAAACTTTTTTTTTTTTCTTTCAGGTTGAGCACCAGCTTAATCAAAATGAAATCGTAATTATTTTTCATGGAGAACTGATTCTTTTGCAGAAGTGCAAACCCCACTGTTGATTCTTCTTCATTTAAAGGAAGCTTCTGTTGTTACAGCTTGCACCTAACATTCATATAAAGACAAATCTATTGGCTTGATTCCTAGAGATACTCATTCCAATAGCTGAAATGGATCTGCTCTATTTTGTTCATCAACCAACCCTGGAGTTCTCATGGTTTATAAGATTTTCATCTTGTCTATATTTACACTGTATTAACTTCTTCCTTTTAAAGTGCATGAAAATTTCAAAATAAATGGATGTTTTCAACTGAAGCCTTCCACTTAAAGACAGAGGAACTCTCTTTTCATTCATTCAGATTGCTACATTGGTTTCTAGTGCAGTTACTCTTTTCAACCTTGCTCTGGTGTTTGTTTTGGTGATTAATTTGCTTTATACACAGTTCCTTACCCGACTTAGCAAATGTTCTTCCTCAAGTGCACCTGACCTTTGTGTTGGAATCATGCTGAAAAAAATATTCTGCTTTGGTAGGGAAAGCTAATTTATTTTTAAGTACTGGGCTAATTTTTGCTCTGTCATATCCTCTATGAACACTACTGTTCCTCTTCAGTTATACTAGGGACTGTACAGAGCCTCACTGACTCTGGTTAAAATGACAAAAAGTGGTTTTAGCCAAGGGAAACCTCATCTCTCTAACAGATCTCTCATGCCATTCTTTAGTAAGCTAGCTCCCTTGCTGGTGTGTGCACACAGCATGTGAACTCAGCACCAATGCAACCCAGATGATGCATGGTTCATGCTCTGTATTAAGTTGAAGGGTCTGCAATAAATTCCTGTAGCCTGCAGATTAATGCTAGAGATGGGAAGCAACTACTGAGAGTTCTGTAACATTTCGTTGATGGTCCTTAACCAGTTCCCTGCTAAGCTTTGCAGCTATTCAGGATACATCAAGAGGTTAGCCCTGTGAAAGGATCAGCACAAACGAAATTCTGGACACATTTTTGCTGTGCTTGACTTAAACACCAGTTCAGTATCTCCTAGAAAGTGAATGGAATTTTTTAATCTTCTCCTCTCCCCTTTCACATGGCTCTTCTGTGTGATCCCATCTCCCTGCATTTCCTGTCACTGCAATTGTAGGCAAAGAAATAGCCAGCTCCTGAACTGCTGGCTCTAGCAGGAGTGGAAGAGCGAGAACTGATGGTGATGACTGAGTGATGACTGCCAGCAAGCATAAACCCCGCTGGCCATGACTCGGCCGAGCTGAGGGTCTGCCAACAATTACAGGATTAAAGGTAGATGGTTCCTGCTGGAAGCACATAAAAGCACTTTATTTTCCCCCTTGAACCTTCTGTGACTCAGAGTGAAACCCTGCTGTACATGTACAGCTCTTCCAACTGTGTGAACTGAAGGAATTTGCTATTTCACAAGAATGTTCATTATTTTAGGGAAATGGACTATAAATTAGTACAGTGAATTATTATGCATACGTTTTGCCTCATTATCACATTGTAATAATGGAGTAATGACTTTTCCAAGAAAAAAAAGAAGATATGATTCAGCTGACCCTGGGAAATAAGCTTTTATAGTAAACTGGAAAAATAAAGCTGGATTTCACAGTATTATATTATATAATTATATCAGTTTAGTATAGTGTGATTTGCTTTTGTCTTTTGAAGGCAGCTATCTAGTAATTTAATACTCTGTTTGTCAGGAAATGAACATGTGTTTCCAACACAGACTCTAGATTATATCTTAAAAAATGCTAATGTGGAATTTGACCTCCATAGTTACTGCCTGATAAAATATAAGTAGATATGTTGTTTAAAGTATGCAGTAAACAAATATACAGACAAAAGACTTCAGATACTATGGTGATACTGTTTGCAAAGAATATTAGCATTTACTGGTCAGTCCTATAATTACTGCTGTTATTTTACATTACCAATTCTTTAATTATGTGAATGCCAGAAGGGTAAATTCACAAGAAGAAAAATCACTTTACATATAACTTAGCAGGATAACAATGTCTAGAGCCTATTTTAAAGAAGCCATGACCGACATCTTTCATTCAGCAGTCTGCCACAACAGGAAATGACTTCCTCTAATATGCAATGAAATAAATAAAGGTCAGATGGTTCATTTTTTCTGCATTTACTTTGCACAGTTCTACCAGTAAAACAGGATGTTTTCTATTAACATTACTCCAGGTTTCCTGGTAACAATAGCACCAAAATAAGGACAAGATTTTCCCTACGTGAAATTCACTCCTTCTGCGTAAAGCCCTATGCCTAGAATCTGCAAAGAAAAAAGCTGAAGTAAGATGTGGAAGCTGCTGAATTTATGTGTAAGCGCGAGGCTGCAATCCTTACAAGCTTACAGGGGTTAGGTACTCAGCTTCCACTGAAACTCAAATGAGGTGAATACATTTGCTCTTAAAGCTTTTTTTAAAATTCCAACCCTGTAAGATGTAACAGCCTCCCATTATTTGCTGAGGGACGGTATGTATATGTACATATATATGCATTGTGCCTTGGGTATTCAAAATCTATGTGAGTGAAAAGAAGAGCATGGAGCATGCAGCTTCTCAACTGTGAAGAAGCAGCAGCCTTGCTGAGCCATACTGCTTATGAGAGAGGTTACGGGATCTTCCTCATAGACCACACTTGACTCATGCCCTGAAGCGATCTTCAGCTCAGCCAGAAAGATGAGGGGCTGTGAGTTAATTGTTGGCAAGCTTTGAACCGTGTGGGGTTCAAGTGGAAGTAAGGGCTTTAAGTCAGCCACGTGTGTAGTGGATGTTCCACCTAACTGGAGTGTGGTTTGTGTTGAGGTATGTTTTCTTTGGCTATTTTTTTCCTGAAAGGTGCAATTACAAAAATAAAATATTTACATCATTACAGATGAAATTTCAGTGTCAGGTTTTTTTTTTTCTGTCATAAAATGGAATATTCCTATGTGCAACAGGTGAATTATTTTCTTTGGGGATCGGATACAAAACTGTTTTCAATACAGAGAACAATAAACTGATTACTACAGCTATATACTTTCTGATCAAGAAGTTTCCCCGTCTTCAGCGGTGATGCTTGTCCCATAGCTCCCATATCAGCTGTGTGCCAGGCTTCACAGTAGTTGCTAACCAGTCGGATCCCATTTGCAGTTGAACCATGCCATATTACTTTTTGAGGCCTGAAAGGTAATGTTAAGATGTTATTTCCTGAAAAAGTATCTTTTTTGCTTTATTCAACTGCACATCTATATGCGTGGTGACCAGTATTTCTGCTTTCTTTCTGCTTAAAGCAAACAGTGGGTAGGGAAAGATTAAGATAGAAAGGAGAGGAAGGAGAACACAACCTGATATCCCATTCATAGGCTATCAGAAATGGAAAAGAAAGATGGCATAAGGAAAGGAAGAAATTATTTTTACACGTCTAGTAGGACAAGTCTACTTGTACTATTTGGTAAAAGTAAATGTCACATCAAACTTATAAATGGTAATGTAAACTCACCAAGATGGATCGGTCATGACATTCCTCCCATCAAAGGAGTATATTGGAACATGAATGTTGAATTCTCCACCGTTTCCATTAAATATAGATTCCCAGTTATTGAAAAGTGTTTCTCCCTGTTAAAATTTCAAGGCTACTTTTACAAACAAAACAAATCCAAAAAGTCACATCACACTTGGCTTTTATACTTATCTATACATCTAAAATCTTATCTGCATTTAAGAACACTTACAATTCCAGCTTTCACATCAGTTTCTGCATGATGCTCCTGAACAAACTTGTTTCATGTATCATCTCTATGCTAATAGCTCTCTGACCTATATGCCTTTGCCTCACAGTTGCATCTCTGTTCTATTGTCATTCCAAATATTCAGCTTGATCATCTCCTTTTCCTCCTAACTGTATAAGGGGTTGTTTGAAAAATTGGGTTTAACTGCTGTAGCTATAGAGAAAATATAGAGATAATTTGTATTGGAACTTCTGTTGAGGTCACAGTTTTGTGAAAAGTGTTGCAAATGTTCAAGGCAAAATCTTTGCATCAGGCTACCTCTCAAACTGTTTTGATTTTTTTCAGTCAAGGTCGGAACAATATTGTCTTTACAAATTTGCCTCCAAGGCTCTGTATTTGCATGCACTTCAGAGTAGCATCTGTTCTGCATCTTCCAAACATCACGTGTTATTCCTGTAGGTTTCTTTGGCCGCTTGTTCTGGGAGCCAGCCAATGCTACAGAGACATGGTTTGTTTTCCTCAGTTTCAGAGTGTGTCTGTTTACGTGAGACCACAAAATGACTCACACTTGAAATTCTCCTCTCACTTTCATTGGGGTAAATCCAGCATCACTTCCTAAGCACAAAATTTGCCTTTATCTTTAGAAACCAGAAAAATAGGCATGTTAGCCTACTGTACTCTGTGATCGTACTAGAAGGTAGCACATAACAGTTATATTTGAGAAATAAGTTTCCCTGCTGATATAAAAACTATCCCGAAAGCTGAACATCATACTGTTGCTTTGTCAGCAGTCTGCTCAAAGTAAGCTTTATTTCTACCATTAGCTGTAGGACACTGGAAAAAGCAACCCTTGAAAATGCTAAGGAAATGCAAGACAGCCTGTAACTTTATCACTACTTTTTTTGTTTCTTGAACCTAACTCCAAAATATGAAGCAGAGCTGCTGCTTTATAAAATGCAGTTTGGGTTGAAACTTTCTGCTTTTGCCATTTTCCAAGATTTTGGGGTACCTACAGCCTATCCTAATAAAACAAGTACCAAGCACTCATTTTTACCTTAAGATTGACTATTGGTAAATGGTATCGATCTGCTCTTCTGACAACTGTGGCCAGATCTTGCAAATGCGATGAGAGGAAGGCTCTATATGTGGATGTCAAACCTGCTAGTTGGGCCTGTTGAAAACACTGAAAATCTGCTCGCATGTCACCAGAAAATGGCAAGTTTAAGGCCACCAGATGCAGCTGGAGAAAAGAAGAAAAGCCACTGGTTTTTTTTTTAAGTTTGTAACACTAGGAAGACATATATTGGAAACAAACTAGACCCCCCTTCCTCCTGCCAGCACAAGAACTAATACCTTCCATACTAGGTATGAAAGTTATTTGCTGCCATAACAATACATTTCTTAAGGCTATGAGACCCATAGCACAAATACCTATTTATCTCTGAACATTAAGGAAACCATTAAGATCATATACTCCTAAAAAATAAAATTATTTTAAAAGCAGCTAATATTTTTAAGCAGAAGTCTTGGAGTTATCACACAAACAAAATCCTAAATCCTACAAGCATGGAAGGAGTGACCACATACCATTTAAAAATTCACTATTATAAAATACAGGAAGTATCATGCTTAAGTCAAACAGTACAGACTAACAACTAATCCACATTTTTGGGGGTTGTGGGGGGGAGGTTTGAAGGGTTTTTTTTTTTTTAGATATAGTTCAGATATCTTGCTTTCTTTGTCTAAATATTTTAAAGTATTTTAAATGAAGGCTTGAATTTTAAAGTGTCTGTCTAAAACAAGCATCACCATGAAGACAGAAATATTCTGATGGATATTTTAATGATTTAATTGTAACACTATTGTTAACTTAAAAATTACTGTGTGTTGTATTTACAATCACTAAGTGAGGAGGTATTCCTAACTCAGCACTTTAACACTTTAAAATTGTCTCTGAGATGTCTAAACCAGTTAGAGTATATTTGTAAATTTCTAAAGTAAAATTTGTGAATTTGAAGAGGAAATATCACAAATCTCCCTCAAGATGCAAAATGTCATGTTTCAAACCACAGCTATGCAGTTGCAATACAGATCTCATACTTACTGATGGTTTTCCGTTGTTCATATTTGATACTGGGCTCAGTGCTGGAAGAGACTGAAATCCCTGTTATTTTGAAAGATGCAAACAGATGTGTTAAACATGTTGCTCAGATCAGAATTTTAGACAGTGGAAAGCAAACATTGAACACTGGAGAATCTGAAACTCTCCCACCTCTGAAAAATAAACCCAAACTGTGTAGCCAGAGTACTTTACCTATGTATCACCAATTTGGTGTGTCACACAGATATGTGTTTGAAAGCTGTCCAGGCCAGAGTTGCTCTGCTACACCTGAATGTACCCGTTCCACAGTGCTCTGCCAGAACTGGTGTCAGTGCCAAGTCGCACCTGGAGTCCTGCATGGAAGCAGCCTGCTCTTGGCAGGAGCAGAAGACCAGTTCAGGAAAATTAAAACTGAAAGAGTAATGAGGATGTGGAAACAGAAAATGTAGTGGGTGGGAATATTTCTCAAGGCCTTGGTAATTCCCTCTCCTAAGCAATCGGCATGTAGAGATCAGAAGGTTGATGATCTTCAGAGCTATTCCAGGAACAGCAAAGTTTTCTTCTCTAGTTATGGTAAATATAAGTAACAAGCCACTGACTGTATCAGTGGGGAATCTTATGTGGTGCTGGAGGGTGCAGACAGTTTCTTATAACATGAGGTCTAGACATTTTCTTCCCAGTGTGCTGAGTGCAGTTCTCTTTGACCTACTCTAACTTTTAAAAATTTCTTTCTGGACCTCTTCCTTCTTGCTGCTCCTTTCTAGCACTCTCTTGCCCTTTCATTGTCTCAGCAGTCAGATCAATTAACCTATCATCAACAAGACTGCTCTCTGTCGCCTTCTCCACTCTTTGGTTTTCATCCTCCTGTGATTTTTTGGGACAGACAGGATGTTTGTTCACACGCAGGCTGGTACAATAGGGCCAGGTACAAACTAACAATTGAGGCTTTAGAACAGACCCTCAGCACGCTGTGGGATAAGCTACATGCAGGTGATGATGGTGTACCCTCAATACAGGACTACAATATTTTTAAAAATTCTGCTGAATAAAGTGTTTTCTGAATTTCCTTTAAAGGGACCAGGCCTTGATATAATTTACTTCAGTGTTATGAAACAGAATACTGTTGGGGACATTTTTGTAGGCAACCAGCTTTGTTCTGCTTTTTGTAGATGCTGCTTTGTCTCTGTAGTGTTTGGAATCTCAGAAGAGAATGGAAACAGATGACTGACCAGTGCAAACCAATTTGCAAGCTTATGTAGTAGCAGGATGGTTATTTTGAACTGACAAGTTTCAGTGGAAAATCACGTTGTGCGGGGATCTTCCTGCAACTTCTGCCAAGTGTATTGCCTGCTTTTGCATGTTTATATTCAGTTATTCATGGTCCAGTGTTTTGTACTTACATGACTTGATATGGCTGGAGGAGGAAGGCTGTCTGCAGGGATAGGAATTAGCTCACCAAGCTGAAAGAATGCAAAAGGAAAAGCAAAAAAAACCACTGTCAGTAGGAGCTTCTGAACTAAAAAAGGAATCTTTGCACCCATATTTCTCTATCTCTGTAAAAAAAATAAGTACAACAATTCCATTTTGAATAAGGGAATTGGAAAGGATTAGGACATAGTGCAATAGTACCTGCAATTTTCTCCATCCATTTCGAACACGGATAAAAACCTCACTGGTTTCACTCAGATAGATTAGCGTACCTTCTGCTACAAAATGAACTTTTTCCAACATACCCTCAATGTTTTGGAATGTTGTAACCTGTCAAGTAGGAAAATGAAACATGCTTCATCAGACACACAAAACATTTTGCAAGTTAAATTGTTAAATTGAAGTCTCATTTGAACACTTAAATGTCAAGGCTTCTTCCACAGGAAATGCTCATAAAGTCAGTTTTGCATAATTTCATACAAAAAGCTCCAGTTACATAAATATCTTGCTACTTCATCATACCAGCATCATCATTCTGTGGACTGTAGTAGAACTACATCAATAGTTAATTTTGCACAGACTGAAGATCATTGCATCTCTACAGTTTAGCATACTAGATCAACATGGCAGAGTTTAGAAAAGATTTGATAAGGCTTACAAATATCACACAAAATTCTAGATACATTTGTTTCTGTTATATTTTTCTTAGTGTTGTTGTGATGTCTTTTCTTTAAGGGTGTTTTCTTCCATCCCTTTAATTATGTGTCCAGACACTGCTAGTTTACACAGCAAGTATTTTCAATTTCTCTTTTATAGATCATCAGGAGGCTTAAACTGATGTCTGAAGATAAGAACACAGTCCTCTCTAAGATGAATTGTTTCTACAATCCATTTGATAACTGCAGTAGTGTAAAATCAGGGGCAAGTTCCTTGAAAGTGTCATTTCTTGACACTTGACTGGCATTTCTTCAGTGTCAGAAGGTATATTAATGCTTTATGAATCATGCAGACCCTACTATAAATTTGCATATGTTTTTTTAATGTTAGTTTTGACCCAAGTGGGCTTGGGTCTCTATTTAAGACAGTACCTCCCAGCTTGTAACTACAGTTATGGTGCCTTGGGCCACCAGTCTTTGGACATCTGTTTCTCCCCTGATCTGTAATCATTGTCAGGTCCTGAATTTCTATGAGAAAAGTGAGTTAGCAGAGGTATGACTCTGTGGTGGGAAGGCATTGAGAAACTTACACTCAGATTCTTATTAGTTCATTTGATCTGATGTAGATTATCTGAAAGTCTGCTTATTAGTGCATTCTCAAATGATTGCCAAAGATACACAGCAAATTTGCTTTTCTATCATAATGTGAGAATGTGGAAAAGGAAAAAAATTGCAAAGAATCCCCTCTACTAGCTTGGATTTTTTTTTTTTTTTCAGAAAATACAGATATTTAATTTAGCAATTAACAAGACAGAAGGCTTAGCTGTCATTTTTACTGCGTGGATATCTGGGATACAATTCTGATTTGATTCATGCAGTAAGAAAAGGAAACAATTAAATTTATATGTATTCTCTGGCACAACAATTTTTAGAATCAAATGATCTATATTACTAGGTCTTAATCCAGTAATGTAAAGTGTTTTTTTTTTCATGGCAACAGGGCATTCAGTTATTCTAGGATTTCAGCATGTTAAGTTGCCACACTCTTTCAGAGACATTGCTTTGCATATCGAATATGCACCTTTCCATTACTTTTGCATGCCACCAATCTTTGCATTTGTTTGGATAGGCTGTTACTAACAAAGTAATGGATAGACTTCTCTCATCACTTTTCCCAGCAATATGGATTCCCTGCTGAAAAATTATGAGGTTCAGAAAACCTGAAAACACTCTAATAAATAAAAACACAGGATGGAGCTTTCCCTTCTCTCTCAGTGCTATCAATGACCACCAAAAGATCTGAAGCAAGGTTTCAATGGCAAACTTCCTTATTTTGCTGTCTTACCAGATTCCTGGTTGCAGGTGGCCCTGGCTCTCCAGGAGGACCTGGTGGCCCAGGCATTGCAGCTGCTAAAATAAAACAAGCACACAATACATGTTGAAGGTCATCTTTTTTTTTTGAGAGAGAGAAGGTGAGTGACATAAAGAAAGGACTTAGTTGTGGTGTCTAGGAGTAGTGGGAGCTTTAAAGAGCCATAGGCCTTACACGGTCAAGGTCTGAATAGCTGTGTTCAAGCCCACTACAGAAAATGCATTCTATCGATTTTTTTTTAAGCAATGGTGAAACTTAGTCTTTTATCTGTTATTTGGGAGGTTAAGATCAACAGATTGCAATCTGTTGTAGATGCACTGCAAATGAAGAACCAGAACCACTAAAATTGACCATAATACTCTTCTACTAGCTGCTAATGATGTGCATATGGAAGAAGAACTTCTAGCTCCTGGCCATATAGACTTTGAGGGAGTCTTTATATCTTTACTCTAAAAGTAAACAAAAATGAACTTTTCCTTAGATAAAAAAATTCACAAGTGTAAGCTGAGTTTATATTTCAAAGCAATAAACAATTCTCCAATGGTATGAACTTGAACTTCTAAGACTGCAGTCCACAACATCTAGTATCTAGCACCTGTCTCTACTCCAAAACTGAATTTCTTCACCTTGAGTTCAAAGCCTCTATTTTCTGAAGTAAAAAATCCTTTCTTTTAAGGAAGGAAAGAAAGAAAGATAGATATTGGAAAACTAAAAGCCAGCATCCTGTGCAAATGCATATAACGATAATGGAACTTTGAAACTCTTTAGAAGAAAGAACTACAGAGACCCTGCTGAGCATCATGGTGTGTTCCAGCAGGGCCGTGTTCTGGGCAGATCTTTTATTAACCATAAAGAAAATCTTCTTCTGTAGAGGAAAAGAGAGATGCAAAGTGGGAGCAACAAAACAGGTCCAGGGGTATCCAGGAGAGTACACTAGTATACTGCTAGGAGAGAATATAAAAGGCTTGGTAAGAAATATGATTAGGAACAGAAAGGCATGATGAGAGCTTGTATCACATGGAAGAAAGAGATCTAATAGTTGGTGGATAGTTGTCAAACTACCTGAGCATGGGGGAGTCTAGCATGTTCTAGCATGCTAGTGAATCTGGAGTATGAAACATGCACAAAGAACTGCAAGGTTCAGCTCCTAACCACTCCCCAATTCCTACCTTGCTGGGCACTGGAAAACGGCATTCAGTTGCTCTTAGCTATGCAAATAGTGCTATAATCCCAAATATGGCCAGAATTGCTCTTTAGAAGTGAAGAAGAAATGGAAGAATGTAGGAATATTCTCTGAAACCACCCTTTGAAGAAATTTTGGTGAGCACATCTGATAGTCCTCCCCAAAGTAACCTAAGTCCACTCATCCACAGCTTACTGGATACAGCAACTAAATGGACTGAAGGAGAATAACAAAAGATAAGCTAAAGGAGTGCACCTTCATAATTTTCAGAGGAATCAGGATCACAGTGATCTTCAGTGAAAGTGGAGCTATAGACTCCTCCCCCGTGCGAATGCATTAAATGAAGAAAATATTGCCTATCTTCTCTTTTATTGCATCTTTCCAGTCAGAAGTAGTTCGATGGTCTGAATAAATGATGGTAAGATACATTTTAAAAATATAGTTTGCACCATTGAAGAGTCAGTAAAGGTTAACTCTGAGAGCACTGCTGCATTGCAGAGCTTGCATTTTACTGATCTGTAACTCTTGAATTAGGAGGCTGCAGTTATGCACCAATAAGGCAAGTTCTAGTGTTCAAAATGTTTGTTTTTGTGAAACCTGGAGAAGCCTTGAAATCACCATTTACAAATTGAAGATTCTATGCTCTGAAGCATTTACAAGGTTCCTCAAGGGCAGTTCCTTCATGTCAATGGCAGGGGAAAAGGGCTCAGTTCTCAGAAGCATTCAGAGGTATTTATCTGCAGATAAGCCATTCCTCTTTTCCTATATTACAGTATGTGAGCCCCATATTAAAGCAAGTAAGAGCTTTAACAGAGATAACTTGCCTTGAAGATAGGAAATAAATAAACATCTGCAATCCCATTGCATGGGATTGTTGTGACCCAGGTGCAGGACCGAGTACTTAGCCTTGTTGAATCTCATACAACTGACCTCAGCCCATCGGTCTAGCCTGCCCAGATCCCTCTGGAGAGCCTTCTTCCTTCCTACCCTCAAGGAGAGCAACACTCCCACCCAACTTGGTGTTGTCTGCAGGCTTACTGAGGGTGCACTTGATCCCTTCATTCAGATTGTTGATAAAGATACTAAAAACAACGGGTTCCAATACTGAGCCCTGAGGAACACCATTTGTGACCGGCCACTGACTGGATTTAACTGCATTCACCACAGAAGAGCATCTTGGCCCACATTAATAGCTTCCCAAATTTAGCCAGCTGCTCAATTTGATAGATTTTGCAAATGTCTCAAGGCAGCCTAGCTGCTTTGCGTAGACTTCCTCCTAGTGACAGCCACAGTAAGGTTTTTCATGCGATAGCATGGCACTAATCAGTGATAATTGTTTGCAGAGAAATTGTCCCTTTGTGCTCCCAATTCCAACTCATCACCCAGGAAAAATCAGTAGAGGGCAGAGGATAGAGGGGAGCAACCTGATTCAGGTGTGCAGAGTGGGCAGGCAGATGGAAGAAAGGTATGTAAAGGAAGTGGCAGTGTGTATGGGGATGTGGGTGCATGCCTATGCACTCGCATATACAGTGAAAAGCAAAATCACACCCTCTCACCTGAGCCATATATTGCAGGAGGTCCTGGTGGGCCTGGTGGGCCTGGTGGGCCAGGAGGTCCAGTTTTTCCATAACCTGGTAAGCCAGGTAGGCCAGGTAACCCTGGAGGTCCTCTGGGTCCGACAACTGAATCCCCTTTTGGTCCCTATCAGTGATAAAAAATATTTCTTTGAATGTATCAGTTTTGATGCTGCAGGGCCATAGTCTCTGGTGGCAACATTTTTCTGAAGGCCTGTCACCACACCACTGTTTAAACATGAGTCTGTACGTAATTTTCTTCAAGGAGGCATGAATATTAATGGAAAATGAAAAATTTGTCCATATACTAAACTAAATTCAAAAATCTAAGTTTCAGAAAGCTTGCCGAAAGTTCTTGCACCTATTCCTAGCTGATATCTGCAAAACTCTCAACAGCATTCTCAAAGTCCTGGATCTCAACTCTACTCCCACTGAGACCACTTGCTTTGCTGTGCTTATAAGAGTTTGTCTGAATGTATATGGTGGGAAGCTTTAACATAAAGTGTGCCTGTGCAGGGTGTACGTCTCATGACGAATGTTGTCTTCTCCTTCCTGTGATCAAATGTCAGCTCCTATCCCTTAAGCTCTCCAGCTGTCAGTCTTCCAGACTGAAAAGGCTCCAACTCTCTGTTTCCAGTTTAGCAGTGTATCCTCAGCCTGAATAAGGAGGGCTTGTGCTCCCTGTACTCAAACTGGCCTGCGTACATGGAACAGTTTTTGGACCCTGGACTAGGACCGCTCAGTCTCTGATAGATCTCAGCTGTGCCATCCAACTCCTTCTTGCCAGCGGAGCAATTTCTAAGTAGGGAGTGGTTCTCAGCAATGTGGAATAGCGCTAGGGGGATTTTTGGAGGCAGGCTTGCTGACCTAACACTTCGTCCTCAGCTGTGACCCACCCATTCATGGTCCTTGACACAGAACATGACAATAGAGCAGTGCAATGCACACATTTGTTGCCAGATCCCAGGGATAAACTAGTTTCCAAATAATTAGTGCATTTTATTCCAAAGCAGCTGTGGTGGCAATTACCAGAAGAGAAAACAATTAGGTAGAGATTAGAGAGCGGCTGGATTTTATAGGAATGATCCAGATGAGTACCCACTGGACTTTTCATTCATAGTTTTGGATTACTGGAATAGAAAATAAGATTAATTACTTAGATGGCCAATAATTTTCCAGTCAGCCTCTGTCTATATAGCCTATTTTGGCCTTTATGGGAATATAAGTAGTAGCATCACAAGTTATATATACTGCCTTCATTTGTAGTGCTGTTAATAGCATGAATCTACATAGTGATGTAGCTGTATTAGACAGCCAGTCATAACATTATATCAATTTTTCATAGCAAATTAATTGTATGCACAACAGTGAAGTGTCTGTTTACACCTAATGCAATACTGTAGTATTCATCTAATGGTTAGCATATGAGTTTTTATACAGTTCTTAGCATCATCTTGATGTTTCTCTCTTTTTACTGCCTTCTAAATTAAAACAATGGGTACCCACAAATATTCCTATTCTACAACTTGCTTGACTTACAACTAATCCTGGTCTTCCAGGTGGTCCAGGAGGTCCTGTCAGAAAAAACCCTCCATTTGGTTCTCCTTTTTCTCCTTTTACACCAGTGACTCCATTGTCTCCTTTTTCACCCTTTAAAGAGAACACATTTTAAAACATTGAGCTGAAGTGAGATAAGAACTCCATGCAGTGATTTTTTATAATTACATGAAATCTCTGAGCTTAATAAAGAAAAGCATTTCCTTAAAATCTTTTTGACATCACTTCCTTCTTTGGTGATATGGAATGAAAAGGAATGCTTGCTTTATTGAGGCTGCAAGGCTCTCTCAGGGCAGGGGCTAGGTGAGGAGGGGTTTGATGTGGGCAGAGAAAATGCATCTGTTGCGGTTTCCTGCTATTCTACCCAGCAAAACCTTGTTCTGTGCTGTAGCTGGAGGCAAAGGGAAAGTTGGAGAAAGCATGAAAGCCTGGCTTTCTGCTTTTCTCTGTCATCAAGGAAAAAGCAAAGAAAGATTGACATAGAATGGACAGATATTTAAAAGTACATGGCAAAGTGGAGATTACTGTGTACAGGATGAGAGAGAAGCGTGGAGGTGTGTATCAGGATAACAGAAGAGGCACCACACAAAACTGCAGACACTTTGAACTGCATGTCTTCTCCTGTCCTTCATTGTTGATTATCAGTTAGTTTGAGGAACAGTGAATAAGTAAGAAGCTTTTAGGTCATTATGTCTCTGTGCAAAATGAGCCGCAGCAATTGTAGGTTCCTCCTCACATTATTTCCTTCTGTTTTTCTGCTGGGTTTTTCCTTAAACTTTTTTTTAGTCTACTTTGTTTCATCTTTCTGAGAAATAAACTTGTGAATAGAAGAGGCAAAGGGCAAAGCAGGAGTGGCAGGTAACTGCAGAAAGCCAGTAAAGATGGCTATGTCTAACGCCTCATCTGACTTCACTTCTTTTTAGTTTCCCAGCAAACAAGACTATGAAGCTCTCTGTATGGCATGCCATTTTGCAGAGGTGAAGACTAGATAAAAAAATGAGTTCTTTGTAGCTAAAGCTGTGAAGCTACAGACACTACTCTATAAGCTCAAAGCAGCCATACCAGCTCTGCCATGCATGCATGGGGCACTTTATGTCATCGGAATAACTTAGGTGCACGCAGCCAAGCAGAAACAAAATCTGAAAACCAGATGGCACTGAGAGTCCTTCAAGGAAACTGACAGTACACTGCTTTTGGTGGCATCATTAAATGATAACTTGATTCATTTTTTTTCAGACCTTCTACTGGAAAAAGCTCTGTTCATTTAAAAATATTTAAAATAATATTGCATTGGTATTCATTTTTGTCGCTTGAAGCAGTTAGGAGACTAATGGAACAGAGAGGGACCAAACACATCAAGGTACAGGTAAGAGATTCCAGGAAAAGTAGTTCCCATCACTTAAACTTATTGTATTTAGTGTGCTTAAATGATAAATCATATTTATTATACAGAAGTGATTTTTTTTCCCTCCATGTGTTAATTGTTGCTAAATTTTTCTAGAAGCCCTTTAGGAAATGGATGTCTCTTACCTGAACTGGCATGGAAACAAAAGCATTCATTTATGGCAGATAATTTATACCAACTTCTGTTAGGTAACAGTGAATTATGACTCACTTTAATACCACTGGGAATGTAAAAAGCCTCACTAGTAAAGTTTTTTCAAAAGTAATCTTTAGATACTACTGGCATCTGCTATCTCTATACTTGTAACAAACTTGTCTATGCAGCTGGAGTTTAAGAAATTAATACTGTTTGTAATTGCTGTTGCTTTTATTCATTTTGTATATTTCACCATGCTATACTGTTTTATGCTTAATTTATAGTAAAGTATGCTTTAAAAAAAGCTTAACAGAACTCAAACACAAATGGGATATAATTACCTTTATGCTATTAATAAAGTGGCTGAAATATGATGGAGGCAGAGGTGGACCTGAAAAATGAAGAACATACAATAAAGTACAATAATTATCTGAAATTTTATTTTTAAAAGCACTGCTTTGGATATTACCGGTTTAGGAGTTTAAAGGAAAATTATGTACAATAATAACATTAACCTTTAAATCTAACAGATATTTTTAGTGTGGTTTTCTAACAAAGCAAGGCTTACAGGTCCTATCTTGTCAGTCAGTCCTCCACCTTAATAACTTCTGAATATGACTGTGAATTTCAGACAAATTTGAAAGCAAAGAAGGCTCAAAGATTAAAAATTCACAGTTTTCTGGGAAAATGGCAGCTGGGCAGAGGGTGAAAGAAATGCATCCAGACTAACCCCTTTGATGGAAACCAAGATAAAAGAAAAGCTTTCCATATGTTTTGCCAGCAGTGGAGTGGCCAATCAGTAGTTGCATTATCTTTCATGCAAGGATAGTACCAGAACTGACAAGAGAAAGAAACAGTGTTACTGCCATGCTGCTGATCACAGAATAATTGTTCCTTGACATTTTTATGCAGCAAAACCCAATAGCAGAATCAATGTTTATACCACCTGTGTTGTGTTGTCTGCCAATGGTGGTCAGCCAAAGCTGTCAAGCCAGCACAAAAAGTCTAAAAAGCCCTAAAATATTCTGTTTGGCATACACTAGGAAAAAATACTGGTTTACAGCTGCCCATAACAGCTTGATGCATTTTCTTCAAATGTGTTCTCGTTAATTTTTGAGATCTTTGGGTCCAACCCTATGCCAGCCATAGGATCTCAGTATGCTCTCTCAGAGACAATTAAGTCAAATAGACATTGTATACATCTGTATGCTGGGACAGAAATGTATTCACACTATGGCAGCTGTTTTGATTTTATTCCAACCCTGCCAATTATAGCTTGCTGCAGTGATTTGCTTGATCCATGTGAGAGGATGGGGAATGGACAGGTGGAATGAAATGGTACGTGTCCTTCTCAGATGTTACTTAGTATTAATTTCTACATTGGGCAATATCTGAGGTCTTTCTAGGATGACCAGCAAGAAAACTAGGCCTGGGCAAGGTACACGAAGAAGAGGGAGGTCACCACTCAAAGTGGAATTAAAAAATCTGCAGTAGGGAACTGGTAGGCTCTACCTACGCTGGTAGGTAAACCATATTAGATCACTTGAGCCCTGAGGTAAAGTGGCACAGCTTCCATCCATACCGCTAAACTGTCCTCCTCACTCCCAAAGCATGAAAGACTTATCCATACAGCCTATTGCACCAATTCCTAGCTTAAGCTATCCCCTAGACCATCCTATTGTCTGGAGGTGTTACTTCTCGTAGACTGAATCCAGGCCAGGAAACATGGGAAAAATTAAACTGCAGGACAATTGACTTCTGTGTCCTGGGTCTGTTTAATTTACTAGTATAAACAGCCAGAGAAATCTGCCTGACATGGCTTCTCAACAGGCAAACCTAGTTCTGTCCTCTTTTGGAGATGTTCAGTGGAGGGCTGGTAGGTAATTTTTGGCAAGACCTTTAGGGACTGTGTTCCTCCAACCAGAAACACTGAGGTTGTGCTGGAGCATTGCACGTGTGGTTGGAAAACAGCACTTGTGCTCTGGATACTTACCACACCTGTCCCTATACAGAGCAGCTAAATGAAATGTGGCCTAGCATTTACCACTTTTTCTGTTGGGTTCATATTTTTGCATGGAATCAATTAACAGAGCCTATTTGTAAAGTTGGAGAGGAGACATTTGTGAAAAGAAAAAATAAATCCACTGCGTGGACAAGTACCACAGTTCAGAAAGCTTTTCTGATTGCTGGAATTCAATAGACACTGCAGTGGCAGGAGATTCAGCCATCTGTCCCTCAGAGAAAGTTTTGAAAAATTCCTGTACTTCAATGATGTTCCTACTACCCTGCAAATTCTGTTTTGTGAATTTTCACTGTCAATGATTATATGGATGTTTGTGAGACCTAAAGAACTGGTTTGTATGAACGAATATTTTAGCATCCTACATCAATAAGCAAGAACCAAACAGGAATATTTTTTTTAGAGAAGAAACAAAATTGATCTTAGTTTAACATATTTTAACTTCACAAAATATTGAAGCTAGTCAATCTATCTGGATCTGATTGGCAAACAATTAATAAATCTCAGTTATTTTAGGAGAAAGGTGAATTCAGTTTTCAGTTTAACCAGAATTCTTGTGTTATTTTCACCATCCTTCACTAGCTGCAGTTTTACAACAACATCATAAGCACGATCCTTTCATAATCCTCTCCTTCTGAAACACAAGAAATCATCAAGTATAGGTAAAAATACTTGTAGGACATTAATTTGCATTAAGTACAGAACCTGGGAGGGAACAGACATATTCGTAGTGGAGAAATCATCACAGAAGAGAAAATAGCTTTGGTTTCTGTTTAGGAATGCTTCTTGCTTCTTCTTTTTACAAGTTTATTGATGACAAGGAAACACTAACCACTTATTTTAAGGCACTGTATATTGATCAGAATACAAGTTAATGAGGACAAGACAAGAAAATAAATTTTATTAAAAAAACCAGACATACTTTTAAAAATAACCAAAATATCATCTTCAGTCAACAGAACTATGTCTTTGGAATAAAGACAGAAATATCCATATAGATGTAGTTTTGTGTTTATTATCAACACATCAGAGGACAAAGATGATAAATATGGTATAACAACATTAATTTGATATACTGCTTCTTCTATTTCACATAATTTCTGGCACTAACAAAAGCCTTATCTCAATATATGAGATTTCGAAAAATGTATAGAAAAGGAAGAATTTGTAATAGCAATCTTTTCAAATAAATGTTTGTTTCTGTAACTATTTTTGAATGTGTAAGAATTAGCAATGTGTATCAACTTTTTGATACAGAAAAGTAAATCTGTAGTGAGGAACATCTGTTATGATGCTCCTACCACCAGTGAATTCCAGTTTTAGTTCACACAGACTTTTCATGATTATCACAAATAAAGCATAGGATATTAAAAAGTTGGTTAAAATAGAGATCATCTAGTTCCATCTTCTGCTGGAAGTGGGACTGTCATTAACAAATTACTGCCTTGAGCTCAGAATGCAGAGTTGTGTTAGCCTGAAATGGGAAGTACTCAATTTTAGCCTGATTGGCTCAAAAAGATGTACTACAAAATGATATCTCAGGAAGTGGATATGATGTCCTTCTAAGATTTAAAAAAATCTCTGACCAGCCAGTTACATTTCAATATCTATTCTTGTACCTAACACATTCATAATACTCACAAGTGTGCAGTACAGATACTTTTCAGAAGATATTTTTTACAACATTATGGGCTTTGTTGTTCTGTGTGTCAGTTCAGAGAGGAGCCTAGGTATAAGTCCTTTAGGCGGATAAGGCTGCAGGGGTAAGTATCAAAGTACTTTGTTGAATTGCTTTTTAAGTTAAACATGCATTCCTTTACAAGATGGCAATAACATATTAGATTTAGTGTACCTGGTGGTCCTGGAGCCCCTCTGTCTCCCTTTTCTCCTTTTAAGTCCGCTGAACTGTGCGGCCCCCAAGAATCTCTGTTTGCTTTAGCACCTGCCATAAAAGCATCACAAATTCATGAGAACTTGCAAACACAGAAACTATAGCAGTGACAACCAAACCACTGAAAGAGAGAGCAGACTTTTCCATACACGTGGCTGCAGTCCCTATATGCTTGTCTCACTCTCCTTGTGAACATAGAATGGCTGCCTGATTTCCTCTCTTATCAACCCCAACATGTGCAAGAGAATTTCTCTCTTACAAGCCAATCTTTCATTCTCCCTTCCCTAACCACCTAGCCTAAGATCCTGGGAACAAACCTGTTCTCACTGCATTCAAAAATTTCACTGAGGCAAATGTAGAAACAGTTCTTGAGTTATGGCTCTGCATTTGATACCACATATTCTACCATCTCCAGACTCCAAATCAAACCAATAAATGATAATATCTGCAACTGTGAATGCAAAAAATGTTATATGTTATTGCCCCTTCATGTCATAAAAGCATTAATAATGAAGAAAATGTTCTCCGAGAACAGAAATGCTTTTAACACAATTTTCCATCCAGGTGAGCTAAGGGTAGAATTGCACTCAAATACATCCGGATAAACCTATTTTTTCCAGATATTATTCAACTTTCATGGTAACCTTACCCTATAAAATATCTGGGTAAAATGACCTTGGAGTATTTAGACTTCTTAGGTCTGATTTCTCTCTTTGTTCTGCCTGAGTAATTGCTATTATCTTTGCAAAATTCATGTAAAATAACATCATTCTGCCACAGTAACATGTAATAGCTACTTCCTTCAGGTAGAAATGCCTTTTCAAGTTTAAGGTGAGGTGGTCTTATAAGCAGGAAGGGTGCTGAAGTACAATGACAAGCAGATACAAGACACATCTCTTCAAGTAATTTTTAATAGTTCCCTGCCTGTGATATCTTCAACCTCTGTGGTCAGTTGTGATCTATGCTGGGAGCCAGTGGATCACTAAGAACACTAGCTCTTTTCTAACCTGACCTGATGATATTTATGAATTTCACGGGGGCAAGCACAGAAACCCAAGCAAGCTTGGGTACCCAGTCCATGCTTCATGACCTGAATGTCACTTATAAATAAGACTTTATTAGCAATAAATAAAAACTCTTTGAGAGCGCCATGTTACAGTGGACATTTCCAGACAGTTCCTCTCCGCCCTTCTCTTTTGTCTTTCAGCCAGAGGTGAAAGCTGATCATACTCCCATGGGTCTCCCCGTGACCTGTCTGGTGACTCAGCCTCCATCTATGAGCCCATGTTCAAATGCCTATTGACAAAAGAGCGGGGCTTCATTTTATCTTGTGCTGAAACCAATCACACGTTCTTGCAGGTGTTCAGTTAGACAGTTTTCCTAGTTGCCACTTGAACCGTAACTGTCTAGCTGTGACATCTTCAGAATTATTTTCTAGGTAGTTTTCCAGTCCAGTCATCAGTATTTTAAGTAATCTTAAAATATTGAGACCAATAGAGAGCTTACACAATCAAGCTCTGACTTTCTTTTCTTCAAGATATCTTCCTTTACCACATATCTGCTCTTTCTCTTCATGCTGATTCCTTACACTCTTTTCCTTCTCTTCCTTTCTTTTTCCATTTGGATCAAGGTGGCCTGGTCTTTCCAAGTGTCTCAGTCATTGCTGAGGGAGAGGAGCTGTTCCAGTTGCTGACATCAGCCCACTACTTACTTGCTGGACCACGCTAGAGAACTGGTCCCCGGATAGCCATCTCTTCCTCCAGAAACAGCTCCAAACCCAAACATTTATAACTGATATAACATCTACTACTGCTGCATGATTCAACTTGTTTTGCATGCAGGCTCTAACTTGTCTGATTAAACTGTAAACTCTCCATACTCCTTTGCACAATGATGGAAACAGTGGTTTAATTTCCAGGAACATGGGAACAGGGAAACAGGTTCAGGCTGTATATTAGAGACTGCACTACTGTTTTTTTTCCACAAAAATACTTGGAAAGTGTAACAGATAGGCAGGAATAATTTTTTACTATAAGTAGTTAAATAAAAGGAGGAAGACCACTGACCTTATTTCCTCCATATCTTCAGAAGACCTCTTTTTCCATTGTGTACCACTGATCATAAGAAAACTGCTGGCTGCTCCCTGTGAATGCTCTGGGACTTTATTTTAACGTCCCAACTTTTTTTTTTTTCCAGGTCTAAGAAGCTCTGAAGGGGCAAAACTGTGACAGAACTTTCTGCTACCCTTGGAACTGAAGGACTTCCACAAAATTTGGTCAAGGCAGCACGATTTCAACCAGCATTAACCATTTTTTTTTTTTTTTGTCACAGAATTGCTACCTATTTCCCTCTGCATGTAACTGAATCTATCCTTGGAGCATGTCTTTGAGGAAGGACAAAAGCACTGAACCATAGATGCACTTGCGTTAATTTTAATGCCTGGTGCACACAGTAAGTGACCACTTTGTGCTTATCTGGTGGAGTACTAGCTCAAGAATGGAATGTTCAGACCATTACAATAGTCTTAAAACGGGATGAAAACTGTATGTAAATCATGACTTTTCCTCCTTAAACCAAAGAAAGAAGGGATGCATGCTGGAGTGACTTTAGGATTTACTGTTTGGGTTGAGAATTAGTATGCATTTAGAGAAAAGAAACTATAATGATTAATTGGGTAAAACCAACAAGTTTTAAACAGAATTGTCATAGTAAAACCCCTCACTTTCAAGCTTTTACCTAGGCTGAAAGGCTAAAAGGAGCAGAATGCCCTTTGTTAGCTTGGAGTCAACTCTTAGAACTAGGGAGAGTGTCTTGAACCAAGATCTTTGGGCTCTCTGTGGGCATTTATTTTGTTAGATCATGGGTTCTTTGCTAAAAATAAAATATGTACAGAGAATTTTTTTTTGAGTTCCTGTTGCAGGGGGAGACAAGCAATTGAGAGCCTTTGAATTTAAGAGCAGCACTGGACAACCTACACTCTATGGACTTAATTCTGTGGACATAGCCTTGAAGAAGTTTGCCAAGCACAAGACCTAGGCTTTCACTTGTAGGAGGTGAGCCAGTCTTTCAGCAGTAAGGATTCAGAAAGAAAGCTCAGGGCATCATTGTACCCCACAAATTTGACCCTCTACTGTCCTGAAATCCCCCTTCCATTAAAAGGCGTGAAAACTAATGAAACTTTTCCAGCCTTATGGCAATTTTCCCAGGGTCCTCATGTGTGGAGTTTCCCATCCCCCTCTCCTGCTAGCATTATTTCCTTCTTTGTCTGCCTGTCAGGTGTTTATCCTAGCTACCCCTGATCCTGAGAAATTACTCTCTTTTCAACAGGCCTCACCTTCCTACTGAAGGAGGGGATGAGAAACAGTTCTTCTGTCTCACCAGAAAATTCATCAACTCCTCACAGAGATAATTGTTAATAGCTTGCTTCTTTCCCTCAGCAATATTGTCTGGGACTTCAGCAGCCAGTATGTGTTGACTCTGCCTGTGATAATTTTCTTTCAAGCAAAAGGATGAGAGCTCTGATCACAAGCTCAGGTTTTTTTTTCGGTATCAGTCACTGAGAGAAGGGAAGTGTTTTTGACACCATCATTCAAGCACTGTGAGAATAAGACCACCTGGTTGCTTGGGATGTAGTATTAGGTGGACTTTAGAATTTGCATATTAGAAGCATTGCCAGAGCAGAGAGTAATGATTTGGCCCAGCTACGTGTGACATCTCTGCTCTGACGGAGGACTTCTAAGATTAGATCTTGCAGAGACTGTGTTGCACTGCTCAATTTATAAATCTTAGCCTTCAAAGTGCAGACCTAGGCTCACTTGTTCTTTGGCCTGCATATTGAGACTGGACTGAGATACGATCTTATCGTTTAGCCATGAAAGAGTAAAAAGAGCTTAACTCTCTTTCTTAAGAAGAAAATAAAAAAGCTTCTTTAAACCAAGGTACAAGAAAAGAATTACTCACCATGGACATTATGAGGTTCTTGATTTCCAGGGTAAGGAGTGCCCACCTACAGACAGAGAAATCTATTAAAAATTACGCATACACATTAAATAATGGAAATGCATCACTTGATGTGACTGAAAAGTCTGGAAAATTTGCATGCTATCACAGTAAATATTATAACAACACTCTGGGGTTATTTCCAATTTAACAAGGTCTGAGTAATGGGTAATAAAGCTTTTTTTAGTGTTGTGCTTTCTTTAACATGCAACATGCTTTCAGCAAGAGGGTAACAACACGTGTTTTGGAGGCATCAGCAAATTCTACTCTCAGTCATGCCAGTGAAGCATCAGAAAACTCATTCTCCAAGAACAATTCTGAATTTACGTCCCTGCATTTGAAAGCAGAATTTAATTTTTAACGGTAAGATAACAGACTGTGTTTGTAAATTTTTCACCAGACCATGGCTATGCCTGCTGTCTGATGCTGACCTATGCTCCAGATGCATTGAGACCACAACTGGGAGGCAGAAGCTATTCTAAGGCTATTCTGTCCTGACACCAGCCACCTGTAACAGTGGGCATGCTACTTACCTCTACTGCTTGTCCTCAAAATAGGGACAGTGCAGGAATTAAAATGTGGCACAGTACTTGGAAATGGACAAATCTTAGAAATAGCTAGTACTATCTATATGAATGTAAGTAAGTGCATAAAAAAAAATTGAAGGTGCTGTAACTGGCTAATCCTGTAGTATTAGCTCTTAGAAGTCTTACTCACGTGGACAGCTCCATTAACTTCAGAAGTTCAGTTCACATGAGGAAAACTTGTGGGGTTCAGTCTGTAGTTCTTTACTGATATTCATTTATGTAGGCATGTACAGCAGACTTCTTATCTATAAACTTGGATAGGTTTAGGAGATTATTCACAAACGTAGGACAAGGCTATCTAGCATACTCAGATGCACGAAGAGGTGTTTATAAGCATAGGTTTCTATTACTTTTGTACGTAAAAGTTACTGCTACGATTCACTGATTGTAACCTTCTTGAAAAATGACTATTATTATCTGAAATTCAGCTAAAATAGGCTTGTATTTTTTGAATCATGCCACGGAGAATCATAGGAGAGTTGAGACTGGCAGGCATCTCTGGAGATTGTCTAGCCCAAAGCAGGATCAACTACATCAGGTTGCTCAGGGCCTCATCCAGTCTGGTTTCAGAGGTGAGGCTGACTAATCCATATGTGATTATGGACATATGTGATTAACATACAAGAACGTTATGTGGTGGGAACAGAAAGATTTAAGGGAGGAATTCAAAGAGGTAAAAAGATGGTGCCTAGAAGTGGTAGGCCAAAACCGTAGAAATGCCAAATTACCATAGAGTAATGACTATTTTTTTGTTAACAGAATGATCCATAAGCTGGGATACATCTTTCTTCAGCAGTAAGGGTGGGGTGATGATGATTATCAACGCATCTAGTATAGTGTAAGTCAAGAGCTGCTTCTTTGAAATAAGTGAAAGAGAACTGGAATTGAAAATGGAGGAGGGGGCACAATACTATTTTGAGCTATACTGTTTAATAGAAAAGTAGAACAGCCATACTGCACACCACACTATTCAGGGGAGGACTGTGGCTATCAGAGACAGAATCCTTTCCAAGTACTGAACCCATGGCTTAACAGTGCAGTATTGCCCTGAGGAGAGTGCTTCCAGGACTGAACTCCATTTGCAGTTCATTGTAGGATGTAATTTCCATGATTCATTAAACAAAAATTGCATCAGGGTGTTCTGAAAATACAAACACTGTTGGCTTTCTTTTGATACTATGTGTGAAATTGCAGGTCTTTTGAAGGTAACAGAAGCTTTGTCATTTCCTTCAGAAAGCAATGGCAGAGCTTTGCCTGCTGCCATTCTTGAGATAATAAATGTTTGTATGTGAATACACTGCATTTGAGCATCAAATAAAGAACACGATCTCTCTTTTCTGATGCATCTTTCATGCCACAATGAAGTACATAACAAGTCTTATTTTGGACAGGGAAATCGAAAACAGCTAAAGACATAACAACATGGAGACAGTATTTATATTTACATCTGGAAAACACGGATATCTGTATGTATAAGCATTGAGCTTCCCAAAGCAACTCTTAAACTAAGGAAACGTAGGCTTTGAAAGGCAGTAAAAGTGTTAGGACAACCAAGTAATCCATGTGCTTTGAGCAAAAGGTTCTACTGTTTCTAGTTCTCATATATTTTATATATGGCTAATTTTTGGTATCTAAACCCTTCAAAATCTGTTATCTTGAAGACTAGGTAAAACACATCTCTGGTGCAAAGCAGAAGGCGGGGGAGAAAAGCTGCAAAGCTACTGAGGTTACGTATATAGCTACTTTGCTTATGTACTGTCATGGCCATGCATTTTGCTAAGAGCAGGTTCTATGTGTGACTTACTGGCATTTTGCAATGAGGTCTGGGAGAGATTGGGAAAACAGTCTATTGAAAACAGGAAGGGAAATTATGTTAATGAACATAGGTGTAATACAGCAGATACACACCAAATAGATCTAATAGACATGACAGGACAAAGCCTGAAAAATCAGCACCTCCCGAGCACAGAGCCCAGCTTGCCTTCCTGTGCACACAAGCATGGCCACCCACTGTAAACTGTGTTGCCTGAAAGAAGTTTCGATGTTTCCCTTTGCAAGATGTTTCTAGAGCAGCACATTTCTGCTATAGAGATAGACCAGCAACAATCCCCAATTGTACTTACTCCTTTGATATAAACTATACGTCCTGGAGGTCCAGGGGGTCCCGGGGGTCCAGGCAAGCCAGGAAGGCCCTGGTAAAAAAAAGTGGAAGAAGGAAGATATCAGAAAGATCTTCTCATATGTGATACAACTGAGCCTACACAAAGAAGGCCAAGAGGCTCAGAAGGCCCCATTTAACCTAGAAGTTTTGTGTTAAATGGCTTGAGGGGAGATTGAGCATTCAATTACAGGGACCAATCTGTCAGGTGAATTTTAATATTTAACCTAAAGCACCTTGTGCAGAACAAAATGGTCTAAGATTGTTGTTTCCAGGGGGGAAAAAAAACCAAAATCAAACCCCAAACTGGAAGCCCCCAAACAGTAAAAATTGAAGCTAAATTAAAGGCAGTTCTCTCATCCGTGGAAAATTAGGTATCTGAGACTGGTCTGGGATTCTCAAGGCTGCTGAGATTCATGTATTTTCCAGTGTCAGTTAGATAACTACACACTAATTAGCACCTTCAAGGAACCCTGCTAGACTGAAGGCATGACAGCCCTTTACAAAAAAAATATGCCAACTCTCTACTGTATCATTTAAAAACTTGGCACCATGCCATGTCCATCTTTCACTCCATATCAATGCAAGCTTCTGTGAGGTGACACATATAATCTTATCAATCCATTAGATTTTATCTTCCCTGAAGACTCCAGGAAGGAATATTAGAACATGTAGCCTGTTTTGTTTGCTTGTTTGCTTTAATCTCCCAGCCTGATGTACTTCATCTAGTTCTACTTGCTTTAATAGTTTTTGTTTGGTTAGGGCATAAAATAGATAACATGAGCCTTGACACTCTTTGAAGATACAGAAGAATGGAAAATCTACTTTAATAATTTCTGCCATTGTCTAGTCATCTTTTCTGTCATTTTCTTCCAATTAGAATTTGTCCAATTTGTCTGGTTTCACCTTCTAGCAAGTAAGTTTCTATTTACACATTTCTCTAGACGTGAATGCAGCCTTTAGTACCTGGTCTTTTCTTTCTGTGAAGATACTTAGTCACTTACCAATTCTCAGTCTCCCTGTTAGTCAGATAAAGCAGTATCATCGTCTCACTTATATTTATTGTCCAGACAACACACTTCTGTTTTGCAGTTTGTGTGCCATATATATATATATTTTCTTTTCAACAAAATAGAACCAGAGGACTCACACAATAGAATTAAATTACAAAAAGTGCTCTACTGAAATACAGTGACCTCTTCTGATGCCTAGCTGATCTCTACTTTATGACTTCTATGCTAACACAGTAAAGTGCCCTTGTATTTTTCTTCAGCATATCTCTGCTGCAGATGAAATATTATCAGCTGCTGTTGTGGTATGGGTACCAATTTTTCTAGCACAGGTTGCCCCATGACATCAGAACAACCACACAAATTACTCTGCTATTGTGAAACTTGCTGCTTATGCTCAGCAGTGTGTTTTGTTATGTAGTCCAATCTTCATGTTTGCCATGAAACCACTTGTATGAAGTCTTTTCATAAGAATGGACTTGCAGTACCAGGACCTTGGCTTATCACTTGTTATTTCTGTTGTGGTTTTGTTTAGTGAGGGGGGCCTAAGGTGGTAGCTTCTGTAGGAAACTGCTAGAAGTTGCTCCCCCTTTGTTCAGTGGACTCGGCCAGGCCTAGGGTGCAGCCGTATACATATTTAAGAAGGGGAGAAAAGTAAAAAAAAAAGAGAAGAGAAGATGTGAAGAAGCTGAGCAGGGGCAGAGGCACAGAGGGGGAGGCGCAGGCCTCCGGGGCCTTGCAGGCCTCACCCTCTGGCCTCCCGCCAGGCAGCCAACTGGGCCCAACTCAGCCCAGCCTGGCTGCAAGAGGTGGAGAGGAGATGAGATGGATGATGTGAAGAGATTCTGAGAGGCTTCTGCCAGCCTGTTGTGAAGGACCTTTCTTGTGAGAGAAACAGCTGCAGACACCAAGGTCAGTGAAGAAGGACAGGGAGGAGTAATGTGGCTCCTGGCCAAGATTCCCCTGCAGCCTGTGGTGACGACCATGGTGGAGCAGGTTGTCCCCCTGCAGCCCATGGAGGTCCACGGAGGAGCAGAGATCCACTTGGAGCCCGTGAAGGACCCCGCACCGGGAGAGGTGGATGCCTGAATGCGGCTGTGGCCCGTGGAGGGCCTGCTGGGACAGCCATTCTGGAGAGACTGCACTCCGTGGAAGAGATGACCCACGCCAGAGCAGTTTCACGAAGGACTGTGGCATATGAGTGGGACCCCACACTGGAGCAGGGGAGGGATGTGAGGAGTTCTTCCCCCAGCTATGAAGCAGTGGCATAAAACAACGCTTGATGAACTGACTGTGACCCCCATTCCCTCTTCCCCCCTGTGCCACTCAGCTGGGGGGGCAGAGGGGGAAGGTAGTAGAGATAATGTTAAGCCTGGGAAGAGGGAGGGGGGTCCTGGAGGAGGTTATCTTGTTTCTCTGTCTCATTATCCCGCTACTTTTAGAAATAAACGAATAGTTTTCCCCAAGTCGAGTCTGTATTTTGCCCGTGACGGTAACTTTAAGGATTTCTCCCTGTCCTTATCTCAAACCTTGAGCTGTTTTTCCTTATATCATCTCCCCATATTCTCTCGGAGGGTGGGGGGAGTGAGAGAGAGACTGCATAGTCTGGTCCCGATCGGGGCTGAACTATGACAATTTCATAATTATAGGTTGTAGGTGGTCATGGATATGCTATCACCTATGCAGTGATCATTACTCTTGATATATGTACATGGCAACTAAAGCAGGTAGTAGGTATCAGCAAGTATCTCCTTGTTACTAGAGTAGATGCCACTTCACTGTGATATGCTCAAGTGCTGCTGTGCTAGATAGCCAAGAGTCTATGGGAGCATCTTCACACCATACTGATGACCTGGATCAGGAAGCCTTTGTTATACAGAAAGAAGTGGCAATCCCAGATCATTTGCTATTATTTGAACCAGCTATGCTATCAGAGAATAACACATATAACAGTTACACCTGGGAGCTGATACAACTGTGTATATCTCCAAGAACTGTCCAGATATACTCAGAAGTTGACTTTTCAATGACTATTACCAGACAGGAAACAGCAGAAACACGTAATTATATTTAGATAGTTAAAGTTTTTAGTCCTGTCATCATTTTAAAGGAATTCATATAAATCAGACCTGACTTAAGATTTTAAAAGGATTTTTTTTTCAATTAATTGCAATACATAAGAACTTACATTAAATGCTTCGCCTCGATCACCTTTCACACCTCTCAGTCCATTCAGTCCTGGGCGGCCCTGAAACAAGGTGAAATAGTGTAGTATGTGTCAGAAGCAAGTTCCTCTAGCTTTATTCCACTTGAGAGCATAATACATACTGGACGTCCTGGGAAACCAAGTTCTCCTTTAGGTCCAGTAGGTCCTATTGGTCCCTGGACGAAAAAGAAAATGTGATTATAGAGAATATATAGAACATATCTTTGACATATTTTTGATTATTTAGAATAAAAGGCATAGTTTTATATTTGCATTAAAAATCAATTTGTGATTGTCTGCAGAGAATGCACAGAATGTCCTCTCTACTTGCTCTGCTGAGGACTGCATATAACAGTCAACTCTGGCTTGGAAAAGACTGGTTATCTGAAATTAAGTCTGAATTCTCAGCCATTTGTAGGGTGTGCAATTCAAAACTGAGTCACAATGTATCAAAGGAAAATTAAATCCATCGGTAGAAAAAACACGGTGATGTATGCTTTACGCATCTCCTTTTTGTTTGCTTTGTTTTTCTAATTATTTTTTTTTAATTAGGCCCTATAAGGAAATGTCTGTGGATCAGCCTGAGAACTCATATAGTGCTAGGCTTCTACACACCTCTTGCCAGCCTAGGTATGTGGAGTTATAGGACTGATAGTCAAAACACAACAACTCTTTATACAAGAGTGGTAGAGACATCAGGCCTCACAAAGTGATACAAGTGACTGCAAACATAAAGGGCAAGCAGGCTGCCTGGGAAAAGTGGTCTAGGACTATGGATGATCTGGCATTTGCAAGCATGCAACTTCTAGGCAGCCAGCAAATGATCAACAAAAATCTGTAAAGCCAAGGATACCACATCTTTCATCTGTTATCAGCTTCCTGAAACTCAAAAAACCCACAAGAGTCTAGACAGTCTCTTTATGTATGTATCAGCCTTTCTGTTTTCATTTCCTCTTTTTTCAGTCTGGTGAAATGCTGAGAGATACTCCTTCTTGTGTTACGGGTAATGTAATCTCTGCCTGTAGATCTCATGCAGATACCACTTATAGATGACAATTGATGTGTTTAATCCTGAGAAATCACAGTAGTTTCAGTGTGATTATGATAACAGACTTTCTATTGGTACTTGCAACATGGTGGTTAGCACAGACCTGTGCTGATGGAAAAAACACATTGGCTATTGCACTGCTTACCACAATTTCAGCACATCACTTTATGGTAACAAATATTCGTTTGCATTGTTACGGCTATTTCAATTTCAAACAATCAAAAAACCAAGAGAAATGCCCATCTTGCCACTAGCTCTTGACTGTTAAGGAAAGCAGAGACTAAGAAGGAAGGAAGCCTGTTGCAAAATTCTCTTTCAGTACCTCAAGGGGGCCTACAAGAAAGATGGGGAGAGGCTGTTCAGTAGGGCCTGTTGTGAAAGGACAAGGGGTAATGGTTTTAAATTAGAGGGAGGTAGATTTAGATTGGATATTAGGAAAAAATTTTTGACAATGAGGGTGGTGGAACACTGGAACAGGTTGCCCAGAGAGGTGGTGGATGCCCCATCCCTGGAAACGTTCAAGGCCAGGCTGGATGAGGCTCTGAGCAACCTGATCTAGTCAGGGATGTCCCTGCTTCTTGCAGGGGGGTTGGACTAGATGACCTTTGAAAGTCCTTTCCAACTCTAACCATTCCATGATTCTATGAAAATTGAGTCACCTTAATTAGTCCAGTTCTGTTGCCATGTTGTCTCTCAGTTCAAGGCATAGAGGGAGCACTGGCAAGTGAAGAGCTAGAAAGTTTGCAGGAACTTTATACATCGATAATTTGCATACTCAGAGTTTTGCATCTCATCTAATCAGCAGAATATTGACATGGGAACAAAATCTGGATTCAAATACCAGTCTTGTACCAAATCATTTAATGAATTAAACTATTGCCATATTGATAGAATTTTCAATTAACAAAACCTTTTTTTTTTTTTAAACTGGTAAGCGTTTGTCATTGTCTTTATGTAATATTATTTCATTGAAAAGTGATATACATTCATGGAAATGAATCTCATCTCATGATGAGATGATTTATCTTAGCATCAAACTGAAATTCATGGATTAAATGTTGTAATTTTTATTATGCCAAAAGTGAAGACTGGATTGGAGATGAAATTCAGAAACGGTTAATGTGTGAACATACTGATTCATAATATCACTATTGTAATCAGAAGTTAAAGATCACTAATGGCAGTCGAAACTATTTGAAGATGGTAGGACCCTTATTAAACTTCTATTTCATTTCCTGTTTTAAGGTAATTTCTGCCCATATGATCAAAGCTAATCCCTGTGTCTAAAGCAGGCAATAGATTGCTGGTGGACTCCGGCAGACGTGAACTTCAGTATTGTGCCCCCAAGCTTTCAAAATGATTCAACTCACCCTTCCATGCTACCATATTCAATAATGGAATTTTAAAAGACAGAAATCCAAAATGTTATTGGGCATTTTTCTATTTCACTTTTCAGTATTTGAGCCTTTAAAAAAACCCCAAATCTAAGCTTTACTGAGCAATGGAGATGATCAGAAACAGACATTTTTTATTCGTTTAAATGAAGTGTCTGGATCTCATGCTTTAACTGGAACTTTAAATAAACACCAACAATGTGAGAGTTGGCCATGCTCGAGCCGCCTTTACTGGTTCCTCTGTCAAAGTGCCAGCCCACCCCTGACGGATGCTAGTGACTCCCTGAGACAGAAGCCAACAGTCACAGCGAGAAGTGAAAGAGGAAGTGAAGAAGCCACAGGAGACTGCTTATCAGAAAAGGAAATTTCATTTACAACAGCAGGGAGTCGATTTGCACAGACTGACACTGTGGTTCTTACTACGGGCTCCTCCTCAGTAATGTGCAGCAGTCTGCTTCAGTGAATAGCATAATCAAGGAGGTAAAAGATTCTTATTTCCCCTGTGGCAGGTGGCTGGATTCTTTGTGTCTCTTCCGCCTTTGCTGTTAACAGTACTAACCTCCTGACTATCCCCAGCTCTCATCTGCCAAATCACTATTTCTCTGTAGCTCCTTGTGCTCCAAGCTCCTGTAATCCTTTGTTCTGTCCAGCTGAAGTTTCAAAAACGAGGGGAGCAATAAGTAGGGAATTTTTTAAAAATTCTGGAAACTTGTGTACAAGTTCATTGTGCTCTGACAGCATAGAGGAATGATCAGAGCCTCCAGCTACCACAAAGCTGTTCTTGGGCCAGAATCTTACTTTGTGCAAAGTGGAACAGAACCATTGTAAAGAAAACTTTGATAAGTTATGCCAAAGAGGCTCTGGCCGAGCACTCTGAAGTCTGCATATTTTTTCTGCACAGCACTCCTGCTGACTACAAAGGGATTTTTTTTTCTATGGGACAACACTGAATTGAATCATCCCCATTGGCAGTGATGATCAAACTAGAGTTCTGCACTAAGAAGAGGAACTGGCTGAGCAAAGTCTTGAGACAAGTTCTGTGTGCCAAATTCTCCTGCTGGCAAAATTTCCTCTAAACGGCCTTGTCTGCGTGCTGAACGGTATGAAGCGTCTTGTGGCAGTACAAAAGGAGATGTAAACACAGAGTTTGGGGCTGATAAATAAAGAACATGTCCTGAGCAGTGCACAGCAATAGGATGAGAGGCAACAAACACAAGCTAGGACATGAGAAATTCCATATAAATATAAGGAAGAACTTTTTTTTTTTTTTTACCCCAAAGGTTGTCAAATACTAGAATGTGCTGCCCAGAGAGGCTGTGGAATCTCTATCCTAAGAGATGTTGAAGACACAATTGGGAAAAACCTCAAGCTAAATAGACCTGCTTTGAGCAGTGGTGTGGACTAGATGATCTCTGAAATTCATTTTCATTCTAAATTAGTCTATGATTCTATGTCAAGGTGAAAGGATAGACTCATCTTGCAGTCATACAAAGAGAAGAAAAGGAGCTCCCCTTCTGGTAAGTTAGGATAGCCCTCTCAAGGTATCCTGATACGCAGTAATTAAGAGAGCAGTTACTCAACACACCCAGTTAGCCCCTTTTAAAGACCACAGAAACTGATGGCAAAATCTACACATCTTGGTGCTGAGAAACGACAGCACCTATTAAAGTTCACTTAGGCAGAACAGAGACTAACTAGGCAACATCAAAAGCAGAAGCAAACACTCAATATCCTTGATCTTTGGAATGCTAGACTAGAATAAATTAATTCCTGCTCTAACACTACTGAGTCTGGACAACTGTTCTTATTTTATAACTAATTTCTTGCGCTTTCAAACAACATTCTGTGTCCAGTCAAAAATATCAGGCCAAGTACCTGAAAGAAGGCCTCTAAATCACAATTTTGGTAAATGGTCTGACTCTACTGCTTGATTTGCAGTTTCCTCAGAATCCAAGGTAGTTGCAAATTTTTGGTACCGACAGAAATTAAGCCTGATGTAGTCAGTTGTTTTAATGTAAATCATACAAATAGAGAATAATTTAGATTGGAAGAGACCTTTAGAAATCAGTCAGTCCAACCTCTTGCTCAAAGCAAGACAAACTTCCAAGTTAGGTCATGCTGCTTGGCAGATTGTTCCACAATCCACCATGTCTCTGAGCACCTATTTCTGTGTTTAACCACTTATACTGTGAATTTGTTTCTTTATATCTAATTGGAATTTCTCCTGCTGGAACTTGCGATCATTGACATTTGTCTTTTTCCTGAGCACCTTTGAGAAGGACCTGATTTTCTTTGTTTTATAATTCCTTTTCAGGCAGTGGCACGGAGCAATTAGAGCTCCTCTGAGACTTTCATCTTCAGGGCTAAACAAACCCAGTTCATCCAGACTCATAAGTTATGTAAGTTTCTAGCTCTGACGATATTTCACTGTTCGTTTAGATAGTAACAGATACATTTGTGCTACTGGCATTTAAATTCTGAATCAAGCCAGTAGTTTACAGCACCACATATCTAACAACCACATTCTTTTCTGAAGGACATTGATCATCCCGAAGCGTGAATACTTCTTATCTTATCTCAAAAGGAATGAAAATCTAAAACAAACTACCTTTACATTTACTATTATCTGTAAAACCAAAGCAAAATAAAAAAAAAAAAAAGAATCCACTAATCTTTGAAAATGTCTTACCATTGGCCCCACTGGTCCCACCACTCCAGCTTCACCCTGTTGAGGACAGACACAGATAGAGAAATGACAAGGTGAACTCCTGCAGTATCTAGCAAAGGTGGCTGGTAACAAGGCCACCAAATATTCTGGAGGAACACAGCACAGTATTAACTCACCTTCTCCCCTTTTCTTCCTAATATTTCAGTGAAAGATCCATTGGCAGCAATGATAGCTCCTGGTTCTCCCTTTTCGCCCTGCAATTATCAAAGTCATTTTATAGTGTTTACAAAGCAGTTCTCAATGAATCAGAAGAAGTCAAAGCAGCATTAGTGCTGTTTGAAGCATGACAGATTAGTCATGCTGTGATATCAAATAGAATATGATATCAATGTGAGTAGGGTGAAGCTTGATTCTGGAGGAGAAAAGGGCTGATCTTTCTTAAAAGATAATAAAGCACACTAAAAATATCCTGCTCCTGTAAATCGCCCTGAGATGAATGAGTATTTATTTTTCAAAAATACTTTTAATTGTTCTCAATAGATCAACTATGTGAAATATGCTGTGTTCACAAGAGATCTCTGCCAAAGGCAGACAGGCTGCTGGTGTCTTCTTGCGTACCATCAGCTTAGGCAGTGGTCAGGAAATCCTGCTGGAAGTGTCAAATCTTGATAAAACACTAAGGGTTCTGATTTTACTGTCGGGAAAGCATGAATTGTTCTCTCTCTACGTCCGGCATGATGCAGTTTTATTACCTTTAATGAAGGCCAATTCCTAGCATTCAAACTATGACCCTTTGCATTCCACCTCATCAAGGGGTAATTCCATTGAATAACGGCCATGAATTATCATTGCCCAGTGCCAGGACATGGTTGACACTCTGGATCTTTCAGCTGTAACTTTCCTCCTCCTAGCTCAGGCAGTTTGGTACAATAGCTTTCCCAAGATCTCTAATAGAAGAAATCTGGCTTGAAACTAACACTTGATTGTTGATTAAAATGACAGTCCAGGTTATAGCACTTCCACTGAGCAGGAAGTGCTACAACTCAGTTCCTCTTGCAGGTCTTTGAATCTTTAGATTCTTTGGAGTGTTCCTTAGGATACTTTGGATCTTTGGAGTCTCTCTAAGGCTTGTCTTCACTGACTTTATCTTCTGCAATTTTATGGACCTGAGGTTGCAAAAGAAGCATCCTTAAAGTAAAATGCTCCTAAGTGTCTGTGCACCTTCATTGTGGTTCCCAACTTCATCAGTCTTGAGCATAACCTGGTGTTCATGCTTCAGAAACAGCCTCAGCCTATGTCATCGGTGGGTACAAAATATAATGTCTTCAAAGTTTTGATTTCCTTCCAGTGTTGACAGCAGAAGGAAAAAAAAAAAGCAAACAAAAAAAACACAACAAAAAACTCCAAACAAAAAAATCCCGCAATGCAAACCAAAACCCACATGAATGGTTTTAAGGTTGAGCTTGATAATTTTTTTTGCTCTCTATAAAAGAACAGGAATTCATATGACAAAAGGGGACTAATATTTGTGGCCTGAGATGTTTTCTTCTGAGCAATGAAGATGCTGTTCATCTACAATCCTATTTCAAACCATAATTAACCACTTCCAAGCCTTCCTATTACTTGTCAGAAAGTGATGTGAGCTGCTTACAAAGAATAACAAGAAAGTGGCTTTGTTTTTCTTTTTGTTATCCCCAAGATTGAGGATATTCCCCTCCCCTGCTTCCTGCAGGCGGATGAGAAAGGGAAGAAAACAGAACAACAGCTGCAATATTTACAAAATAGCAGAGTCAGTCCTTAGTCGCCTTTCAACAGTGCTACAAAATCAACACTGTTGTGCAGAAATAAGAGAAAGGATTGTAAGGAGAGAGCTACCCAAGGCCTACACTTTCTTCGGGAAAGGAAAATTGCAGTCCTTGTTCCGTAGGCAAAGCCCTCTGTGCCAAAGGAGGAGGAAAAGATTAATCTTTTTTTTTCATTTGACCTTTCAGTTAGGATCCCAGGTTGTCAGCACAGAAAATCAACTTGCAAGAAGAGGTCACCTCATATTTAATATGTATGCAAACTTACTCTGACAAGTGCATACAACACTGCTGAGTTTCAACACTGGAGCAGGAACATTAGCTCTCAGTAGTATTATTTCAAGCTATTTTGTTTTGCACTCCCTCAATTTCCACTTAGTAAATTTTTCACATCTACTTATTAACATCCAAATCCCTAGTAAAATTAGAATCATTAAACTTTTCATATCACTAAGTATTTGTTATCTAACACATTTTGCAGCATGTACTTTACCCTATGTATTTTCTCTTACCTGTTGTCCTTTGGGCCCTTGTGGTCCAGGCAAACCAGTATCACCCTTCAGTCCCCGAGGACCCTAAGCAAATCCAAGTACATAAATCTATGGTGAGATCTGCTACGAATATGGAGCTAGGCCATTTTACTAAATGCTATGAATCACTCTGGTTGCAATCTAAGAACTCTGACAAGACTAAATTGCTGTCTGAATCAAAGTATTCCCTAAACCAAATATAATATATGGAGAATCTGTTATAAAAAGAATAAAACAAAAAAACCTCTTATGTTTATCACAGTGTAGATGATATACACATTCGAAAGAGAAATATGCAAACATTAATAAGAATGGAAATTCAGCCTAAAATTCTCTATTTCCTTCCTAATCTATTCTCTCTCCTTCCACAATCATTCAGCCAGACTGAATTTCAACAGAATTTCTGAAGCTATATTTTTAACAGTACTTTTAAAAAATATTTTTACCTGAAATAGAGATTACATATTTGAAAATTAGATAATTTCTGTATCTATTCTGTGGTGAAAGCATTCTGTTCAGATCACATTTTATTTTACAATCTTCCATTATAAGTGCATTCAGAAGCATTTGTTTTACCCAACAGGAACTAAATTCAAGTCTACATAATTTCTGCATTAATGAAGAGATAAATAAAAGAACTTTTTCCGTTTTCATGTCTATAGGGACTCTATAAATGCTACAGAGATGAAGAATTCATTATATCACTTTCTAAATGTTATCAGCTCTTTTTCAAGTGAAAAATATTTTTAAGGAGTTCCCTCCCTTTCTTTGGCTTCCTATGCAGTCCACAACACCCAGGACTTAGAAGACAACCTTCTGTAGAATTTTGGGCAATTCACCAGCATTTTGTCAACATCATTTGTCAGCTTTCCCAGTTTTCTTCTTAGTTATTCTCAGGCAATAGACAAAGGGTCCTGAGACCATGTGCACGCATCTGAATTGTAAAGCAATCATAACAAGGGAAAATAATTCTATCACGTTATATAGAATATAAATATAATAGTATAAACAATACTACATGAAGTTCACAAGCCAGATAATGTTTATATGGTGTGGCAGTCTGAGCATCATAGCCAGGTAGCATAGTATAAGGTACATTTTGATACTATGGCTGTGCTATGCTTCCATAGTGGCACTGGTTTGTTGTTATAAAAATAATAAATGTTTCCTAAAGGATTAAAAATTAAGGATGCAACTTCTAGGGCTTTACTGTACTATGTAGTAGTGATTAGAAAAGTCTAAAGAGTAATACAATTACATAAGTGTATGAAGATAACTAAGAAGTCCATTTGTTTCTCCTGAATTGCATAGGTCTTTTCCTTAGGTAATAATTTTTCATTAGAGTCAATTACATTTAGATTTAAACTACAGAACTGATTCTGACATAAACAGAAATATGACGTGCATATCACAGTAAACTTCATTTCTGGCAGAGTTAATTTCTACCATAGTTGTTGATTCCATAAAAACCTACAGACTCCCATATGAAAATGTGTTAGACTTTGTGTAAATTCTGTTTTAAATATTAAACTATATTGAAAAATACTTACTTAAATCCAAGGAATATCATACTTACAGGAAATCCTGGTAGTCCTGGTTTTCCATCTTGCCCCTAAAAAACACAAAACCCCCACCTGCTTACAAACACGTTACTGACTTGCAAAACAGAACATATCTTTTCCATGCATCACATAATTTATGAATGTTAACTGATCTGAAACTGGATTAAGAACTTCATTCAGCCAATGGTAAGGTGGTGAACACTCCACAACACCCTATGCTTCTAACTTTTTCTGGGACATTAGCATTTACTTTCCAAAACTGAAGGGACAGAGATCCAGGAACAGATGAAGAAAGGTGACATTTTCCACATATGAAAGGTGTACAACCATAATTCAACCTCCTTTAATCTTTCCAGAGTTCAGCACAGAGATCACAGTAGCCCTCCTACCTTTAACATTTTGTTCCTGTTTGTCTGTGGATAGAAAATAGAGTTTGTGATAAGCTGTGAATAGAAAAATGGATTTGGATTTGTACTGGGCATATTTAAGATTGCCCCATTGTGATATCTGCAGAAAGACACTTTAGTGTCTGTTGGGACTATAACTCTAACAACTACTACAAAACAATGCATTTCTGCTGGGTTCACAAGTCCACTCGTCTATGTCTATGTTGTTTTGAGAATCTAAGGCTTGAATGGCAACTACTTGCAGTAGCAAAACTCACACAAGACAGTCTGTGCTATCCTGGCATCCTTTTATGTCCAGGTATCAGGAGAATCAGGTCTTTAGGAAGCACACCAAAATAATCTTCCATGAAAGTTGCTTTACCAGAAGCACCACTGGATGCAGCCACAATAATATGATGCCATCCTACCATATGAGAAGTGGGTAAGAGGCATGCTAGGCTAACAGATAGAGGTTAAAAGCTTTTATTGGAGCTTCTTCCTAGTTTGCTGACAGATTTAGTTAATATTTGTTTTGGAACAGTTGCATTAATAAGATACATGGGGTTTTTTTTTCAGGTTATGGCTATGTAGAGTGAAATTCTGCTATGAGGTACACACAGTCTGGTCTTCCTTGTTTCATCAGGGATTGAATGTGAGGAAGAGAACTGTGCTCACAAGTAAGAAAACAGATTAAGAAAATACACAAACAACAGTCCACAAATGAAACTAGCTGTGAAGTAAAATTAAAATTTTGCAAAGTACAATATACTGTAGACTTTCAGGCAAGTTTGAACAGACTCCACAGCCTGGAAATGGTAGATTTCTCTTTGGATCCAGTCCTAGGTATTTGAAATCATTACCAAGAAGTATTCAGAATTTCAAATATTTGACTGAACTATTTTGCAGCTATACTCCTAGCTGCAAAACAGAACCTGAAATTTCACATCTGTTGTTCTCTCATGAGATTTCCAGTTTTTCATCCACAGATATAACTGCTGTGAGGCTAAACTCATACACAGGAGCCTAGCACTCCTAGTTGCAGTCTCAAGCAGAACTGAGCAAAATACTTCATCCGAACATTTTATGACTTGAAAACAAGAACAGGAAAAAAATAGAAGAAATGCTATGTAAATCTTGGTCCCTATTTTTGCATCAGTTCTACTTTTCTATCATTCTGAGCATACAGTTCAGATTCAGAGCTATTCTTTCATACAAATATGTAAAAGAAATTCATTCTCACACAGAATTCAGTTCTGCCCTGAGGTGCTTCCACAGATCTTAGTGCTGAAGTTAGCAGGAACACAATTCTAAAGCATAGAAAACTCAGCTCTAGCTGATACTTAAAAGGAGGCATGGAAGATAGAGCAAATCTGAAGATTTAATAAAACAGCATATACTCACTGGAGGTCCAAGCAGTCCTTTAATTTCAGTAAAGTTCAAAATTCCATCTGTATCATTGAGTAGTAGCTAAAAAAGTGATTAAAGAACAGGTTATTTCAAACAGTAAATTGACTATCTAGGGCACGCATATATTTTTAGAAATGTATGGACAATTAAAGCATCCATTTAGAGCTATGGGGAGAAAAGCACAAATAAGGTCACAGAAAGGGCTCTCTACTTCTAATTTCTGCTGTACATCTCAAACAACAAAACCTAGCATTTGTTTTACACTTCTTATGTAAGGATTCAGAATGCTTTCAAAACTTTAATTAGTTGGTTCTAATTTTTAATTTGAAAACTATGACACCAAATGTTACAGCCTGAAGTCATTTCTCTTCAGTAAGACAAAGATCAAAATGAAGGTTTTATACTGCTGGCATTCTAAGATGGTGAATCCATCTGATCACACTCATCCTGTTGTACAGTTCAAGTTATATTCTGGACATATCTGCATCCCACCATGCAGTGACGTGTAAGTGCTTGCTCCACATAAATGTTGTACGTGAAAAGAGATCCTTACTTAGTCTTTGTCATTTGTTTAGTTTCCTTCACTCCAACAGTTCCATTTATTGTGTGCCATTTTTGCCTTCTTTTGGGTTCAGAAAGATCTACTGAATCTCCTTAGAGGCTTGAACCTGTCCACTTGTTTAGCAGGCAAGCCATGCCATCCATTTCAATATAAGGCTCTGTGTGCAGCCGTGTATTCCCATTCAATGTAATGAAAATCTTCTGAATTTCACAGGGCCAGTGCAGGGCATGCCTTCACGTGCCAGGGATTCACTTAGCACATGAATAAGCATGTTGCCACTGAGGTATTGTGAAATCTGAATGCCTCCTCTGCTTGTAACCATATGCAGATCAATCCTTTCAGATGACAATCTTTTGCAACATTTGCTATGAATACAGTGTACAGGAACTAAGTTTGAAGCTACCCCTGCCTTGAATAGGAGATTGGGCCATATGGCCTCCAGAGGTCACTTCCAATTACTTTAGGAGTCTCTGAGTAATATTTTTCTAATCTGGGATGTGACGGAGGACACAAAAGAGGACTGCATGAACTCTCTGCTGCATTGCTCCAGGAGTAGCATGATGATGTTGGTCCCACTGTATTCCCAGCTCTATATGGCCCAGAAAGGGAACGGGACATGGGCTGTTACTTTAATGACAGTAATAAAAGAGTCCTGCTGCTGCAATTGTTCGGCTTTATCTACAGCTGGTGGCAGATATCCAGGAGCCCTGGGTTTACACTCTCTTTTCAGTGTGGAATTACTCAGTATTCATTCTTTTTGGGCTCAGTCCAAACCGTATTGAAGTCAGTGGAAGTAATCCCAAAGGCTTTGCTCAGCTTGGTATCAGGCACTTTGTATATTTTATAAATAGAGTTTAGCTGCAAATGGCAATTGTGGTTGGAAGTCAGAAAACTGTACAGGGTGCTGAAGAAGATATGAAAATAGAGTATAAGGATCACAAATTAGAGAAAAAGATGGCACTCTTCACAACTTGCTCCAGGTATATAGCTATTTATCTTCCTTGTTGGATGTGCAAGCAGATTTAGTAGGAACAAACCAGCAATGTAACTTTTCAACACAGCAAATCACTTCAGAAAGTGCTGACTACAAAGGAAGGACAAAGTTGTTTTCTGTATTTTCTTCACTGTTATGAAGAGGGGAAACAGTAGTTTTTAGCATGATTGTCTGGGTTGGGTTCTAAGGAAACCTTCTGCTTTGAATCCAAATGGCATGAATACATCCTTATTAGAACTACAGAAAGAACATAGGAATCAAAATTTTTTGACATGTGGTTTACACCTCAACATTAACCTTTCTCCAGGCCTTTCATTCAGTTCTTGTACCTAAACTATGGATGAATAATGGCAGCAATATATAATTGTTTAAAAGTTTTAAATTTAAATTCAATAACATTTCTTTATTCAAAACTATTTCTGTACTGTATCCAGCTAAATTGGAGTGTTAAATCGTAGCAACAATTAATATACTTTACTGGTTATCATAATTCCATGCATGAAAATGAACTGGATGTCAGACATTATGCTCCAGAAGAGTGAAACAGCCAATATAGGATGAGGAATATTGATTTTAGTATTTTGGAATATCAAACAACAGCAAACTGAGGGACATTGTTTTTTAAATAGGACCATTCAGAGCAGATTTCCTGACCGACAGCAGGAGGCAAAAGAGGCAGAAATTACTCCGAGCCTCTGAGACCCATGGTGTTGGTAGGTACTGCATGCAGAAGCCTGGAAATGGCTAGGTTCCACTGCAGGCCTCAGTTTTATCTTATAATATATTTTCACTGTGTTAGAAGTGGCCTCTGAAGGAGTCAAAACCCCTTAGTTCACATAGGGGCCAGGTTAAATGAGGAGGAAACCAAGGTCCACTTTTCAGTGCAGTTCAATCAATGTTATTGGCCAGATACTGGTGAGGCCTGGCCCTGAGCCACATCTGTCCACGTCAGATCTTAATATTTCAACCATACTGGAACTGCACCATCTCTTTAATTTGTTATATTTTGATCAAGCAGCATAAAATCTGTTTAGTTGTAGCCACACAGCCCTTCATAAGAAACCTTCCTTCCAACTCTGGTAGATCAGTCCGTTGAACTTCTGTAGCCCAAAAAGTATCGTTGTCTTTGGCTACACAATGGTTAAATGAGAGAACTAATAGACCCTGACATGGGGAGTGATCTCTCTAACTGCCCTGTGGTTCACCTAGATCACTTAATTGATTTCTGCTGCTCTACCCATGTCAAGCTGATATCCACATTGCAACAGCCTGTACTGGTATTTATTTTAGTTCTGTAATTCCAATGGCAACTGATAGGTTTACTTGCAGTATTTCTTTCCATATCTGAAGCTAACTACAAAAGACAAGAGATTGAGTCAACAAAATGTATTTGGATAATTGAAACTTCTATCTCAGCAAATGTTTAGTAAGCAAAGGTCCTTTTTCTTACACAAACATTTGTAAGGTAGGTAGAACTCAATGTCATATATAGTGACATATACTTACGCACACATGCATTTAATTAACTGTACAAAATCCATCATATCAAGTCCTCAGATAAATAATCTGATTAACAATATAGAGGATTTGAAGCATATGAGGATAGATGGCTCCTGCTGTACCTGCCAGAATACCTGTTTGCTACAAACGTAAATAAAGCCACATACATTATGCACCCTTTGTAAGAGAGCTTACTTCTTAAACTCCAGGGTATTTAGAGAAGGAAATGGGTTTCTGCATGGGTTTCTAGCACACCTAATGCAACGCAGCTTCTACCAGGCTCCACACATTTCTGCAACGCATGGGGAAGGTAGTTCCTACAGAAGTTCTGTAGAATTCAGAGGATGCACATTATGTTTCTTCAGACATAGCTACACATTAGATAGACCTGCGGACTGATACTATCACAACGTATAGGGAGCCGTGCTGCCTCCACCAAACTAGTGTCATTAGTTTGCTATGTCAGCTTCAATAATCTTCTTACAGTTCTTATACATACTATCCTCCCTCTGAGGCTCTCACAGTGTTTTTTGATGTATTTATGAGCTAAGGAGCAACACATTCAGGCTCATTATTACTGCAAACAGAGCTGTTTAGTCATTTATAAGAGTTAAGGCCCCACAGTGACACCATTACAGGGCTATGAGAAAGAACATGAATTTTACAGTAGCATTTCCCAGAAACTCCAACAGAAACACGATGAAGTGTTGAGCTGGTGACAGTCCCACTTTGAGTAGGACTTCGAACTAGATGATCTTCAGACACCCCTTCCAACCAACATTTCTGTGAATGTATAATTCTGCTCATCCAAGACCTTAGGATCTAAAGGATCCTAAGATTCTTGGTGGATACCCAGTAAATTCAGTAAAAAAACTAAACTTTTTGGGGACTGGATGCCAATTTATGCTATATTTGTTATCAATAGTAGAAGTCTAAGTGAAAGCCTAGTAGTTTCAGCCAACAAAAAATGTTGAATGTAACTCACCTTTCTGATAATGTTGGTGCCCAGCTCTGCCTAACACAGATTTCTCAGCTGGGCATTTTCCCTTCTTGCAATCACAAATCACTTCTTACTGCCGTTATATGCATTTCTACAAATGAGTCTGACTGTTTTAGGCACCTTCAGCTCTCAGAGGTGAAGAATTTCCTCCAGCCACTCACAGATTCTCCAGTTCTTCATGTCATAACAAGCCAACTACAAGGATTTGTGTCGTCAGCTTGAAATGGTGATTCATCCTTATCGCTAAGCCTTCATTACTACTAACTAGTATCGTTTTTGTGAAGGCCGATGTACACAAAGCAAAAGTGACTGAAAATATACATGCAGCTAAAGGATATCAGACAGTTTTTATGAGCTTCTAGCATTTTACCCTTTGGTATTTCTGGCTGTTGCTTCCAAAACAGAGTCAAGTGCTCTGGGTTGTATAATGGACACTTGTCAGAAAACACAACGTATCTCCTATATACTGCTGTGTTTCAGGTGCCTTGCTTTGTTAAACATTCCCAGTTTTGTATTTCTCTGTTGATTTTTATCTTATGTTCACAATTCCTACAGAATCACCTGGAGAGTTTGTAAGAAGCTCTCAATTCAATATGACCCCATAATTCTTGCATGCAAGCTCTTCACTCACTCTCCATCCTATTTTGTCTTTTGAAAAAAAAGCCATTTGATATAGAGACATATTGAGATTTTTTTTTGTTTTGAGGTAGACTTATGACCTGAACATCAACAACAGAATTGCCAGTTTAACTGTTTGTGCCCTCTTCTTTGTAAGATGGGTTACAGAGACTTTAATGCTTGACAAACATGCTTACCTCAGGTATTGCTATGATCGGTCCTGGTGGTCCTGGTGGTCCAGGCAGTCCCACAATACTCTTCCCATCCTGTCCTGGTTCACCCTATTTCAAAAGCATTACAGACAGAAAACCTATTTACTAAGTGCTACATTTTACATAGGTTTCTCAGAAAGAATGAAATCCACACAATCTCACCTGAGGTCCTGGGTCACCCTTCTCCCCTTTTGGACCCTGCATGTGATAAAAAAAAAAAAAAAGAGCATAAGTGATTTGAGAAGGGAAAATTGTGAAAATACACTTTCTCTAACTTCACAAAAAGCACAAGAGTGAAACACAGGTACAAAATGATTGATCCTCAGCTCTTTCAAACTGCAGATGGGGCCAGCTGGTTTCAACTCAGACCCACTGTGGGTTTGATGTTTAAAAGTATTTCACAGCATGTTTGACAGAGTTCACAGATGACCAGAAGCAAATCAGTACACAACATTTTATTAACTGGGGTTTAATTCAACAGGCCTTTCTTTCACTGGACTGAAATCAGCTGTGCCTGGCTGCTCCTTCCTTTTTCAGCATTAACCACCTCACTTGTGTCCGGGATTGCCCAGTGGACTAGGCAAGGGAACACAGGTGAGATGAGCAGTCATTTTTTCAGGCAGGTTATTTCTAAACTTGATCAGGCCCTCAATACAACTCACTGTGCTGGGGCTTGTCTGTCATGAGAGAGAGCAAGGTGACAGGGGACGAGCCTTGAGACTTCCCAGCTAAAGAGCTCTGTAATCCTCACGGCTCTTATGCATAAGAAATAATGTTAAAATCACCTATGAGCCTGTTGGCTTCCCTCTAATTAAAAGCAGAGCTGATTTCTGAATAATTAAAAGCAAAAGGAGCATCGAAGAATTGGAACTAGTCTCTGGAGATACCTGTATCACTTCTGACTGGTGAGGGAGGCAAGGGCAAGGGACCTCCTGTGTTTAGTGTCTGATGTAACTGCTCCATGTTAAGTAGGACAAACCCAGGCCCAGCTCTCCACACACTACTGACAAGTAGCGTTAGGGCTCCTGCTGATCCCTCAGACATAGGTTGGGGAGCTAGCATGTGTTAGGTGATCACAGGTTAGGATAGCCCTACTCACCACATCTCCAGGACGTCCAGCGATGCCAGGAAAGCCTGGTTTTCCGTCTGTACCTGGCATTCCCTGTCATAACAAATATACTGTTATTCTCTCTAAGTTGTATTCAGTTTCACACAAGCAGGAGACTACCACTCTTGGGAGGGACACAGTATGGTTCTGAACGGACTAGAGGGCAGGTTTGGGGCGGAGGGTCCGTGGAGTCAGCATTATCTCATTAGTCATCTGCTCTCTCCACTACTCCTGTTGTTTCACCCTCTCCAGAGCAGGTTTTTTTTTTTTTTTAATGCAGCTTCAATCATTCTTCTCCACTGCTCCCACCTCCACTTAGCAAGAAGGTGAATTCTGTTGCTTTCTGCCAAGATACACTTTGTGGGTTATTTCCACCCTTCAGTCAAGTGACTCTCAGGCTGGAGAAAGAGGAGGGAGAGGTATTGGAAGTAGATGGGTTGGTATGTGGGGCAAAAACTTTGATAGCCACTGCTGTAGTTTAGTGTAGGACTGTATAATACTGCTAAGAATCTGATCAGTTTCTCTGTTCTATGGGAAAAACAGAAGTATGACTCTGTAATGCTACTGCAGTTTGCCCAGAGAAAAATGGATAAAAGAAGGCTCTGAATTCTTAAAGGATCAGATAAACAGTGAACTACATATTTTACATCTGTTTTTTTCTGTGTCATATGAAAGAGCAAAGGAAATGACACAAAACAGCCTAATGAGTCATCCAAGTGACAGATTAGTCCTGTTTTGTTTTAGTAGTGGAGATTTTTTTTGTTTGCTTGCTTCTTTGGTTGGTGGGGTTTTATAGTGTATTTTTTTTTGTTTGGTTTGTTTGTTGGGGACTTTTTTGAGGAGGAATGTTTTGGGTTTTTTTATGAAAAGTTTGTTTTGGTTCTTATTTTTGGTTCTGCTTCAAGAAAATATTTTTGGGCTTTTACAGTAGATAGTACCATAAAAATCTAGTAGACACAGACAATTCCATTAAAAGGTTAGATCAGTAGCTGTCAAAAAGATAAACTGAATACAAGAAATTGTTATAAAAAGGACAAGAAAACAAAAACACAGAACATTACTATGCCACTGTATATACTTATTGTGTGCCCATAACTTGAATCCTGTGCTCTGGTTTGTTCATATTTTCCATCTTTAGAAGGATCTAGTGGAACTAGAACAACTTCAGAAAAGGCCAATGGGAATAATGGAAAGTACAGAATGGCTTCTATATGAGACATGATTGTGGAAGTTATGACTCTTAAGCTTGGAAAAGAGACAAACGAGGAGGTGGGTGAAGAATATTGAGAGACCTCTAGAGTAGAGAGTAGTTAAGGACTCATACTTCTACTAGAAGAAATAGTGAGCATCAAATGAAAATAGCTGGAAGAAGTTCACGGGATGTGTAGTTGAGCTGGCAGAGTATCTTGCCCAAGGTCTTGTAAACTGTAGACATTCACATGAGTTCCAGAGGAGACATCAAGTTCATTTAAAGGGATCTAATTGTGGTTCAGACACCGTTTCTATCTGAGAAAGTCCCTGAGTCACAAATTGCTGGAGTTTACGAGGTCACTCAGGAGAACTATGATGTAATATTTGCCCTTTTATAAGGTCAAATTGCACCTAAGTGTCTGCTCAAAGTGCGTGTGCTTTTGACATTGTTGGAAACAGGATACTGCGATGGACAGATGTGACCCAACAAAATGGCTGAGAATTATCTGATACTCTAACAGGAGTGTCTTAAAGAACAACAGAGTTTCAAAGCACCTTTAGTCAAATGGTCTTCCTGCTGCATTTCTGTTGTGGTACAAGATATTCAAATTAACAGTTCACAGGACACAAATCCTCTCTCTTCTCATGCCTTTCTACAAAACCATCAGCATAAAAGATTTAATGCGTCCACTTCACTGAGAAAGGATATTCTCACTGTTATTTCTAATATTTGTCTGTGATCAGCAAAGCATGTGGCTCCGGAATAAACACTCAGTTTATTAAGATAAAGTATAATTCCTGAAGCACTCTGATTTTCATTTTACGGACAATTACAGGATAAAAGGTGTCTCTGAATACTAATAGGATTTAGGCTCCTAAGCAACTACTGGGATTTAGGCACCTACATGACTCGTAAAAATGGTACTTGGGACTTAAGTCTTTCCAGGGCTTGTGGAAAATTATATATATCTATCTGCAGCAAAGGTAACTGGGCAGAGGAAATAACCTTGGACCAACAGCATTTCTGCAACAGAGTGCTGTCATTCCAGGCATGTTGGTACCTGCAGATCAGCTTCCTACTAGTACAAATGCCGAACAATTTCACCAATTGATTTAATCTAAATTTAATTTGGAAGAAAAGATCCAGATAGGTAAGATATTTCACTGTGAATAATACATTCACAGACATTATTATCTCTAACTCTCTCCATATTTTAACAAGGCAGCTCATTGCTGAAATACGAGGGCTAAGATTTTTTTTTTAATCTGAGGATTAAAGACATTGATTGATTATTTTTAAATAGCACTGTACTGACTCCACTTGCAATATATACATGTGTTTGAAATGTGTCTGTCACATCAACAATAATTACTAGAACAAGGACCACAGAACAAAGCACTTCTATACATAATAATTAAGAAAATAATCCATAGTCTCAAACAGATTAAAAAGAAAAGTTAAAAAACTGTCCTATGCATCAATGCATCAGCTTTAATTATCATGCTGACAAATATCTCTGTGAAATGGCAACACTCAAAATATGTACAGCAGATGGAATTTCTGGCAAGCAGAGTCCTGCTACAGTGTTGTTTTTTAAAATATAAACAAGCAGATGCTGCTAGAAGACTGTGATAATACTCTTGCAAATATTCAGCGAGCAGACGGGTAGATACGTGATTGCTTTTATCTTGTTTCCTAGAGCAACTCCCGATTTCAGTGCTGTCCCAAATACAAGAGTAGGATTTGTTAATTTCATTTATTTATTTATTTCTATTTTTCTATGAGTCCCAGCACCGCTCTCTGCTGGCTTCTGCCCGCAAAAGGCAAGCAAGTCAGCCAAGGACTGGCAGAAAGCAGCAGAGATACAAACAGGAGCTTTTGGGTGGGCTCCAAGAGGAGTACGTACCAGGACAGACATGGATAATGCTAGGGAAGATTGGAGAGGAAAGAATGGACTCCAACTCCATTCATTTCACCACTAACACAGTGTAAAGCCATGTAAACTGGCAGGTTTCCCTGCCAGTGGGATCTGATGTCTGGAATCTGCACTGCAGGTCCAGGTGGCACACTGGCGCACGGGGTGTGTTAGAGAGCCAGGACAAATTACAGCTTTGGAGGCACAGGCTGCACATCAGGGAAACTAACTGTCCAAAGAGGAGAGTGAAGCAGCAAAACAAGATACTCAAAAGAGTTTTTGGAACCTCCCTGGAAGTATATAAGGCTTAGTGAGACAAATCCATTGCTGATGTGATGTAGTGTTGGTGATAATACCACTTTCCAGGTGATGTTGGATCAGATGACCTCCGGAGGTCCTTCCAACCATCATTTCTATAATTCTGTACCTCCCAAGTGGTCAGGAGGAGCCTGGCAGCAGGATGATGGGCAGGTTCTACCACAGAAATAGGCAACAAAAGTGTTCTCTGTGCTGAACACTGGCTTGGGGTCCTGCTTGGCTCCTGAGGCCTCTGTGCAAGCTACTACTGTACTACAGACGTGCGTCACAGGGGGAGTGCTCTGGTGCGGAGTGCTAGCTATACTCATTAAGAAGTAGGAGTGCATGTGAAACTTAGTTTTTTATATAATCTTTGCTGATTTTCATTTGTGTTCTGGTGAAAATGTAAACGGCTTCACAAAACACCATGGCATCATGCACCTGAGGATTTTATATGCAATTTTAACCACATTTTAAACAGATATCTTAAGCGACAGGTTACCCTAGCTCCTGATAATCTCAATCCAAATGAGAAAGGGTTCTGTTTTTCCAGAGAAGCCTCTCTGAACTTTAATATGCTGGCAGAGCAGGAAATGTTCATGTTAAGACAAGAAAGGAAACTAAGAAGAAGAAACAACTGAGGTTTTAGATCAAGTTAAATGAATTTCCCACCTTTGAACCTGGTGGACCGATGTTGCCTCTTTCTCCCTGAAACAGAGACATAGTAAAGCTCAAATATCAAAGTGAACAGTAATTACAAGGATTTTAAGCAGGTATGTTACTTTCCTTACAAAGTGACTGAATAGAGTAAAATGATTAACAAAAATAGGGCATATTTTTGGTAAAGTGATGCTCAGCATACATTTGTGAATTGGTTCTAGGGGTTTAATCTCCCACTCACATCTTAGAGTTTCTGGTCACCACACATTATTTTTGCTGAGCATCTACCAAGCCACATGTCTGAACCTTCATTTTGGTGTCTGAAATCAGCACATGGTAACATTCCCCAGATCTACCAATGCAACAGTGACCCTGTGCCTCCACAAATGACCCACCATCTTCCTTCAACACAGTTAACTCAGCCTCCCCCGCACTACTACTCTCCTCATCTACCCAGCCACTCTGTTATACCACGAGCAACACAACAAGTTCCACCTTTGGGACTGATTCTGCAGTACCCTAGCTCTGAATAGACATGATTCCTTGATTTCATTACAAATAGAGAACATGCAATTTAGTTTATTTCATTTGAGATAGAGAATATAAACAAGAATAAATCAGCAAGGAGCTACAGCCATTGCCTCAAATGTTAGGTTTATGCTTACTGTCTTTTAGGAGTGCTTATATTCACGAATGCATGAAGACTGTAGACTGGTTTTTAATGAAAACAGTTTTTCATAATAATAAAAGGGAAAGCAGAATTTATATCTATACTTACTTGCTAGGAAAGCGAGAAAACTTTGATCACAGCAGGCCTTCTCTGACAGCTCTACTACTCTGGGGTATTTGAAGGATGTATGAAGTATAACTGTACCTTAAACTCCTCGTGATGCTTTAGCTCTTGGGTTTTGGAAGTGGGTGGTTGTTGTATTTTGCCACTGTTGCCTAGTAAAGTCATTTATAACCATGAAAAGTGGGTGTAAAATTCATCCCCGTGAGTGTGATAGTGTATTATAAACACTTTATATTAATTTTGCTGTAGTATAGCTAATTTTGTAAGGTATCAGGCACTAGCATGTTCCTTTCCATGTCTCCATGATCTTGAAGATGTATGACTCAAGATTAAACAACTAAAATCTTAGTGTAGGTGGTGGTGAAGTCTCTTGGCCAAGGCTTATGACTATCTTTTCAGTCCCAGTTCAATTCCTAACTCACAGAATCATAGAATGGTTTGGGTTGGAAGGGATCTTAAAGATCACCTGGTTCCAACCTCCCTGCCCTGGGCAGGGATACCTTCCACTAAACCAGGTCACTCAAGTCCCATCCAACCTGGCTTTGAACACTTTGAGGGTTGGAGCATCCACAACTTTTCTGAGCAACCTGTTCCAGTGCCTCATCTTTCTTACAGTAAAGAATTCCTAGGAGTCATGCTATCTCCATTTCTGAAGTCTTTGTGAAACAGTATTTCCACAATATTTCGGAAACAAAATTTCTAGTTAAGGGCATTTTTAATATAAAATGTATTTTCAGCATGGAGACTCAGCACCTACTTGTGTCCATGGAGCAGCATCATGTGAGTGCACATCTATTCTAGCCAGTTCTCTGCAGCATCATTCACTAACAAGTGCTGTGCAAATTCTTGTTTTTTTTCACTCAGAAGTAATGCTGTCCTCCAGCATTAACAGGAGTAGTACCCAAAGAAGGGACTTTTTTCCGCCATATAAGCTGAGATCTATAGACTGTAGAGATAGGGGGCTGGCCAGCTCTTTTATCGCTGTTGTATGAAACAGATGCGTGCAGTTATTGCTGGCAATGTGCTTTCTGGGTAGTCAGTAACCTGTGCTGTGTGTGTTCACGTGTAAATTTTAGGAGCAGAGGATGGGATTCCTCACCTATTTTTTTCCATTTCCTGCTCCCTCCAGGTTGCTGTAATTTCCCAGGGCAATGAAGACTTTGTATTTTTTTAACTCCACATTTAAGGTGCTGAAAAGGTGTTGTCATGTTGTACTATTAACCTGAGCGGTAGTTGAGCTTTACATAAGAATAGAAAAAGTCTTTTCCCATCTAAGGCCCTATTCTGTGAATCTCCCCTTTTTATTCTGGTTTTCCATCTCTCCATTTTTGCCTCATGGGTTACTTAATCAATAGCAGCATCAAAATGGAAAAATTCATTCACTACTGAGCTCAAAGTAAAGGCAAAGTAGTCATGACATCTCCCTTCTTCCTCCCAGCACACCTTCCAGACCATTTCCCTATCACTTTCCAGGATCATGTCAGAAAGTCTCTTCCTGCAGCTTTCTCTTTCAGCAGCATACATGTAACCTCTTGGAAACCAGAATGATGCATAAATGAGAGACAAACTGCCTAATGTCCTAATATAAAAAAAAAAAGAAACAAAATGTCCTAATATAAAAAAATATTTAAAAATATAAAAGAATTAAACAAATGTCCTAATATAAAAAAATTAAACAAAAATGCCATGCTACATCAAGTGTCTTGGAAGGTAACGGCCCAGCTGGTATTTACTCACTGTTCTGGTGTGGATGTGAAATAATTCTATTAATATGCATTTTGGGTGGATACCCGGTGTAAATGTGAACAAAATTTGTGCTATACTTAGTCAGTATACGAATGTTAAACAAAAGCTGTTTTGTTAAGTCAAATGTTGGGAATATAGACATAAAAAATACATGCGAAGGCAAAAGAGGTTAGCTTTCAAGTGTTCCTTGTAACACAGGGTACCTTTGGTCCGGATGGCCCACGCTGTCCATGTCTTCCTGCAGAAACCTGTAAAATTACACAGAATTTACTGGCAAATCCATGTAGCATTTCATAATAAATTTTCTCTGAAAAAGCCCTAATTCATAACCATAACAGTTATGAAAACAATGTTGGAGATCAGTAGTATCAACAGAGAGTGATAAAATGTAAGCAATGTTTTAGATTTGTTGTTCTGATAAATATTACCTTGCTCTACATTATAACGCAAAGACATAATTTTTTTTTCCTTACAAAGACAACTTTAACCTTGTCACTGCATATTATATATATTTCTAGAAAATAACAGAAATAAAGTTGTCCAAGTGCATTTGTTGCAAGGGACTGCTTTCAATTGCTTATAATTTTTTTAAGTTGCCTACTTGGCTAAAATTAAGATGTGTTACCAGTTTAGAGGCAACATGCTCTCTTGTCACTATATGGTGACATCAGTGGTAAAGTACAATTACGACTCTCTGATGGTGAAATGAACAACAGTTCATTACTGATCATTTTAGAAAACTGAATGGAAAAAAAAGAATTCAACAAAGTGATTGAGTTGTCTTCATCTGGAATATGAAGATAAGACACTAATAAACCAAATAGCAACAAAACTTTACACTGATCTGTGGAAGAAAGAGAATAGAAACCCTGGAAATGGTAGCTGAGCCTATAGACAAAATAATTTTGATACTTCTACTTCAAAACATAACCACTGCTGTCTCATAAAATATTAATAAAAAATTCAACAGATAGTGCAACAGTGCACTATAATGCAAATAAATGTAATTTATTTAATTGCAGCTACTTTGAGTTACAACCCTCTTAGAAGCAGATATTCTACTAGTTTCACAAAAACACTGTTAGGATCCTCTGGAGTTGTCATAGGGTGTAAATGGCTCATAATGCTTTCATGCAGCACTAGTAAGTATGTATAATAATTTTCATGATTACAAGAAAGTTCTTATGGGCCTTCTTCACTGACTCAAACTTTGTGGAGTGACTAAGCAACAACAAGAAAACAAAATTCCAAGATTTTATTCAGCTGCAATAAAACATTTTTTTTAGTATTTATAGCTGAGTGTCTTGGAAACAATGCCTGTTACAAAACCAAAACCAAGTGTAAGCTGTCATTTAGGCAGGTCAGAATTGGCAATTTTGGACATCTCATTTTGGACACCAGCTTGTTTCAGCCAACAAATTCTATTCTTATTTTTGTAACAGTATTTTTTGTGGCCACCTTTTAAGTATCTAGGAAAAGATATTAAACTGAGTCAACTATAACTTCAGTGAGTCATAATTACTAGTACTTTAAACTAGCACAGTAAAGAGCTTCTCAAACTCACTCCAGTCTCCAGTGTTCAGTTCATTTCTGGTGATTCATGGAATCATAGAAACAGGGTTGTACAGGGCCTCTGCAGGCCATCTAATCCAGTCATCCCCTTGAAGCAGAACTGTTACCAGTCTAGATCAGGTCAGTCATGGCTCTGGGCAGCAAAGTCTTGAAAACTTCCAAGAACAGAGCTTCCACAACCTCTCTGGGCAAATTGCCCCAGTTCTGCACTAACCTCCTAGTGAATAGGTTTCTCCTAAGGTTCAATTTAATATCTCAAGCTCCAAATTGTGATCACTGTCCCAATTGTCCCCACTGTCTCATCGTGCTCTTGTTGCACCGTCACTACGAGACACAATGTGGCTTTATCATATTTGTAATTACCCCTCAAAGACTTGTAAGCGGCTATTAGATCATGCCTTTGTCTCATTTTTGCCAGACTAAGTCATTTGAGCTTCTTCAGCCTCTCCTCACTGGTCATGTACTCAAGGCCCCATGCCATTTGTATAGCTCTCTGCTGGACTGTCTCTGTCTTCTTCCCATCCTTCTTGAAATAGGGTACAAAAAAATGGATTCAGTATTTCAATGCAGCCTCATCAGCCCTGAGTAAAGGACTAGAATCATAACAACTCTGTATCTGTTGGCAATGCTCTTTCTGATGTATACCAGTACAGACTTTGCCTTATTTGCAGTGATAGTGCGCTGTTGCCTGGTATTCAATCTGGCATCTACCATAACCCAAGGTCATAATCATCAGTACTTTCTCCAAACTTGGACAACAAGACTTATTCTTTCCAAGATATGCTTTGAAAGTTTGAATGTTTCTTTTGGAGTGAGCACAGGGGGCAGGACTTCTGAAAATCAAACTACAACAACGCAGGCAGCTCTGGGAGGAGGAATACTTGATAATTGCCCGCTTTGGGGAAGGCATCATAGGCTGCAGTTTTGATGTTATTGCTAAGAATGAAGATAAAGGCAAATGATCTGGCAAGTACTTGCATGTTGTATTCCATATTCCCTACTTCGTGTTTTAAAGTGGCCCACACTAGCAAAAATCTCCTGAGACACGTGGTGGAGGAAAAAACATCTCTTCTTCTGGGACATTGCTTCCATACTACTGGGAACATTTTTTTTTAGTTTCAGATTGTGCACATTTGATTGTGAAACTATAACATTTCAGTTTCATTAGTATATGTAATTCATCTTCATATGTAAGAAGAGCAACTATTAGGTTAAAACAAAAAATAGAGAGCTAGATAATACAAAAATCCCTATTTCTTCCTTTAATCTCTCAAAATACAGCAGAACAGAACCTAACAATCATCAGCTAACCAGGTATCAGAGAAATAGCATTCAGATTCTTTGGAGGACACAGTTATTGTAATGTCATTCTAGAGCAACTGCATCCAGTGCAGCGCAGCGACTCCAAATCTATAGCAGACTGGGGCTATGCATTTTCAAAAAGCAGAAAGTAGGACAGTTTTGTTTTTGAAAAAAAATCACAATAACAAACACCACTCCTGTCCCCCAAAACATCCACTTACCTTTGGCTCTCTTGATCCTGGAATTCTGGATTCACTTAACAGGCCAATGCTACCTGATCCTTCCATGTCCTATTGGAAGAGAAAAAAAATGCTACAGAATTTAAGAATTAATCTTTTTTATTTTTTTTTCAACTGCTTTGTTTTCTGGAGTCCTGTAAAAACTTGACAGATACTGAACAAAAGTATTTTTCGCTTTTCTCATTAAACTTTTTTTGACCAATGCATGATGTTCTGGGGATAGGCTCCTCAAATGTGATAAGGACATGTTGATCTTCCTTACACAAACTCCGGTCTTTACAGTCTTGCCAATTTGACACCATCTCTCCAGCACTTTAGGCTGGACAGCATCAGGCAGAAGTGACACAGCATCACAGTTTTAAGTATGTGCTATGTTTAAGCATGCTATAGCAGTATTTTTCTGCTTAGCATTTACCTGCCACCTGGCTACTGAAATACCCTAATGACTAGTAAAGGTTACATAACTGATTTAAGATAGGGACAACTTGCAGGCAGTTTGTTAAGGGCAACAATCACTATTCAGAAATAAAGGTCCTTCCTAATTCTCACAGTTGAATGTTGAACTGCTGCCTAAACTACAGCTTACTGAAATGAAATTGAGCAGAAAAAAATTATTCTATCACAAAATTGTAGAATTATGTTGGGAGGGATCTCAGAGGCTACCTAGCCCAACCTCCTGTTGGCAGCAGCATCACCACTGAATTCAAATCAGATTGCTCAGAGCTTTGTCCCCTCAGGTCTTGGAACCTCACAGAGATGAAGGTTCTGCAGCCTCTCAAAGCATCTGTTCTAATGCTTCATCAAGGGGAAAATATTTGCTTATATCAAGTCAGAACATCCTCTGTTTCAATATATGGTTGTTGTTGCTCACCGCTCTGTGCACTATTGTAAAGCTCCTGGCCACTTGTCTTCTCAATAACCTCCTTTTAGGTATTAGAGGCTGCTAAAGTGCTTAAGCCTTCTCCAGACTAAGTAAGCTCAGTTCCCTGAGTTTTTCCTCATAGGTTATGTGCTCCAGCCCACTGACTGTTGTCGTGGCCCTCTGTTGACTTCAGAAAGATCTCTGTGAAGTGGAAGACCTTGAGAGCAGCATCCATATTTCCTGTGAAGATTTTCTAGGGGTTTTAAAGACTACACAGAAAGCAGCAACCTCCCTTCAGCTCTTGTTGTTCTGACTACAACGTTCCAAATCCATGGCAGAACCATGAGCTGCCAGTTCCAAAGCTGCCATAATTATCTGTTTTACCCCCAGCACCATTCCAGCCACATGTTCCTACCCCTTGTCTTATACCTAAACTAGAACTTGTCAGACTATGCTTCAAACTGTCTGGATGAACCATGCCAGTAGGAAACTGTTCACTGGCTTTTAGCTGCAGTTTTAAGTGCAATTGTGCAGGCTTAATTGTTTCCTTTTTTTTTTCTGAAAAGGGAAAATCTAGATCCATACAGCCTTCATTTTCAACATCAGTGTGGTGTTGAATCCTCTCACTTTCCAGTGAGCCACTTTAAATCACTAAAATGGCAGAAAATGTGTTACTTTTTGGAAGTGGGATGGTTCTCTAAAATTTTAGTAAATTAAATTGGTTTGTGGAAGGATTGATGTACACCAGATGTTAGTGCATGTGAAGGGCAGGCATGTGCCAGGAATGGCTGCGGGTGGGAGGAGAAGCAGGAGCAAACAGAATGTCCACCTCTTAGAGACAACAAGCTCTTATATCTGCTTATCATGTTTAGAGGACCCATACTCCTTGCCTACTGATCTTTCTGCTAGTTACTGACTTGAAATAGCTCAGATTATCATAGGTCTGATGCATTCTGGAGATAGGGTATGGGAAAGGATGGAAGACCAATTAGATTGGCTTAAGCTGCTATGGAATGACAGCCTAATGCTGAAGTTACAGAAAACAAACTCATCTGACTCCAGTAAAAAGGAAAGATCTTGTTATTTTGCCCTTTTCCACCAGGTCCATGAAAGCAAGAACAATAGAAGCAGGAGTGCATAGACAGAATCAAGTCCTTCCTTTCAAGGATCAAGGTGGGAGATACTGAGTCATCAGTTTGGTTCAAGTCCTTTCACACAACTTCACCTGATACGTTATTCAGACTTTCATTTTGCTCCTCCATCAGCTATCAGTGTATCAAATATCAACAGAAAATTTGCTAATATTCTGTTTGACCTGTTTAACCTAACACTCACTACTTAGGGTAAATCACAAGCTATGTTTCCCAGTCCTTCTTTCCCTTACCTCCACTGTGCCAACATATTTTTCCCTTTAAGAGAGTGCTTGATGCCTGCTTTTTATAACACACCATTGCTTTTGACATCTGCATGTTTTTAATGGGTTTACCGGGTACCTTCTGCAGCTCAAACTGTTCTTTTGGCAAGCGTAAGTGCCAGCAAACCCCATGCCATTTAGTTTTTGCACATAGCTGATCACAGATGCTAACAAGTGCTAACGGGAATGTTTTGCAGAAACAGCTTTACAGCAATAAACAGACTGCCAACCAAAAGGTAGTGTTGCCCTAACAAACTGGCAGACCATAATGCTGCCTTAACAGATGGCAGGGGTGGGCATCCAAAAGATCAGCTAGAACCAGCAAGCCTGTTAACAGTAGTATTCATCTCAGGGAAATGACAATCATGCCAATTCTGTTTGGACTAGATGAAGTTCAAGATGAAGCCAGTCAAGATATTGTTGCTGCAGTTAGAGCTGCAATCCTTCTGTATTTGTGTCCACAAAAGTGGGGACTTCCAGTTTTCACTCTCTCCTGCTCACTCATCTGCTAACTTTGCTCCCCTGAGACTTAAGTATCAGAAGTGGCAGAGTTTGGTCCTAAGTGCCTACCTGCAGGGGAATTCTTTGGTGGCATAATGAGGCAAAGTTGGCTTCTACTCAAATAGTATGAATGAGGAAGAGCAGGGAATCTTTTAACACAGAAGATGCCCGTAAGTCAGAGAAGCGATCATCCTGGGCTAAAACTCAGACCAGGCCTAGGATGAAGATGTGGCTTACTGGTAGTCCTTATCTCATTCTGAGACAAGGACATATTTATTCAGGGGAGACTCTGTACCAGCCTTTATAGTGTGCCTTAATTAACACAATGGAGTGTACACTTAGACTTCATGCTGTTCATTGCTAACAAATGCAGTGCTGGCAATTAAGTACTTGTGAACTACTGGAGAGATTTTTTTCATCCATTTAAATCCACTGACATCAGTGAGATTACTAACCACTAGTGGATATGGGACAATATTATTTAGTCAGACATCAGAAATCAGAATATGTCTCTAAACAAGCATTAGTGGTCACCTCTGTGCTTGGAGTACTCAGAGTGTCTCTAGAGTAAAGAAAAGAGAAATACAAAAGGGGTAACGTAGATACTGGGAGAAATATGTGTGAGTAAACTGGTATCTTTTAAACACCATCACTTTACTGCAGCAGTTCTACAGATAGCCCATAGTTTTGGTCAAACATTGCTTATTTCTCTGATGAAACTGCCCTCAGTTTCTATGCAAACTTATACTATGTCCCATAACATAAAAACTCAAAAACTCTGGAAAGACTTTCCTGACCCAAATAGCTAAATTAGAAAAGAAAAATGCCTGGAAAAAGAAGAAAATGGAAGACTCATATTTGAATATTGATGCAGGCACTTTTCCAACCTCTCTTCATGAAGATACTGATGCAGCAACTCTAGTTCTTGAACCTGAGTGTGCTCCCTTTGCCTTTCTGTACTGCAAAGCCATTTTCTGCTCCAGAAAGATCATTCAAATGAGCAGTTCTCAAATCACATAGAAAACTCAGCTTGAGCTGACCAAATTGCATATTTTAAAGTGATGAAGGTATTATTCTCAGAAATAGAAAGACTAGCATTTGTATTTTTTTATAGAACATTTTTCTTCTGAGTAGAACAAACCATGAGGTCAAAAATGTCCAACATCTGTCTCTATATTTACACATCACATAAGTGACATGCCTAAACTAAACTCACAGCACAAGAATGACAGCATGGGAAAAGTCATAGTTTAAGGAGAACCTGCAGTTCAATTTTAATGAATACTGTCGGGTGTCTATGTATATTTAGATCATTTCTCTAAATCATTTGCATGAAAAAAATGCTACAGAAATTTTCCCTTGTAATAGAATATTTGAGTATTTTATATCAGCAATGACATAGGCATCAAAATTAGCCTGTTACTACTGAATAGTTTCATGAGAATTGCTCAGAGAAAACAATTACTTCCATGGTCTAAGCATGGCCAAGCCAATTATATGGTCAATTGTAAAAGGAATTGTAGGCTACTCCTAGGCAATTGACTATCTGTCATCAATCCAGTCTTAAGTAGCTGTGAAATATACAGATGATTACACTGTCCCTCCTCTGAAGGAAGTAGATCCATAGCTACAACAAACCCCATAATAGCAAAATACCTCAAATCCCAGACTGTAACTTAGTCCTGGGGGTCCAGGAGGTCCAGGGGGCCCAGGAGGTCCTGGTGGTCCAGGTTTCCCAGGAGACCCAACAGCACCAGCTTCTCCTTTGGGGCCTATTGATCCAGTGACTCCAGTATCACCCTAGAATAAAAGGTCAGTCTTTCGGTATACTGAACATGCATAAGTCGATGCAAGTAAGTAGAGTCATAGAATCACAGAATGGTTTGGGTTGGAAGAGACCTTAAAGATCATCTAGTTCCAAACCCCCATTCCACTAGATCACGTTGCTCAAAGCCCCATCCAACATGGGCTTGAGCACTTCCAGGAAGGGGGCATCCCCCGATCATCTTTGTGGCCCTTCTCTGGACCCGGTCAAGCAGGTCCATGTTTTTCTTATGCTGCAGGCCCCGAAGCTGGATGCAGTACTCCAGGTGGGATCTCATGAGAACCGAGTAGAGGGAAGAATCATGTCCCTCGACGCCCTGGCCACACTTATTAGAGAAGTACTTTAGCCAACTAAGAAGCCAAGTTTGCCAACTTCATTAGGCTTCTCAATAATAATATTTTAGATTTCTCAGCCCTTTCTCAGTATGAGAGTGATACTGTTATCCTATAAAGACACGGCCTTGATTTTTACCTTTGGACCAGCAGAACCAGGAAGACCTTGATCACCCTATAAAAGAGAATCACATGTAATTACTTACAGTAAGAGCATTAGACAGGCAACAAAAACACATTTATGATATTTTTTTCTTAATTAAAATACACAGATATTTGTGTTGTTTAATTTGATACCATAATGTCCTTTACATGAAACATTAGATCTCTTAGTTAAAAAGGAAAGTTATAATATAACAGCAGTTACAATAACAAATGAATAGCTCTAGTCTGGTATACAAACAGGATGCAATCTTGTATTTCAATTATTGCTACAGATTTTAAAGGTCTGCAGCACTCAGAATTAAGCAATGCAGGGCACATCCTCATGCTTCTAAACTTAAATTTCAAAACTCTTGTGGAGTGTAACAGAAGCGGAAACTGATCCCACAGAAGTTGTCTAGGGCATCAGTCCAAACAAGGGATATGATGACTAGTATGATTTTAAGGCTGCAGCAATTAAGCTATTTGATTTGCTTTTATGCACTTTGATACTGTTTTTTTCCAGTTCTAGTTCATGGAATAGACAGAAAGTTGCAGCATGCAAATACTTCTTTTCCAAATTGCACTGAATCTAACAGAATTAATCATTATATTGGCAAGCTCCTATCTTTACTGATTCAACAGAAATATTACTCAAACAAGGTCTGAAAAAAATGAGTAAGCATCAGTAGTTAAATGATAACAATATTTTCTTCCAAAAGTAATGGCAAAAAAATTACATCAAATTTCACTCCAAGGAACAAATTGACTGTACTTTCAGTGTATCCTGCAGTTTCTCCCTGTAATCTTCCCTGGATTAATTTGGAATAATAACTAAAAATAGATATTGCAATATAGATTAAAGTAAGGTTTTCAGGAAAAAAAAAGAACAGTAGAGATGGAAAAATTCTATTATCCAAGGTGCTCGGGATTGTATTGAGCGGGTGAAAATATGTAGTACTCAATTTCAAATTAAACTTTATGAAACATACACAATGCAGAAAACAGGCTCAGTGAGGCAAAACATTTGAGCTTTTGTCCTTTTTTTTTTTTGACGATTATGCCCTTTTTGAAAACTTAAATTTTCTTCCAATTACTTCCCTTTTCATCACTCTCTTCCTACAATATGCAATTCACTTTCAGTTTACTTCAGCTAGACATCTTTCTATTCTTAGACTCCTTTATATAAAGCCACTGATTACAATGGACATAAGTTTTGGATGCCTGCTTTGTAACGTACATACTGCATTTTCTGGACAGCTGCTAGTTCCATGAGTGTTGCAGTTTTACCATCCTAAGGCTTTTGAAATCACAACTCAGATCCTTCAGTCTCCAGAGGAAATTAAATAAAAAATAATCTTGTGATTTAAAAAAAGAAACAAACCAAAAAACAAAGCCACAATATTCTGGCCATTTAGAAGTTGCCTTTCCATTTCCCTTACAGTGTGTGAGCTTTCAATGTACACTTGGGAATCTTCTTTCAAGTTCTTTTACATGAAGTGTGGTGTAGAAGCTCACTAGAGGATTAAATTTTCCTGTAGTCTTTGTCTCTGTCTTCTCCATATTCTTCTTGAAGTATTTCAAATATAGACTCACTAGCTCTCATTAAATGGTTATAATAATACCTCTGTATCTGTTGGCTGTGCCTTTGTCTCCTTTTTGCCAGACTAAATAATTTGAGCTCTTTCAACCTATCCTTGTCGGTCATGCAGTCAAGGCCCCATGCCATCTCCATAGCTTCCTGCTGCACCATCTCTGTCTTCCCCACATCTTTCTCGAAATGGGATGCAAAAAAAATGGTTGCAGTAATTTGGGGAAACTTAAAAAGAATGGCTGTTTTGCAATATGTTGGTTTTGGTTCTATGGTAATGCAAGAATAATCTACCAACGGGACACTATGATCCTTTGCTTTCATTTACATGTTCCCCATTTCTCCTCTTTTGCTGGCCATAGTGCTCATCTGATCATGCATGAAGCCAACTAGCACAGGAAATCAACAGAAAACTAAGTAACCCTTTGCTGCCAGGTTAGGATGCTGAAATGTCTCATTAAGAGGTGAGTGAAGGCTGGAACTGCCAAAAGTGTGGGGCTGCAATATCATAGCTGGGGCAGCAGTAGTGCAATAGTCAGCACTTAAGACAAATATGGTAAATATGGCTGTGTAAGTGTACAAAACTTCACTTATGAGTCATCCACAGAATCCAAATTTAAGTAATTCCAGTTGCCCTGGTATCCACAGGTGCCACAGAGGGCACTTTCTGCAGGGAATACATCATCAGTTTATGCCAGTCTGGACTAGATGGAGTTCGTTCTTTCTCCCTGCAGACTCACCTGCATGAGTCCAGTCATGACTGGCTCTTTAATGGTGAATCACAACAGAATAGCTCATATTGTCTTTTGAACATTACACGCTACAGAAAATGAGACTGTACCCAATAGGGAATTCTGGATTTCTAAATATGCCTTTTGAGATGTGTTCTAATAAGCATTAGCAGCTGGATTAAATTTAAAAAATATTGAAGCCAGACAACACTGTGTTGCAGGGACAACAATTTATGATTTTTGCAGCCTAAAATTGACAAAGATTTTCCACTGAAGTAGGAGCAAGACAGACATTTAACTTACCTTTTCTCCCTTCTGTCCTGGTGGGCCAACCACTCCATCAAGACCAGGGGGACCTTGAGGACCCTGTAGGTGATAGTAAGTCTATCGCATGTGCCACCTGAAAGCCCTCTTCCTAGCACATGTGTTCTGGACCAATTGATGATACAGCATTGTGAAAGACTAATCTGTAACACCAGGTAGCACCTAACACCATTAAGTTCTAACATTTGTATTTCTTGTCTTCTGAGAGTTTGGCTTTGTATCAAAACAATATTTAAAGATATTTGAATAGAAAACTATAACAAACAATCACAAAGTAATACAAAATAACATAAATCAATATAATAGAAATATAATGTTTCCATGCAAAATAATGGTGCTATCCAAGCAGGTTTTGACAACACTACTACAGATGTGATGGGGTTGAAATCCACATGCACTTCAGCCGTTCACACTTTTGGCAACCTCAGTGCCAGACAAGAGCTAGCTGAGAAACCACTGGTATTGACAAAGTCAGAAAGGGGCCTAGGTTTTCTGTGTGATGCTGCGCTTTGATTTTGCCTTGAAAAACGTATATTTAGTTCTCCATTCAATTTCCTGTATTGTATCCATGACTTCTCATGCACTTGAGTGAGCAGCCTGGCTGGTCAACCAGTTAATCACTACAGCCCACAGTAACTATCCATGCAAGAAAAGGAACAGTTACACACATATTTGCATGCCTTATGTTTTTAAAATTTGTCTCTGAAAGTCTTTAATTAAATTTACAGGTATGCATACTGGCCTCTGAGAATCTTTTATCTATTTATTTATTCATCTGTTTTGGGGAAGAATGTAAGTGGTTGCAGAAAGAGAGAGAAAATATTCTTTTTCTCTTGTGTTTTCAGAATAGTCACAAAGGCCTCATTTTCCCTGCTCTCCTTACTTTTTTTTGCTCCAGTTTTTGCCTTTTGGATGCACTGTATGTGATAGAATAACTAATCAATTCTTTTTAATATTAAGAAGATCAGAAATATTTTCAGTATGTTTCAAACATTTTCATATTGTATTTTGCCATGATTACGTAGACAGAGGAGGATTAGAAGAGAGGATAGGCTAACCACAGCAATCGTTCTAAATTTCAGTGGGTATTTCCCCTATACTGCTTAGTAATTTTAAGTTTCATTATTCTAAAATTGCTTATCTCATTTACGGCTTTTGAGTAGTCTTTCTTATGTAGCCAGTAAGCAACAATTGGAGAGCTGTTATTCACTTCAGGGTGTACTCGTGCATTTGTAAGCTACTGTAAAGAAAAAAAAAAAACATAGGAAATATCCTTATACAACATCATTAGGCAATTTAACTTCATGTAACATTTAGAAAATATGTAATTAATTAGATCAATATCAAATGCAATGTGTTAGTGAAGTGTTACTTCCTGTTACACAAGGCAGCCTTTACCCAAACATTTCCAAAACATCTTTCTCATGAGAAGAGATGTTACATCACAAAGTTCTTGATTTAGCAAGGACTTAAGCCTGCACACAACTTCAAGTAATTGGCTAGTCTTCTGAAATTAGTATTTGCAACAGAAGATCTTTGATTATACAACTATCTCAATGTCTTACTGAATAAGAATTCCCATTCAAAATCTTCTGCTGTGAATCGATCTCACTTCATTTATCCAGAGTGTGCAAATCTTTGGAGAGCAAGGCAACCTACATTTTCTTAGGTCATATGAAGTGTGGGAATGCATGGGTCTGTACTGTTAACAGTTGTAGTTTTGTCATGGCCTGATTTTTCTGAAAACATGCGTTAGTAGTCTAGTTTACATTTCACTTCTACTTTTTCAATGAATATGTTTCCCAGGCATTATCCTGAAAGTGGACAACAATGATTTCTGTTGCATGAGAAGAACAACTGGCTACAAATAGTTAACATTATAGCCTGTGAAATCCTAGATTGCACAACAGGGAACACATTCATCTAAAACAGAAGACGAATCAGTACATATTTCCCCATTTTCTTTGAAATCTTTTCACATTATTACTTTGACAGATTTTAACGAAATGTTCTAGACCATTTTAATTACTTTATCTTCTACAGATACAGAAACAGCCACAGTGATAAAGCTGAAAGTCCATTTTGAATAGAAAAGACACTATTATAGAGGACCTTTGAATCTAACATTGCACTTAGTTACCCTAATGCTTTGTTTGCTGCTTTTAACAATATGTTTTACAAGACTTGCCAATAGATGTTCTTAAAATTGCAGTCTTAATGATCAAGTTGATCTGTCTTGGACTGATAAAAAAAAAAAAAAAGTGCTGTTGGGAGCATAACAGTTAGATGAAAGCTGGCCAGCATTTCAGGCTTTTTTATTTCTAAGTGCAATCCCGTAGATGCAGAAAATAATGGCTGCAGTAAGGCAGTATGAGTTGTTGTATCAGTAGAGAAGGGAAAGAGGAGGGAAATTGAGGCCAAAATAATGTATTTTGAAAGAATCACACTTCTGCATCTATTTCGTTAGTTCATAAAAACCTATTCCAATCCATCCTAAGCTGTTGTGCAGGTATTTCCACCTTCTAAACTTCATGAATCATTCCTAGGCAGGCTAAAGCCCATAGCTTTTTGAAGTTATTGTCTCTTAATTTCTTACTTTGCAGATATGCTCCAAGTTTATATGGGGTTTAGTTTTGTTTGTATCTCAAACACAAAATGCAGCTGATATTAATTTTGATCACTGTATCTCATGTTGAAGTTGACTGCCTGAATGTGGTTACTACCTTTTTTTTTTCATCTTTAATTTTTGCTTTTCTGTTATTATAGAATCATAGAATCATAGAATGGTTAGGGTTGGAAGGGACCTTCAAAGGTCATCTAGTCCAACCCCCCTGCAAGAAGCAGGGACATCCCTGACTAGATCAGGTTGCTCAGAGCCTCATCCAGCCTGCCCTTGAACGTTTCCAGGGATGGGACATCCACCACCTCTCTGGGCAACCTGTTCCAGTGCTCTACAACTCTCATTGTAAAAAAATTTTCTAATATCTAATCTAAACCTACCTCCTTCTAATTTAAACCCATTACCCCTCGTCCTATCACAACAGGCCCTACTGAACAGCCTCTCCCCATCTTTCCTGTAGGCCCCCTTGAGGTACTGGAAGACCGCTATCAGGTCTCCCCGGAGCCTCCTCTTCTCCAGGCTGAACAGCCCCAACTCTCTCAGCCTGTCCTCATAGGAGAGGTGCTCC
>WHYT01016009.1:151601-205928 GCA_009806455.1 Tetrax tetrax
GCTGGGTCTGACTTCTTCCATCTGCAGAGCAGCAAAGCGGTTCTGCAGGGGCACCTCGGGTTTCTGGGGAAGCTGCTTCTTCCTCCTGTTGCGTTTTGTCTTCGCAGTTTTCCATTGGTTGGCATCTTCTGCCTGATTGTTTATGTTGTGTGTAGGCGGGGGGGGGGGGGTGATTGGTTTGATAGGTTGACCGGGTGCTGTGGTTCTGGTACAGACTGTGCCTGGAACCAGGCATCCAGCTCCCTCTCCGCCTCCCTGATGTCCCAGCTATCTAATTCCTTCTCAGCCTCCCTGATGTTACACAGCCCCATCACTGCCTTTTGCAGGTCAGCCACCTGCCACAGGAGGTCCTCCACTTGGGCACACCTTTTGCAGGGGGGTTTGCTGCCTATCCCTGCCCCAGGACAGGCAAACTTCATTTTCCTGAAAGCACCACAGGAAAAATAATCTATAGCCCTATTCAGTGTTAGTAAAATAATCTTCACTTTTGCGTGAGGGATTTCAGTGATGGTCCATGTAGGGCCAGTGTGGGAAATTACAGCTGTGAGAATGTGACCTTGGAGAGGGGAGCTAGGAGGGTTGTTATTCAGAGAGGGTGAGCAGTATGTTGCTGCTATCTGGGAACTGCTGTTAGCCAGCAGGGCATGTACTTGGCAGGCCTTGCTGCATGCGCTGGCCACGTCAGTACTCTTCCACTGAATCTGCTGAGGGTATAAACAGAGGCGGCTCGGAGCGAAGGAGAGAGAAAGGACCCAGAGCTCACTCTATGAACATCAGGGGATGCCCTGAGGGTGCTGCCTCTACCTCCCTTTTCTGCTCTGACCCCACTGATCATCATCCTCCTGCTTGGCAGTGTCTCCAGCTTAGTGGGGTTGCTAAGACTCTCATAAAGAGAAAACAATACGCTGGTAACTGCTCATGCTAGGAACTGTAACTGCTTATGCAAGGCTGTAATACAGCAATAAATACTGTTGTGTTTTTAAATATCATATGTTGGGTGAACGTTGTGCATAGGAATCCTATGAACTGGTTACAACTTTTTATTTATTCTGGTCCAGATTCACTAGTATCTGTCTGCCAACTGTACATCTTGCTGTGGAGTAATGTGCTTTGGTTAAAAAGTATGCATAAATCCAAGCTCTTCACTTAAAAATATTCTTCAATATTATTAAGAATTATACAGACTTTAAGCCTTAGAACTTAGTGTTGTGGGACAAACAACATTCAAGTTTGTACACAAATGGGTACTCACTTCAGGGCCTGGTTCACCAGAAGCTCCATCTTCCCCTGGTGACCCAGGAGGTCCTACATCTGAATCGGGTGCTGGCTTTCCCGGAACACCAGGCAGTCCTGGAGGACCTGGTGGCCCAGGAAGACCCTGGATAAATTAGCAGCATTGTTAGAAATAGCCCTAGCTAGGTTCATTTGTATATACAAGGAACAGGAAAAGCTCACACAGACTGTTCAGATTAATAAAAGTCTCAGCTTGGGTTACCATCCCCCTTCTGCTTCATTAAGAACCAATTTTAGTTTCACAGACACACTCCTTACATAGGGTCACACTGACTTCCTCCATCCTCTTCTCTCTGAATTGTGCTTCCTCGTGGCATCCAACAGCAAGCAGGAAGTTAAAAACTAAAAAAAAATCTGTATCAGCTCTCTAACCCAGTAAAGACCTTAGAGATATTCCAATGACAGACCTAATATTAAGAAACTTAACCAAAATGAAATCAAGGGATCACTGAACAGAGCCAAGTGGTTAGGTTTTTCTCTACTGATTTCAAAGGGTTTCTCCATGCTAGAGCACTCAGAAATCTGTACTTATGGTCAAGACCTGAGTGTACTTCGTGCTGTAAAAATGGCCTCTGCTCCAGAGATCGATCCTGTGTGGACATGAGCAGATCTATTTAAATTGAATGACTTAAATATGTTACTTTAGGATAAATAGTATGTTTGCAAATATTCTCTCCCATATGCAAGTCTATGTTTGTTATTGATTGCATTAGCAGGCAAACATGGACAGTTTGAACTTTTGGGGTATGGCACAAGGGTTCCAAGACAAGAACTCTAATTCTGAGGATTCTGTTAGGATGATGGTCATCTTGGATTTTCAGTACACTCAACAGAGCCTTCTGCAGGGAGTCATTCCAAGGACTCACTTGTCTCATTGACTACATAAAGTGTGTAAAGAGGGTAGTTTCCTAAATTAGGCAAGATAACTAACTTTCAGCACATGGCAATTCCCTCCTGAAGAATTTTAGGAAGAAGGTATTCAGCAATTTGGGGGAAAGAGGAAACAGAAGTGGAGTCTTGATGCAGAAATCAGTCTGAGAGAAGGAAAAATATCACTAGATGTGTTGCAAAACAGAGGCCTCAGAATGCCATAGCATTTTGGAGTTCATAGAAGAGGGACATCCAGAGAGCTAATTCCTCAGAAAGCTGCAGTATTATTGATGAAACAACTTCTAATCAAAGGATGGAAATGCTCCATCTTAAAGAATGCACAAAAGATTATCTCTCACTCCATCTAGATGGATTGGTAAAAGCCTTCTCATTTACATCTCATCTTCTACCACTTAATTTCTCATTTTCCTAACATTTATCCTTAACTGCAATATATTGCTGATTCATTATTTATCTGACTGGTTCTGTGGATGGAAAAACCACATTATTTGCAACTGCAATATATATTTTACAGATTGCTACTTGGACTTTCAACAGGAACATGGTAAAAGTAGATTTGGCTCACTGTCTAGAGAGAAGGGGTGAAGAAGTGGCTTAAGAACAAAACAAAGTATGCAAAATAATTCCAGTGCTGGCAGCAAGTTCTAGTTAATTGATTTTATTCCCCCCCCCAAAATGCACATTGTTCTGTGCAGGATGTATAGGAAAGAGCCTCTCCTCTGAAAAAAAAAAAAAAAGTCTAGCAAAAAATTAATAGAAAAAAAATCCCCACTCCCAGTGTTTCCTTTGTCACTCAACAGCTCAGAAGCAGAGAAAGAAAAACAAGTGAGATGTCCCATTTTTAATCCAGAGTTTTAATCCATCTGAGTATTATCTCTCAAAACGTCTGCTCTCTGTGAAAGGAAAGCACAAGATCAATGCACCAATTCAGCCCCTAAAACAGAACTTACTTTGTTGACACGCAACGCTGAGAGTGACAGAATAAGCTAAAATGTTAAACCAGTACTCATCATCCCACTTGTTCTGCTGTGTTTCTGGAGCCTATGGATCCTAAGCACAGCTGAAAGCTCATGAATCAGCTGCATTTTACAGCACAGGCTACTGAAATTAATGCCCAATTTCCTGAATATTATGTCTGCAAAATTAAGTAGTTTAGTAGATCCACAAGCCATATAAGCTCTTTCTGAAGCTCAGCGAGACGCCTCCAGGAGAAGGATGAGGTGAACATATAAGGCAGCAACTGCTTTCACTGTCCTAGTTTAACCAATAGCCAAATGTGCATTAACAGCCTGAGGCTCAGGTTTATCTGGCATGAATACTCCTTCCCAGTGACAGAAGTCTGGTCTCCCATGTTACATAGCCACACTCGGGAGCATAAAAATAGTAACTTTCAGTAAGCCAAATCATCTCTCTGCTAGCCAGCCTTGAGGTGACAGTGTTACGATTCTTCACAAAGGGGAGGATATAGGGAAGTTCAAATTGCCATCAAAATGGATCAACAGTGGAAGTTGCAGTGTAAAATTTTAGAGATACTTATTTTTTAGAACAGGTAATACAAATTTTAAAAAGCAAATAATAGTATCATTCCCACATCTCTCCTCTTTATTATCTTCTTAGAATCAGATTAAAAGCATCTTATTTTAAAAAGTCCTCTTGCTATTATTTCTGTGTTGTCCTCTTTCTTTTTTCATGCTTCTGTGAATTAAGCATGCAGAAAATCTGTGAAATGGACCTTCTACAATCTGGATAAGAAAAGTAAAGCTTTTTTTTTATGCTAATGAGAAATAAATATAAATACATACTTACTCTTAAAATCTCAGTCTCTCTGTCAATGTCTCCAGAACCCGATTCTTCAGGTTCCAGTCTATTCTGAAATTAGGAAAATTCCATTTTAAAATATTGCTTCTAAAGATGACAAATTAAAGTATCACTTGCCAATTACTACAAATACAGTTATAGTCAATATCCTTGCAGCAGACTGTCACTGGTGAAATAAATTCTTATACAACATAAACATTTCAATCACATTTCTGGTGCTTCATACCATTTTATTTTGTAGACACTCAGGCCTGCAGATGGTCTACGAGTACAGTGATGACAATCCTGCAGGACACACGTGCTATGTGACTGTTTAAATGAACTGAAGATGAAGCAATATCGCAGACAAATGTTAACTTTGGAAAGACAGCTGTCCACATTAAGATTAGAATATTAGAATAGCTCACAGTGGATCCTGATGCCCAACTCCCTCACAAGTAGCAAAAGACTCCCCTGACTACCATCCCCACTTCATATACTGAGCATAATGTCACATGAGATGGAACAGCCCTTTGGCCAATTTGGGTAAACTATTCCAGCTATTGGCTAATTAGTAAACTATTCCAGCTGTGTTCCCCAGCCACAGGGGTCACCAGCTCCAGTTCCTCAGCCAGCTCAGGTGAAAATTAACTCTATCCTAGCCACAACCAGGACAGGTCGGTTATAAATTTTTAAATATATATATATAACTTGCTATTAAATATTAGAACTTATAATTTAAATTAAAAGGAATAAACTAAGATGTGCAAGAAACAAACTTGACAGCTTGACAGTTGAAATTTGACTTTTCTATGTGAGTTCCACCACATTTAAAATGGAATAATATCAACTCATATAAAAGTAAATTAACTACAGATTCCCATAGCAAGTCCTTGATGAGTTTCATAGCTGTGTATGCTTTGTAAATTACAGCCCAACGTACACAGAGAACCAGTACCTGAATCAGTTAAAATAGTACCAAAGCTAATGTTTCAAAAGCCCAGGAGCCAGGGATGCATTCTCTGGTTGCACTTCACTCCAGAATAAAAGGCCATGAAACTTGCTATCATAGACCACAAGAAAGTAAAGGCAGGACCTGGTATTCACTGCTACATTTAGAGAAGTGGCCTTTGAATGAGAAAAGCTGTTGGACTGCAGCACCTTGTTCTAGTGGTCTGGAGCTGCCTTGTTGGTCTCTTGAAGTCAATATCAGTGGAGGCTAAATAGTGCAGCCATTCATAACACTGTTACTCTATTTTTATGTGACAGAAACAGATTGGTATCATTTAGCAGATCCTGCATCGGGGGAGCATATAATCCATTTTGGTCACTCTAATATGTTGCAAACTATCTTGTTAAATACTCACAATACTCAGTGTGACAGATAGCTTCGTTTAAAAGTCGACCACAGGACTTCCACTACTGTCAGTGGTGGGCCGTGTCTACATGTAAAATCTGTTCCCACACCATGAAATGAAAATTCAGGATAGATTCCTTCTTCAGCTACGTACATCTATATCCTCATGAAAACAGTGGGAAAGATCCAAGTATAGAAGAGAGATGAATCTGAAACATATTCTTTAACATTGCCTGAGTACTGAGCATTCAAAATATGAACACTGTCACCACGCTGGTACGTGTTGTAGTATTTAATGACAGCAAATGTAAATGACTGTCAAACCATTTCTGTGTTTCATAGCAGGAAGAAATGAATAATTCAGGTTTCTAAAGCCTTTTTGAGGAAATTTTTGTCTCTAGTTCTCCCATATATTATTGCTTTTGCACAGGAGAGCACACACTGACTGGCTTTAAAAAATGTGAATACTGGATGTTTGTGTGTATTACAGTACTCACACACTTTAGCCAAACATTTATTTGCATTTCTGCATGAGTGTTTAGAAAACATGATTATCTCTGTGGCATTCAGGCTGCTTTCCCACAGAAAACCTCCTATTTAGTTCTGGATTCCTCTTTGGCAAGCCAGGCTCATTGACAAAGAATCCCCAATACTCACTAATACTTTGGAAGGAGCAGACGGTCCTGCAGGTCCTGGTAGTCCAGGGAGTCCTGGCAATCCCTCACCAGGATCACCCTAAAACAGGAATGAAGATAAATCAGAAAAGATTTAATTCATATAAATGCAGAGCAGGGGTTACAACACTAGCTGCAATCTGTGTGGATTTCTAGTTACAAGAAACAACAAAAGTGTCTGTTTAGATGCTACGAGCATGAGAGCTAGAGTTGAACCTTGTTCATTTCTAAAACAAGCTCCCCAGAAACACGATCTTTGCATTGGCAAAGGAAGAGAGGACTTTTCCCTATCTAACTTCTCCAATAGAGAGACTCTTCAGCAAGGCCTGTTGTGATAGGACGAGGGGTAATGATCTCAAACTAGAGGGAAGTAGATTTAGATTAGATATTAGGAAAAAATTTTTTACAATGAGAGTGGTGGAACACTGGAACAGGTTGCCTAGAGAGGTGGTGGATGCCTCATCCCTGGAAACATTCAAGGCCAGGTTGGATGAGGCTCTGAGCAACCTGATCTAGTTGGAGATGTCCCTGCTCCTTGCAGGGACTAGATGACCTTTGAAGGTCCCTTCCAATCCTGACCATTCTATGATTCTATGAATTTGCAAATATACAAGCAGCATTAACAGGATTAGACTGTATATTTCTTGTCAGAATAATGTTTTACTGTAGATCCTGCATTTTTAAGGTACATTACATGCCCCTCCCCAGTGAATAAGTAGAAAGTGTGGTCACACCATGGTACTCAAGAAGTAAATTTCTTCATTTTATTGCTACCATCTGTAATGCTTTTTCCAGTACCATCATGTCATGATTATTCTCCTATGTGTTGACCTTTATCTACTGCCAATGCAATGAAAGGCCCTGTTCAGAACTGTGTCATTTTCTCTCATAATTATTACCATCTCTTCTTCTTTGGCTTTCTTACATCATCTCTGACATTTTGCTGAGGTTAGTTCGAAGTGCTTCTGCTTAAGATATTTATGACTTTTATTAAATTTTCTGCTCAACTTCAGCATTTTTCACTCAAGTCAAGAGTTGAGGTTCTGCCTCAACTGTTTTAATCTCAAGTTGGAAGTCTTTTATAATGTTTCTTTTCATTCTCAACTATCCATGTGCCTTTTTTTTTCTGGAGAATTCACAAAGCAAGATTTGGCCTTTGTATTCTAAACTCTTTTGGGAGAAGGATATGCCATTGCAATCCCCAAAATGGGGCAATAGGATCATAAATAACTGTCAGACCACAGCTTTATGATTGCTTAATGTGCATGTTGTTTTCATCACATAATTTGCACTCATTTGATTTCATTTTTTTAAGTCTTGCATACCTCTAAAAGTGATTAATCCCACTTGCTTTTTACCTGATACACCTGACAGAGGGAATGCCAGCAGAAAATACAGTGTCCTCCTCTCCCTCCCTAGTTGTCTGACATGTCTTGTCTTTGGCATTCAATAACCGCAATTGTTGTGGTTTAGCCCCAGTCACCACATAGTTTCCCGCACACCCTCCCCTTCCCCAGCAGGATGGAGGAGAGAATCGGGAAGAAAGGAAAACCCGTTAGTTGAGACTAATACAGTTTACTAAAATAGCAAAGGAAAATTACAATAATAACAAAATATAAGGATACTAAAATATACAAAATGAACAATGCATGATTTCTCGCTACCCAATGTCCAAATGACCGATACAGCCTGTCCTGAGCAGTGATCACAGAAACAAAACTGAGCAGCAAGCAAAGGAGCAAGAGGGAAAGAGAGCAAGGGATGCTAGAGATGCACCCCAACTCTGGCCATGCCCCACTTATATACTGAGCATGACTTTTAGGGCATGGAATACTCTCTTTGGCCAGTTTGGGTCAATTATTCTGGCTATCTCCTTCCCAGCACATTAGCAAAACCTGGAAAGCCAGACAGTGTCCTTGGTCTCATTAGCAACTATTCACATCATCAGTGTGTTTATCAACGTTCTTCACATATGAAATCCAAAACACACTGGCTACTGAGAGGAAAATTAACTCCATCCCTGCTGGAACCAGGACAGCAATTCACCGTTCTGAGGAGTACCTCAATGTGCATTTTGAACGTTCTTCCTACATGGTGATCCTGGTTTTAAGACAGACGTATGTTTAGAGGGGAAGAAAGAGCAATGTAAGTGCTCATATCCCAGAGCTTCTCTCACCATTGGGAGTGAAAAGCTTAGCCTTCCCTCTGACAATGTTTTCATGTAGCACAGATTCCTACCCATCCATCCTGACACTGCAGAGCTGCACGGTGTGACCTTCCCACCTTGCACCAGGAGGAGAGAAACCTGACTGGTAGCACTGAGCTTTTTTAAAGGGATAGAAATCACAGAGACATAACCAACACTGTTAGCCAGCCTCTACTGATCTATGCTTTACCCTCTAACCTGCCAATTTGTTATCTGGGATTAGGAGCATTTTAATTATGTTCTCTAAACTCATATATTCATAGTAGGAAACACTGAATTTTACCTGCCTCTTGGTCACTTGCTCTTTATGCTTGAAAATTCAGTAGATAAATGTATTCATTAATTTCTTTGTTCCCTGTGGCTTTGTCAAATGGTTCCTATAGTGATACTTCAGTCATATTCACAGAGAATGTGTTTAATTAATTTGGGGCTATTTTCACTGTCTGCCAGCATGTTCATGTATAGATACTTTAAATTCAATTACATTATCTCCTGTCAGTGTTTTGTGCTTGTTTTCATGCAATTTCTTCCACTTTGTGGATGAAAAAACCCTCAGCTACAAGGAAGAAAAAACCCTTAGCTCTCACATTTGGATCACAGTCAACTCTAGAAAGCCTAATTTGTTCATTCCTGAGGAACATCTCATGGCTGTATCACTGCAGTGAACAAAGATCACAGTGAAAAAGTGACAGCCAGCTCCTCACTCTCCACTGATATGTAGGATCCCATCCGTTCACAGCTTTCTATTTTCAGTGAGAAGAACCAGGTGGACCCTGCTGCTATCCCTCAAATTTAAATGTTATTATGCTGAAAAATTGCTGACTATCTTTAGAGAGCATAACTGGTTTGATTTTTTTTGTGTGTGTGCACAGACCAATTCTTTAGGCTTTGCTCACCCTACCAATACAACGGGTTCTAGGAAACCACACTGAGTGGGACAACGAAATAATTTTCTGGCCAACTAATAATTTAAAAATTATTCACATATGTAAAAGAGGATCAGAGCAGTTTCTTCTTTGTTGTCCTGCTTTCTGCTCCAGGAATTTGGTCTGGTTAAAGTATTGCCATGAAAAAGCTCTGCATAAGAAGCTGTCAGTGTTCCTTAGCGCTTTTGAACATTTTGTTAGGATTTTAGCACCTGTTTGCTAACTTATCTTCACAAATGCCTCTTTGATGTATCCCTTGAAAATATTAGCCCAATTTTTAAAATGGAAAACCAAGCTTAAGATGTCTTTACTAAAACAGCCATATAAGTAATCAGGAATAGACCACATGAGTCTTTTGCTTCCAGATACAGCCTTAGCTCTCTATGGCTAAACTGCATCTCCTGCTGCCAAAATGTTCTCCTTCTGATATCTATTCTAATCAATAAAATAAGGCTGGAGACCATTCTTTGGCCCTGAGGTCAGGTAGAACAGACCTCCTGTGTTCACAGTACTTAGGTACTTGGCCCTGGGTCTCCTTTTAGCCCTGTATGTTCAAAGCTAATATTTTCCCTTTGGGGTTTTTTTGTGCAATTTTCATGAAATAACATGAGAACTATATTGCAACCCATCAGCATGATGAGTATTTGAAAGTAAAAAGCCTGTTGGGATGGTACTGGAGGAGAACATAAAATAAACAGAGCCAACCTATGCACAGTCTTGTTTTGCAGCATACTGAGAAGAGTTAACAACCAATGCTACTTCTGAGGAATCTGAGGTCTACTTGACATGGGCCATAACACTGTCACACCATGCTCGCAAGTCTGAACCATCAGCAATCCAGTCAGTTCCTGGGCTTGGTTTTTTTGGCAGTGTTGTAGGACTTGTTGCTGGAGACCAAAATGTTTACCTAATAACAGCTGCAGCTGCAGCGGCTGCAAAATAAAGCTTATTTTGCTAATTTGCACTTTGCTTATAAGTAGAAGAAATGTAAACAACTGTAATATTGAAATCTTTTCCTTTTGCTTTGTTTTCATTAAAGCAGTCTGAGTGATTTTGTGGTTTACTAACAGGAATTATTTATGTCAGTACCAAGCATCCTGGAAATTACTCCAGTCACAAGAATGACCAAAGCAGATTTGCAGGAAGTTTGGGAAGCTAATTGTCAAATGACATTTACGACATTTTTTTTTCCAGCTTTTTCACTTTATGATCGACAAACACTAGAGAGGAAACTGAGCCTTTGCTAGAGGGGCTATAGTAGTTCCACATTGCAGAAGAACCAAAGGAGGCTCCCAGCAAGTGTCCCTAGAGAGGGAAGGCACTATCTGCATCAGCTCTATATCAGGAAAGAACAATGTAAAGAATTAGCCAAATGGGGAGAGAGGGTTATAGAGAACCATGGGCTACAGACACCTGTGTATCTCCTGGGCTATGTCCAGAGATTTTACTCCTGCTGAAGGGTTTCAGCAAAAGTAATGGAAAGACTGACAAGTGTGTATACACGTTGTGAAGGATTGATTAATAGTCCAGACACAAAGAATCTGAGACCAGTGCCAGCTCACAAGAGAGTATGAATCCCTACCACCAGTGGGGCTACGCAAGATGGTACGTTTCTTCTCAGAGAGTGCTGTAGCACACGTTATCAAGCTTACAAGGAGGTACTATTCCTGCATATCACTGTCTCAGTGATGGCTCTCAAAGAGCAGAACAGCTGTTCTTTTCATCCTGCCATGCAGTCCACTCATGCAAGGGAATAGTGAATGGGTAGGCTTTTGAGTCCATGTAGCTTCTGGGGCAAAATCAGTCTGCCTCTCCCACAATGCAGTGAAGTGCTGTTCTCTGGGTACTGTGCTGTCCAAAAAGGGCAACTACCATGACATTAATTCCTGACATCTATTATTCATCACTCAAGACCTTTTGAACTCATTTGCTGCAGAATATTTTTCCTTGAATTATACTTTACCTTTTAGTTATACCAAGATATATGTATAATCAATTATTAATATTACATATGTAATTGTTATTATTAGTAAAACCTAGAAACTCTGTATTACTATTCTCAGTGCTGTTTTTGTGATTTATCTCAGAAGCATTGAGCTGGTTGGGAAGTACTGTAGAAATTAATCTCTGGTGGAAAGTGATTGTATTGGTTACATATTTTGGCATGATATGAAAATATGATGCAAGTTATTCAGAAAAGAAGGAAAAACAATCTCATAATGTTATCATGAAGAGTGTTGTGGTATTTACCTGACAGCTTATAGTACTGAACGCCACATACGTCATAGCAGTTACATCCACTTACAAATTCAGTAGTCATTTTGAGGGGCTCATTAGAGTAGGGGCAGTTTTAGGTAAATGACTACTATAAATTAGTTCACGTTACTCTTTCTAGATTTGGAAACCTTAGCCTAGTCTATCTTGTACTTTAATAGTACAACAAGTTATGCCACACTACTTAGAGTATGCCACTGTTAAAATGTATCTAGAACAGCTGTAATATTTTTCAGGTGAGACTAACGGTACTGCAGCTCTTGGTGGTACCACAATCACTTCTTTCAGTGTCTGAACCACAGACCACTTAGATGATACCATGCACCAATTGCTGCATTACCAACAGTTTGAGGGAGATTATCCTTCTGCTCTACTCATCTGAAGTATCGTGTGCAGGTTTGGGCTCCTCAGTACAAAAAAGATAGGGATATACTGGAGTAAGCCCAGTTAGAGGTCACAAAGACAACTGAAGGACTGGAGCTTCTGATTTATGAGGGGAGGCTGAGAGAGATTAAGAGCCCAGACTTGGGGGGGATTTTGTCAATATGCATATATATGTGATGAGTGGGAATGAAAAAGACTGAGACAGACTCTTCCCAGTGGTATCCAAGCAAAGAACAAGAGGGAATGGACATAAATTGAAATATAGGAAATTCCATTTAAATGTACAACCCACTTTTTTTTTACCCTAAGGGTGATCAAACACTCCAACAGGTTACCCAGAGAGGTTGTGGAATCTCCATCCTTGGAGATACTAAAATCAAACTGGACATGGTCCTGGACAACCTGCTTTAGCTGCCTGTGCTTTAAGCAGGAGTGCTGGACTAGACAACCTCCAGAGAGGCCTTCCCACCTCAGTGATTCTGGGATTCTGTGATCCATGGTACAGGTTTTAGCAATGACACAGACATAAGTAGCACCCTGTTAAAGTCCTCCACCAATACGTCAGTCCTTAATGTGGCATTTACTTCTCATTACTTTTTTCCCTGCAGTCTAGAGTCTTCTGATTTCTGCTGCTAAACTCTTCCAGTGCAGTGGTTGGAGATAGGGTGAAGAGTGGGGAGGAATGGAGAGACAAAGTAGAGAGAGACTCCTGGCTCAACAGGCCCATCAAACTGCTCTTTGCTGATCTGAGATTGCTCAGAAGTTGCAGAAATAAGACTCTGAAATGCCTGTACAGAGCACCTGTAATGCCTGTTGCCAGCTGATTTAATGTCTAATGGATAATCTGCTTTCCCAGACTGTCTTTCCTGAAAAGCCCGTATCCATACATTGCAGGACTCCAGTTGTGAGCTGTCCCACAATGTCTCTGTAACCTCAGAGAGGTGGTAGTCCTATAACTGCATGGACTTCTAAGTCCTCCTGTTTGTCTCCCATGCTGCCTGCTTTTGTGAACAGGTACCTGAGATGGGTGCCAGATTTTGACCAGGGGAGTGCAAGAGCGTTTCCTATCATGTTGTACCTAAGAAGCTTCCTAGCTGCCTGACATGCCTTCACTTCTCTTCAGCTTATGATAACCCTTTGCCCATTCATTACAACAGACAGACTGTTCAGCTGGACAGAGAGACAGGGGGCTGCCATGCAGTCTCATGACTTGATACTTGTACTGGAAACTAATTTTACCTTTGAAATTATTTTGGACCCTTTCAAATTGAATCTGAATACATGAGCTTTATACGGGTGATGTTTGTGAATATACGAAGCCTGAATTGTTTTGGTAAACAGAGGAAACCAATTATTAATTCAGCACTTGGAGTAACTGACTGAATGCCAATTTTATCTACAACATGTGCTTTAATGCTAGATTAATCCATTATGGCTCACTTCAGCTCAGAAGGATACAAGTTGAGATGGTTTAACTCTTATTTCAGTTATGTTCATTTCATAAGGGTAATATGATTATAGTGCCTCTGTTAAATCACTTAGCCAGTGGAGTAAGTTGCACTGAGCCATTACATATAACAACTGACTTTTCTTTATTAAATTAATACATCTGAAATACATCTTCCTTAGCTCTCCTGTGAAAGCCCAACTTTTTCTACTGCTGAAGTTTATCCATATTCTTGAAAAATCCTTGTGATTCTCTTATGGCTGCCCTTCATGCAGATTCATGGGTGAATAGCAGGATGTTTAAATTCTTACTGTGATTCCCTATTATTATTTTTTTCTCTCAGAGTGTACCAAATTAACACACGTCCAAGCATAAATGGTATCTTATTGATTGTTGGTTATTAACAGGACACATACCTTTTCACCTTTTAGGCCTGCTTTTCCTTTTAGTCCTGGCAACCCCTGAAGCCCATTTTCACCCTAAAAAGGAAATAATATTTTTACTTAGACATATTTTATGCAGGTTAAACAGGTTGTACACTTCGCAGCAGAAATTGGACATAAGGGTGATAGATTCTAACTCCTGGCTTGTGCAGTGGAAGGAGATATGGGACTTACACCTCCATGCAGCTAGATGTGCACTAAGTGTGCCTCTCACCACATCTACTCTGTCCACAACAAAGTGACAGCGAAGCCTGCTTGGGGGACACAGATGGAAACTTGGCAGTGCATTGAATTTGATAGGATACCAATAGGACCACACAGCACTGATGACAAATATTTTGAAAACTGTAATGTTCCACTAGAAAAAGTAGTGACAGCTGTCTGAAAAGCTCTCTTCGAATTTTCTGACTCTTAGCCATTTACTTATCTAAGAGATAAGAAAGTCTTTTTTTATTCCGAAGTTGCTGAATATGCTTATGGCAAGTAAATTCTGGGCTAGAATTCTGCTTCTTCCCTAACAACTTTCAAACTATGAGAAAATGTACACTTGGAAGAAATCTACTTTTAATTTCATACAGAAGTCATAGTTAACAGAGAATAGTGAGACATATTTCTAACGCACTACCGCAAACTGCTGCCCTGAGTGCACTAAATCATACCATTGCATTAGCCTGTTCCCACCTTCTACTGAAATCCTTTTTGCCTTGATCCATCTGAATATATTCAGTTCCTACTAAGTAGGATGGTTCCTAAGGACATGCACCTGACAGGGAACTTGTGGCATTACTCATGGAATATGACAGCTGAGGATTTGTTATTGTGTGCATTGCTGCGCAATATTTTGCCACGGAGGACGCATGTGCAATCTATTAGTGGCTCGTGGTGAACTGACCTACGGATCAGAGTCACATGGAGAAGGGAGGAAGGAACAATACAGGCAGATGATACAAATGTGACAGAAGAGAGGGTAAAATAGGGGACTGTAGAGAAAGGAAAGGAGGAAGAATGAAGCAGAAGGTGCAGCTGAATTACTGCACAAGACTTGAGGGTTGAGAGGTACTTCTGGAATGTTCATAGCAGTTGAGGTTAGGTGCAGGCAGCATGGCAACATGTGTCTACGAAGGGTCAACAAAGCACTTTGGTTTGCTCTGGAAGAGGTCTGGGTCTGAGTATCTCTTCTTTTTAAAGTTCCTCTCTGCAAAAAAGCCAACCTCACCAGAGCTGGACACCTTGTACAGCTGCTTATGGCATGCCATGCCTCTCTAATTTCTTTGAAACTGGGAAATAATAAATTTATCTTAGAAACCTGGGTTCCCCAGTCTTGGAAACCTGAGGAAGTCAACTGCAGCACAAGAGTTGCCTTCTAAACAGAGCATACAGAGAAAGCACTTTGCTGCTTAAGCTTCAGTGTAGCTGAGTCTCCAATAAAAAATGTTGGTATTTTTTAATTCAGTCAACAAAAATATGTATAGAAGAGTACTTACGGGTAACCCATTTTTACCAGGAACACCCTAAAATAAAACATATTTGTTAGAAAGGTAAACAAAACATTGTATCAAAGAAACAACAAAAAAGAAAAGGTAGTTAGTTAATGAACTATAGCTTGATGTCTAATGAAGTGACAAAATAAACCAGAAATGTAACACATAATATGTCACAGTGTGATCTGTTTTGCTCCTCTGTTTAGTTGGGAATGTCTTTTCCTGATGGTTCAGAAGGATATGAAGTATGAAACTGAAGTAGGAAACATCCTGGACATACAGAAGCCACTGACATAGGCATGTGAGTTCTGAAGTCCAGCAGCTTTGAACATGTTCAAACATGACAGCCGAGAGGGTGGTGCAGCACTGCAAAGGCTCCCTGACGAGCTCGTGGAATTACCATTCTAAGAACATTAGTATGTTGGCACACCAGTTGTCTGCCTTGTGCTTTCTGATGGTTGTCTCTCATCAGGCCCTTGTACAGCCCTTGACACAGGTGCAAAGCAGATATGACAATCCTGAGTTGATTTGGTGGGGCTAAAAACCCCTCTTGTAGAATTATAACTGATGACAGTGTGTGAGGCTGTGGAGTTTCAGCCCTTTATGCATGTGTGGTGAATGACTATTATTCTTTCTAAAATACATGCTTTCTTTCAATAGATAGAAATTACTCACAGGCTGACCATGTTGTCCAAGTTTCCCTGGAAGTCCAGGAGGTCCTTGATCTTTTTTCTGCACATCTTCTACTCCTGGCTTTCCTGGAGATCCTGTGGGGCCATCCTCTCCTTCCTGACCTTTCTGACCCTGAGTAATTAAAATGTGAAATATGAAAAATGTGTTGCATTACTTTCCCCTTTTTCTCTCTCCTTTTCCCCCCTCTCTTCCTCTCTCCTAGAAACTGTGCTTTGTTCATTGCAGTCAGAAACCTTTAGGCACTATGCAAACAATATACTCCATTCAGCAAAAGCAGTCCATGTTAGAGATTATTCATGCAAGTACAAATAAAGTGCTCACTGAGCGGAAAAAAAATGAGAGCTGGTTACCTAGATGCAAATGACCATGGTCTAATTTTGTATCTGCACAAATCTGCACAGTCTAAATCAATAATGCAGGTCTGAAAAAGACCAGTTTCACAAATTCAGTCTGTCTGGAAGAAAATTGTGAAAGATAAAAAGAGATGTTTAGGAATGCTTTAGCCAACTCCGCTGAGATCTACAGCTCTAAGAAAAGAGGGTTACATACCCACCTTGGTTAAAAAGGAAAGTGACAGAAGATGAAATGAGGAAACTGACAGCAAAGAGTGAAAATGGACAAGCAAGAGCAAAAAAAAAAATGCTAAGCATCAGTATTTGGTCAAGAGAGAGCAAAAAGAAGAAAAAGAATAATTTAAATGCACCAGAAGCAAAATAAACGCTTTCAATGGTGAAGCTTGGACACTAATATATATTTAATTTAAAATCCAATATACAGGACAGAATGTTTAAGTAATTTTTGTATCATATTTTGAAACAAGCACTAGGATTTACTCACATTTTATAGCAATGAAATATTTTGTATTCCATTAGTAGCTAATGAAACTAGGAGAGATGTATATAATAACTATCCAAGTATTTTAAAGTCAGCAGAATGACAGCTTTCAGCAAAGGAGCTGTTAGCTGATTTTTCAAAGATCTTTCTGGGTTTTGTCACTAGGAGAGTTCCCAAAGATCAGAGTTTTTATCGTCTTGTCTCATTAGAGACTTTTTTCCCACCTGGAAAATTCTTAGAAATTAATCTAGTTAACTAAGCTGTGGGTAAGATCATAAACTGAATGAGATAACAGGACCATTGATACAGGTTGTTAAGAGTACTGAAGGAGCTAGCTGATGGCAGGACCTCTCTCAGTCATCTAGCAAAGATCTTGGGAGTCTGGGGAGGTCCCTGCTGACTGGAAGATAGTCAATGTTATTCAAATCTACAAAAAGGCTGTAAGGGAAGACCTAGGGAACTATGGATCTTTTAGTCTAACCTCAGTTCCTGGAAAAATTGTGGAGAAGATTATACTGAATACTATTGAAAGGCATTTAAAGAGTAATGCAATCATCAGGCACATTCAACATGGGTTCACGAAGGGAAAATCCTGTTTAACTAATTTGATACGCTTCTATGATAAAGTCACCTGCCTAGTGAATGAATAGAAGGTGGTGGATGTAGTTTTTCTGGATTTTAGCAAGACTTCTGATACTGTCCCTCACAGCATCCTTCTGGATAAGTTGTGCAACTCTGGGATAAATGGGTTTACAGTGCACCAGGTGAAGAACTGGCTGAATGGCAGGGCTCAAAGGGTTGCAGTGAATGGGGCTACATCTGGCTGGTGACTGGTCACCAGCAGTGTTCCTCAGGGCTCAATTCTAAGGCCAGTTCTCTTCAATATATTTATCAATTATCTGGATGCAGCAGTTGAATGCACCATTAGCAAGTTAGCTGATGATACCAAACTGGGAGGTGCTGTTAACTCTCTTGAGGGACAAGAGGCCTTGCAGAACGATCTAGATAGATGGGAATATTGGGCTATGATTAATGGGATGAAATTTTACAAGTCAAAATGCCAGATTCTGCACGTAGGAAGGAGCAATGCTGGGCACAAGTATAATTTGGGAGAAGAGGCCTGCAGAAAGGGATCTGGGCATGCTGGTCGACAGCAGGCTCGACAGGAGTCAGCAGTGTGCCCTGGTAGCCAAGAGAGCAAACTGCATCTTAGGGTGCACCAAACACAGCGTAACCAGCTGATAAAAAGATGTGATTATCCCGCTGCAGTCAGCGTTGGTGTGGCCTCACCATTTATTCATGTAACTGCTCTGATAAAGGCATGAGTAATACAAGGATCCCAAACAACCTTACTGACTTGCCACAACTTTGATCCTTTATAAGGCCATCTACGGGCAGAAAGGTTCTCTATCTTAATATTTTATTAGTCAAAGCATCTTTTTATTATGAATGCCAGGAAAGGCGCTGGTTACTTTTTAAATGGATTTTTCATCTCAAGGTGCAGCTGTCAGGAGGCAGCATATGCTGCTTTCTTAAAGAAATAACCAGGAGTTGCAGACATTTTCCCAGTGCAATTCATACAATCATTCCCATAGAATACAGAATCAACCTCTTGGATTCTAGTAAGACTGAGTTTATAAAGGGATGATTTGCATAAACTATTAATTTTCAGATCAGTCTGTGGGCAACTAAGGAAAGCCAATTATACACATTTTAGGCATGGATTCCTCCAGAGTTTAGCATGTTTTAATGTTAGTCCTCTGTTTGGATCACGTGACAATAAAGCACTGTGACAATGAAGTGCTGTTTTGCACTTGTTACTTCACACAGAAGCACTTAGTGAGCACTCAAAGGGTGTAATTTAAAATTTATTTATATGCCACACTTACTTCTGAGAAGGAAGCAGGACTTTCACCTGCAAGGCAGTTACTGTGAGTAAAACCAAGATAGCTGTTTTTTGGGAATAAAAATTGTGGGCTTATATGATAAAGATTTACATTGGTTATTTTCTTTGTTTCTCACTTTCTTAAATGCAAAATTAAAAAATGAAAAACTGAAAGAACAAACTGAAAAAGCAATCAGAAATTGCTTAGTCAAAGTCTCAAGTCCATCTGAATGATTATAGATTCAAACTTCTGCATAGCGTCAGTGCTTTTCAGTCTGATGTCATGAGACGACATTCAAGAATTTAAAAAATAACTTCTGTTTGGCATGCTGCTAAGATGGAACAGATAAAGGTAGAAACTCAGAAAGCACCTAAAATTCATATGTTTTCTTGCTCTTGGGACCAAAATATAAGGTATATGATAGACTCATTGTACAGACCTCTCTGCTTACTGCTGGCAAGACACTAGCACCAGAGCCGTCTTCTTCTCTTAAGATTTTCTGTGTGACAGTGGTAGACTCACTGTTGCCTTGTCCAGTTACTGTGACAGCTGAATCTAAATAAAATAAGCATTTATTAATGAGAAGCAGAGAAAAATAAAACCCATCCAGAGGTATTTATCAGAGCACAGATGCTGCAAGTTGTAGGAAAAAAAAGAAATCATTTAGATTATGACCAAAATACATGCCAAAGACTAATATTAGTCATTTTATAACTGAAAATTTTAAAAGGAAAGAAAAAAAGGAAAAGTGAGAACAAAATTATAAAACAAATGTTTATTTTAAGGACAAAGGCTGTATTGCATCATCCTCTTTGCCTCAAGCTCTACTCTAATGGTTGCCTATTTTTCATCTATATAACATAAAAATAAGAGGTATGTACCGAAGCTACTATCTGAAGTATGTATGGAATTTAAATAGGAACAATGTCTTTGGTTTTATTAAGATAACCCACTTTCCTTTTTGTTTTTTAGGACTGCACTGAAATTGTCTTATTAGTGGAGGACTGGGTTCCTCAGTGCATTATGCCTTGCTCTTACTTTGCAGCATACACTTGCATCCAAAACACACCATTGGTGCACCAGGCAGATTCACATCCTTTGCAGTGAAAATAAGTAGGATATAGTTGTTTATTCAGTGGTGGTATTCATTTTTACATGAAAGGTTGTGCTTCACCATAACAGAAGGTCATCAAATTAAAAAATCATCATAAATTCCTTTTAAAGGTGCTACATGTCTTTAGAGCCAGTAGCACTATTTGCAGAGGCATGTCTCAAGAAGTGCCATGTTTCTCACTGACATGAGCAGAATGGAGAGGATTTTTCTCCTTTCATTCCTTTTGCCCAACACTTGCACTTTACTGGAATGTTGCAAAGTATCACAGCAGCAGCTCCTCAGGTCAACTTCTTTGGTTTATTCAATTTTTTATTTATTTATTTTTTAATTTTAAAATACAAACCATAGTTCTGTGACTGAAACTTCCACAGTATGGAAGGGTAAATCTATTCTCTACATTTGGGTCCAGAGGAGGGCCATGAAGATGACAACCCTAACCATTCTATGATTCTATGAAATGACAGACTCAGACCTAGAGAATGTAAATGATCCCACCCCACTAAAAAAAAAAATAAATAAAAAAATAGGCAGTGCCTTGTTCTTTAAGTTTAGTCACTTCAGAGGTTTCTTCTGATCTGTCATTTCCGGAGAAACCATTTTCTTCCAAATAAGACAATACAGTCGGGGGAGCTTCCACTGGCTCAGCCAAAGTATTTTCAGGCTAAAAAAAAAAACAAACCAAAAAACTGTTTAGAGAAAAGGCTTATGACATATTTTAAAGCAAGAATCAGATTACCTTCTTCAAAGTATAGTAATCAGAACTACCACATTTATGATGCAAAATAGAAATCCAGGTCTTTCCCACTTAATATCTTGCCAATACCTGTCCTTACTCTTATGCTGCCCTTAAAAACATTAGCTGTCATTGCGATCATAATAACTGAAATTTATTAATGGCCAATATATACACCCTCTTTCATTTACAAGTTCACCTTTTATTTAATTTTTCCTCTTTACAGTACACATCTAATTTCTACTTATCAGCATACATCACACTAATTTGGTCAAGCTCTTGAGAAAAACTAGCACAGTATCTTTGAACTCCATTCCTCCAAATCAAGTTATGTACACTCAACAAATCCATAGAGAGGGAGAAAAACAAAGGGAATGTAAAGTTATCAATGCAGGTCTAAGAGCCTAGAGCTGGCTGGTACCCACCCTTTCCCACGTCAGCTGTGAGTGGGCAAAAGGTGACCATTTCAATAACCCAGTACCAGCTGCATGCAGGAATGTAAATAGCCTACTCCCTACCAGAATTAGCGACCTGGAGAAGTGCTGTCACAGTGTAGTGAGATTACTTCATGCATATCTGCATTGGCAATTTAAATAAAATTTAAAAGTTATCATGTTGCCATGGTGACCTAAAGCAGAATTGATGGGCCAAGCATCCTGGTCTTGAACCAGGTTAAGATGTGCAAAATGGCATAAAAGGGCTTGCTGAAATAGTTCCTGAGTTGTCAGCAAAAGGAAGAGAGGTAATATCATTGGCATGACTTTTATCTCACTGGTTTTGTAACTTTATAATTGAGGAAAAGCTTCAAGATATTTCTTGTTATTAAGAAACATATTTCAAATAGGCTTTAGGGCTCCATTTGAAGGGGAAAGGAAAACTCCACAGCAGGCCAGATCTGATCCTCACTATAGCTGAACAAAAGTACTTTCATTTGATTTCAGTTTTATTTACTCCACTTGAGAAAGGAAACAAATGCATTTTTTCTCTGCTCTTATTTCTCACGTAACTATATACCTTGCTCTTGACATTCTGTATAGGAATATTTCAATTAATCTTTGGAGAACAAGAAATCTTTTTATGCAGCCTGTTTATCTGAACCATAGTGAACTTACACTGTTAAGATAGTAATGTATTAATGGGGTTTGAGTTTTAAAATCCTTAATAAGACTGGGTTTTGCCTACTTTGAGAAAGGAGGAACAACTTTTCCCTTTAAATGCAACGTCCAGTGACTTCCCTCTTCTGATGTAGAATAACCAATACTTCAGATGAACAGTAGAAAATAATTCATACAATTCAGAATGTGCTCAATTGTACAGTCCATAAAGCATTCCTGATGTTTATTTCTCACTGGGAAGATAAATAAAGCAACAGCAGGACAGAGATTTAAATACTGCATTTTGAGAAATAATTTTTAAAAGCTGTAAAATGAAAATCCCCAACCCCATAGTACTGGTAAATATCCCAAATCTAAGTATCTGCAATAGAAAACAATGGGATAAATAGAGATATTTCCTTGAAGATAGTAGAAAAACAACCCAAACTTAACACTACTCATAAGAATGTGAACTTGATAAATAAGAATGATTATCTGCCTCATCTAATTATAAGAATTAGGATAATGAAAAAAGGTATTTTTGTAATTTAGTGAAGCAATTGAAAAAAAAAAAAAACAACAAAAAACCCCAAACCAACAAAATCTCTTGAAATAACCCTAGTTTAGACACGAAGACACATCCATGGAATGAAGCAGTATTATCTAATAACCAAACACAAAGGTTAGTTATCAACATCAGCCAACAGAATTGAAAGGATGTGCCTAGTAAAAGAATGGCAGGGTGGATATCCTCTACTTGTCCACATGTACTCCCTGTGCACGAGGCAATGGTGAAATGGATTAGGAGATTACAGGTGGGCGTTTTAGTATCTTCTCCCGCCCCACAGAAAATAAAGCAGCATGCCACTGCATGTGGACTGCCCACAGCCGTGTTCCTTACAGAGCTATATGAGTATATTTGTATAGATACACAGAGCGATATTTGTATAGGTATGAAGCTCCAAGAAGCACTAAGTCCCTTTTCTTTCCCAACTGTAGCCCCTAATGAATAGGAAGACACTACAGAGAGGACAGCCTGTTACAATCTAGCTCCTGCAGGGAACTGAACTGAGAACAACTACCCAAAACTGGAGTTATAGAACGTTATTCCTGCCTCTGTGCATAAAACCAGATTCAGTGTATTCTCCTGCTGCCCTGGCCATCTCAAAACCTTCCCCTAGAAGATAATGTTTTTTGGGAAAATCACAGATATTGTTTTCTCCAGATTTTCTGTCCTCTGGTGATAAAGAAAAGACTTCCTGTGTCACCTAGACCATCTCCTTGTAATTTAGGCTTCTTTACAGTTCTTAGCACTCATTCATACACCCTAATTCAGACACTAAGGATTTTTGTCTTCAGGAAAGGTTCAGAACTTACAGAAAGCCCTCAGTAACAGGAGAGAGATCTGATGTGGGTGCGGCAAGTGCTGGGATCCTAATCACTTCCTCTGAGGTGATAGTAGAGATATTCCATAGTTCAATCTACATCCTCTGTTTCCTCTTATGTACACCTTCTATCAACGCTTGTTTTAGCATTGCTTAATTGGGAACACAACAGCTTCCACATTTTCTTGGAGACAACTGTGCAGCCTAAGAACTAAGCGCTCAGGCCGTACACTTGATTTTCAAGGAACATAGCAGGCACCACATTGCACGGTCTGTCAGGAAACAGAAAGGGTGATACTGAAGGATTCACACTGGTGAGTACAAGCCTTCACTCTGGGCCTCTGTAAGAGCCCAGAGCTGTTTCCAGACTCTGTGATCTCCGATCTTTGCCTTTTGTATTCAGGATGATGTTCAGAATGCAAAAATGGAATTTCTTGAATGTGACCTCTGCCACCACAGGCACAACAGCAAGATAAAGCTTATGTAAATGTGACTTAGGAATTGCTCCCCTGGGAAAGAGTAAATTCACTGTAACTTTTTCCATGATGGACTTGCACTAATGATACATTTTCTTTGGTATTCTGCCCACTCTGTGTCCAGCCACAGGGGACTTGAAAAGACAGAGAAAAAATGGCCCTCAACCCATGTCACTGAGCCAACATTCACACAGGCTGCATGGGGACATGGAAGAAATTTTAGTTGGGAGGAACCTTTTGAGATCATGTAAGTAGACCACTCACGTAAGTAGATCAGCTCAGCCATGACTTTGTCTAACCAAACCTTGAAAACTTCTAAGGACAGAGATTTGATATCCTGTTTGGGTGACCTGTTCCAGTGTTGCACTATTATCCTGTTGGAAAGAGTTTTTCTGACACCTAGCTTGAACCTCCCCAGCTACAACTTGCAACTTCCGTTGTCACTGCTGAGACAAGTCTGGTTCCATCCTCATTTTTGTTGATATGTATAAAAATGTGTGTGTCTCTTCCATAAAGACCACAGATAAAACAATGAGGGACTAGGTTGTTGAGAGGTAAAATCTGTGGATTTTATATTTAAATCTGAATGAAGAAACAAAGACAAATACAGATTTCCAAATACTAATATGCAATCCAGAACATACTTGAAAATCCCCATAAAAAGAATTTAGAACATTTTGCTTTTTTTTTTTTGTGATCAGTGTACTACAAAATTAGTTTAAAACTGGCAAAACTCATTTGGAACATTTACTCCCAGATTATTACTTTTATTCTAAAATCAAAAGAACAATCCACATCACTACATAATTTCCAGCCTCACTTTGATCTCTGGGAAAATTATGAGGAAAGTTATCTTGGAACATATTTCTAGGCACACGAAGGAAAAGGTAACTAGGAATTGTCAGCATGGATTTACCAAGGGTAGATAATTGACCAACCTGATTGCCTTATGTATTACTGTATTTGTGATAGGGAGAAAGCAGTGGATGTCATCTACCTTGATTTTAGCAAGGTTTCAATGCTGTCTCCCGTGATATTCTTTTGTCCAAGCTAGGACATGACAGTCTGGATGGAAGAGCAACAAGATGGGTAAGAAATAGTTGGATAATTGAACTCAGAGCATAGTATTTAATAGGACTCACGGGTCCATCCTGAGATCCGTTTAACATCTTTACCAACGACCTGAGGAGGCAACAAAGTGCTTGCTCATAAAGTTTACAGATAATGCCAAAGTGGGAGTTGGAGGTGCATCAGTTAATATGCTCAAGTGCAGGACTGCCATCCAAAGTGACCTGGACAGGCTGGAGGAACACACCAACATGAACCTTACCAAACTCAGCAAGGACAAACATAAAGTCCTGCACCTGGGAAGGCATAGTCCTTTGCAATGACACAGGCTGTGGATAGACAAACCTGGAAGCAGCTCTGTAGAGAAGGATCTGGGGATCTTGGTGGACAGCAAGTTCTACATGAACCAGCAACATGCCCAGCAGCAAAGAAAACTGTGTTAACAGGAAGTCTGACTACATAATAGTATGTTTAGGGAAGAGATTATCCCCACTTATTCAGGACTTCTTAGACAACATCTAAAACACTGTGCCTGCTGTTGTCCTCTATTACAAGAAAGATATCAATAAAGTAGAGTGAGCTCAGCAGACACCTTACAAGACACACAAGGGCTGGAGCACTTGTCCAGTGAGGAAAGGCTGAAAGAACTTATCTTCTTCAGCCTGCAGAAGTAAGCAAGCCTTTTCTTCTATAAAGGAGACCTCCTGGCAGTTTACCAATACCTACAACAGGGTTCATCAATGATACGGACCACGGCGCTTGACAGTGGTGCTTGGCAGCAGAACAAGTGACAATGGGCATTAAGCTCAAACAAGAGAGCTTCTGACTGCATATAAGGACAAACATTTTCAACACTGAAGATAGATCCACATTGGAACAGGCTGCACAGTGAGGTTGTGTCCTAGTTTAGCCCTGCTCAGGGCAAAGCTAGACAGTTTTTCACTCACTCTCCCTACCCTCTCAGGGCATGGGGAAAAGATAATATAAGAAAAAGCTCGAGGTTTGAGATAAGGACAGAGAGAATCATAGAATCATAGAATGGTTAGGGTTGGAAGGGAACTTCAAAAGTCATCTAGTCCAACGCCCCTGCAAGAAGCAGGGACATTTTAGACGAGATCAGGTTGCTCAGAGCCTCATCCAACCTGGCCTTGAGCGTTTCCAGGGATGGGGCATCCACCACCTCTCTGGGCAACCCGTTCCAGTGTTCTAGCACCCTCATTGTAAAAAAAAATTTTCCTACTATCTAATCTAAATCTACCTCCCTCTATTTTGAAACCATTAGCCCTCATCCTGTCACAACAGGCCCTACTGAAGAGTCTCTCCCCATCTTTCCTGTAGGCCCCCTTGAGGTACTGGAAGACCGCTATCAGGTCTCCCTGGAGCCTCCTTTTCTCCAGGCTGAACAGCCCCAACTCTCTCAGCCTGTCCTCATAGGAGAGGCGCTCCAGCCCTCTGATCACCCTTGACAGTGGTGCTTGGCAGTAGGATAAGTGACAATGGGCATTAAGTTGAAACAAGAGAGCTTCTGACAGCATATAAGGAGAAACATTTTCACCATTGAAAATAGATCCCTACTTTTCCTTTCTGTCAGTGCCTTTCTGACACACAGAGTGATCCAGGCTATATTTTTCTGAAGATGTCTATAGAGATGACATGCCAGGGACAGTTTTTGGTTGACTAATCAATCAGCAGGGAATGCACAGAAAAATGGCTTATTATACTCTTTCCAAAGGACTAGTTGCTGATTGTTGTCAGATGCACCAGATTTTTGATCTGTCACAGTGCAGCCATGTTTATGGCTTATGGATTGCTGCATGTTGTTCTCATATGTACCTTCGGAAGTTACCACATATGAAAATCTAGTGACAAAATCCAGATCTCGCTATCTAAAAAAGTAATATTAAACCAGAAATGTAAAGCAAATACATAAAATAAATTTACCCTTATGGGACGATGAGAAGGTGCAAGGACTTCTTGCATCTCAGAAATACCTTCATGTTCTTGAATGCTGCCGTTGCCACTGCTGTCCCCTGAAGCCTGTGCAAAACCCAATCGTGATAGCAAGTTCATAAAAGTCAGGAAGAAGTGTGATCTTCAAGGATTTTTTTCTTTAGTTGGTAAAGCCTCAGTGTCAGTAGAATGTTAACTTATTTCAGTAGTTATAGCATTTCATGAAAATGATCCTTCAGAAAAATAAGACATAGTTCATTTTCTCAAAGGTGTTATAGACAAAAGAAAATAATGCTTTTTGAAAAATTACAGTTTTAGGGGCTGTGTAGTCAAAAAAGAGATTCCCACACAGAGATAGTTTTAAATATGATACTATGTTCCCACGAAGAAATACTACATTTAGTCTTATGAAAAATGTCTAATGGAAAATGACTTTGAAATCTCTGAGGCACTGAGGATATATTAAAAAACGTTTATAAGAATACTCACGTAAGGATCATCATCTTCACAATGATCTTCAGTAGCCCTTGGGTCAGATTTGATTGTCAGATGTTGAATTGAGCCCTACATGAAACAACAAAAACAGTTCATGGAAGTAATATTTTAAGTAGTATGTGTATAGAAGCGGGGGTGAAGGGGTGGAAATTAAACAAATCACAAAACAAATCCAGACTTTGTTCTGATTAGCTTGGAAAATGATCTGAAGCATAACATTTTACGATAATAAAGCCAGTTTAAAAATGTAAATATGTTACATTTTCCTTTTGCAAAATGTAGAAAAAATTGAAGGTGCCAGAATATGACTATCATGTCCCAATGACAATACAACCGCTACACTGTATTGTTAGTGCCCCAACTGAAGGACTTAGTCCTAGATTATGTCCTAGAGTCTGTAATGCTCTGTCTACTTTTTCTAGACAAGAAGCACATTGTAGCTCAAAAAATGGCATGTGAAAACCCCTAGAAATGGAGACAAAAGATAGGAAGGAAATACCAGTAAGTGATGAAGTGGGTCATGGAGAAACCATCTGAAAACTTTCCAAAGTGGAAAGAAAAGAGCTGGATTTTCTGATAACAAATGTTTCTTTTTTTCAGAGTTAAAAATTATATTTCTCAGTCTGACATACTGAAGAAGCAGCAACAATTTTATTTTAAACATTTAAGTTTTGTTTCTTAGATTACAAAGACTTAACGTGTTTTAAGAAACATGTGGGGGATATTTCCTTGTTATGAGGTCTCACAGAGTTAGGCATGATACACACATAGGATGAAAAGATGGCTATTCAAATCAAGAGCCATCTTGCCTAACACGCATGATCTGCCTCTTCCTGTTTTGCTAACTGTATATTTTGTTTCTCTGCTTTTGTATTTTCTGTAAAGAAGAGCCTGAAGAAGGTGACAGATTTAGTCTTTACCTCTCGACACAGAATACTTCTCAGTCCAGTGACTCCTCTTCAAGGAACTAGAACATTTACACCATGCAATGGTATCTTAGCTGTGCTCTGTCTGTTAGTGTAGATAGACACACAGCAGATCTGCTTGCTCAGGGGTGTAGAAAACCTGAGTCTTGGTAAGGAAAACTGTAACAACTGTTGAGATGGGAAAAGTAGTATGCTTTGCTGTTATTTAATGCCACAAAAAAAATGCAAACTCTAGAGGAGGAGTAACTACCATTAATGTACACTGCAACGTCTGACTTCCCACTCACTCTTTTCTCTCTGTGGCGGTCCTCTCTGCCTGTCCTAGAAACGCTGGGGAATTATAAGCAAAGAAGAACTTTTGAAGCAATATTTCTGGTGGCTTCTAGAATATTTCAGAGAGGAAGAAACTCTGAGATGCTATTTTTAACAATCCTCTAATTTCTGTACCTTCAAAGACCATGAAACTCATGGAGTTGATGCCTCTTGAGTTTGCAGGCATTTTGAGACAACAGCTCAGTGAACAGAACCATTCTATTTCTCTCAAAACTTAATATTGACTCAGATATTGAACAATGTCAGACTAACCGAACAGTTTATTGAAAAATTATACATGAAAGGAGGTACAACCAGACACTTAAGCAGTCTCTTGGAAGTGATGCTTTTTTTTTTTCACAGTACGAGTGAATCACATTTGGAGAGCACATTTTTCTCCTCTTGCTCTAATCTGTGCTCCTGGGTGGCAAACGAAGCAAAACGGAGAGCTCTAATGTTTCCCAAGTGTTGCTGCTAGCCAATTACTCCAACTAGGAAAGTCATAGCTGAGCCTGTCATGGTAGGGACGGTAGATATGAGGTACTGTACTCCCCTTCTGGGTCCTCTGCCTGCTACTGCCTTCGCTGTTAAATCTGGTTTGCAGAATTTGGCGTCATCACTGATTGAGCTATATTTGTCTGGTTTCTACTTTTCTTTACAAGCATTAGGACTAGAATTTGATTTTTTTTCCATAAAATCTGATGGTAGTTATGTCCTTTTGTGTTTGACAACCAGAGCCTTAGACATATGAATTCCTATTAGCCACAGCAAACCAGCAACTGACATCCATTCAGAGTCATTCGCACAATCTGCTGTGAATTGTTCTATTTCAGACAATCAATGTAAACCATTCTTGTCATACAAACAGAGCTTTAGAAGGAATCAATCATTTAGTTTTTCTACCCAAAAGCAATTGTGACATATGATATATGAAGAGATAAAGGCACAAGACCTAGAGCACACATCACAATTAATAGTACTGAAGCAATCAGAATACTGGCTGAAATTTATATGCTTGATATAGCATACAAAACAGCCTATTTCAGTGGAAATGCTTTAGAGTGTAAAACACCATGCATTCCTGTCACCATATTGGCAGATTTATTGGTGATAATCTCAGTAATTGATCATTACTTACATGTTTTCCAGGTGGGGTACCAAAGTGATCTCATTTTCTTGAATATTTCCCATTCCTACTTACTAATCAGGCATCCTCAATACTCCAGTCATTTCACCTGTCTAAGAAAGCTAGTGCGAACAGGCAGTTTTCCTACATATCCCTTTCTATGACTTATGTGCTGCTAATCAATATATTCCTGTAATTCTAGGTGCTTAGACTAGTCAGATAAACAATAAAAATAGGTTATCCTTGTTGCTTACCAGATGGAGCTCACAACGTGCCAGTACACCTGAACTTTGGAAAGAACATCTTTTTTTTTCTTTTTTTTTCTCTAAAGCAAAGGATCTACTCAGTTTTGTGCTGCTGTTTTACTAATTTAAGGGGAGAGACATTAACCTCACAAAATACTGTACAAGTTTTGAAGTATATGGGAAGTAAAAAAAACAAGAGAAAAAGTGTGTCATTTCCCTTTCAGTTTGACAATAAGTCGATTGCACACATATTGACAGCTTTCCATTTGGAAGCTCAGTGGCTGAGAATACCAGCCAGGATGCAGCAGGAAGGATGCTTGCACTCAAGCTAAGAAGTCTTGGGAGCCTTGTAGTAGTGGTTTTGGTCAATTCTGTTTTTCTAAAGCACTGATTAGCTTCAAGTAATAGACAAATTGTAGAAATATAACTTTACCTTCCAACTATACTTCGTCTTTGATGGGATCATTCTCTTCCTGATATGAATGTGAAGTAAACATACCTAGCTAATAAGAGTTTTAAATACTTACTTTCTACTAAGGTATTATTCTCAGAAGTTAAACAAATGGATATTCTGAAATTTGCCCTTTGTAAAAAAGGCCATATAAAGTCAGGTCATACATTTACTTTGAAATTTCTAGTATTGAGCATTGAGCTTAATGTCTGGACCATTAATAAACATCTGAGGTTCCAGGAACATTTGCATTGTAAGCCAGAGTTTATGTATCTGCATTGCCTGAACCCTAGGCAGGTATGGAAAATACAAACTATATAATTTGTAACCTAATTTGGGATATAACCATTGCAAGCAGACTTTCTTGGGTAGAGAATATGTCCATAAAACACTGAGGCATGTGAATTTATCCAATGGTACTTACTGTGAACTTTTCCAATCCTGTGGCTCCTGCGTTACCAATAAATATCCCAGAGCCAGATTCAAATACCAAGGCTCGAGCTGACCTTTGAAACTGAACTCTCTGATATTCTTCACAGTCCATGAACAAAGCAACATCATTTCCCTGAATAGTCACTGTAAACCTATTCCACCTGTTAGTCATCACCGGCACTTTAAATGAAGCAGCCTCTCGGGAGATATAGGAACCAGGCTCTGTGTAGTACATAATTATTCTCTGGGTGCTGTCATCAACTGGTGAAAGTCTCATTCCCAGGTAAATAGTTTTCTGGAAGGCATCTGTTATTGCAAATAGCACTCCTCCACGATCACTGGTTGGTTTCACTGTAACTACGATAGCGAAATCTCTATAGAAAGGTGATGGTATTATAGCACTTGTTAATCGACCGATGTTAGCGTCTGGACCAAAGCTGTAAGCTGGAAATCCTCCATAGCCGGTGACAAAGTAGACAGAAGGAGGAAGAGGAACTCCTATTAACTCCGTAAGGTCAAGATGTCCTTTTGAGCCTCGTTCTGTAAAGTATGTGAGAAAAAACTTGTTATTTGTTCTTGAGGTGAACAGCCCATTTAATTTAAATGATTTAAGAAAGGCCTTAAAAACTCCAATGCAGTGTTATAATACCAGTAATATACTTCTAATATTTTAGTCCCCAGTTCAGTTAGTGCTTAAATATATCTAGTTAAGTACATGTGTCATTTTTTGTCCTTTGATTAACTAAGTTTACTTATATTGAGAGTGGAACACTGGAACAGGTTGCCCAGAGAGGTCGTGGATGCCCCATCCCTGAAACTATTCAAAGCCAGGTTGGACAGGGCTCTGAGCAACCTGATCTGGTTGGAGATGTCCCTACTCCTTTAAAAGTCCCTTCCAACCCTAACTATTCTATGATTCTATATAATAAAGAAAGGTGCATGTAAACACTTGGTGAAATTGAGTTGTAACAAGTAGTTACTGCAACATATATTTTACTTCAACTGTCCATAACTACAAAGTGCTGAATGTGCTTGCAGAATGGATTCAGTGAAGACTGAGCAACTTTTTGTTTGCTCAGATAAACTGAGATCCTTTATCCTCACAAACTAAGACAGTAAGAGTTGTCTACAAACAGCACAACACAGTTTCACAAACACAAGCTAAAAATTAGAGTGGATTTGCTTTAGCCCTTGCAGTTATCTAACTCTACAGCATTCTAAGATGTTAGATTTTATCTATGCCCTTATTCTCAGATTTATCTCCTTAGTTGCATTGTTTATATAACTGTCCTGGTTCTGGCTAGGATAGAATTAATTTTCACCTGAGCTGGGAGAAGAAGTGGAGCTGGTGGCCCTTGTAGCTGGGGGCCACAGCTGGGATAGTTTACTAATTAGCCAACAGCTGGGATAGTTTACACAAATTGGCCAAAGGGCTGTTCCACACAATGTGACCTCATGCTCAGTGTATAAGTGAGGGGGGTGGTGAGGGGTTGTTTCTGATGTTCAGGAAGAAGCTGTCCATCGGGATCTGCTGTGAGCTATTCTGCTGTAAATTATGTGCTTCAGTATTTTCTATTATTGGGTTTTGTTTGCTTGTTTTCTTCTGTTACTCTCTTAAACTGGTTTTTATCTGAATCCATGAGTTTTGCCTTCTTTTCTTTACCAATTCTCTTCTCTGTCCTACTGGAGGGTGGGGGGAGTGAATGAGACACTGCATAGATTTGTCCTGAGTGGGGCTAAATTATGACAATAACAAATACTACTTAGCAATCAAAATTCAGTTTTGAAATCAGAGGTTTTTTTTGTTTTGGCAAGCACACAGAATTAAGTATCTCTTCTAAACATGCCTAGAGGGACAACTCCTTCCTGGCAACGAAGGAGTAATGACAACAGCTAAATATCCACACCCAATTTTAACTAGGGTCTTAGGAAGGCATGCTCTGGCAGCATACCAGAAACAGAACTTGTACAATTTTTCTCCTTCTAAAAAGTAAAAACAAGCAAAAAAAAAAAAATTTACATCATAATGAGTGATTCAAAACTGAATCTATATAGAGCTCCATTCAAATCTAAAACCTTTCCTTCCTTTGCAGTTTCCTCTAACCATACATTTTTAAGTTTCTCATTTTATCTAGAAGTCTCAATGCTTCTTACTGGTGTACATTTTCACCCTTTTGAGAATATTTAGGTTATGCGGAAGCAAGCAATGTGGTAGGGTATGTCTTAATGTAGCTACATCATGTAAAACTATAATCGCTTGTGAACTCCAGTTCATGACTAAGTAATTGCTGGCTTTCTCAGCAGACATGAAGTAAGTTCTCCATGATCCAAGAAAGTCAGATTTTAAAATAACTGCCTTGATCAAATGCATCTCAGCCTTGCTCTACATTCTTCTTTGCTGAGTATCTTCAGCAAAGTAAAGGTAAAAAAGAGGATGTATTTGGAATCATTGTTTTGTAGTTCCTTTCTTTATCTACCTCACACACTAGTCTAACATGGTTCTCAGATTAATTCCATCAGAGAAAAAAGCAGCGTGGAAAACAGAGGTCTTGTGGTAGAACAGTACAGATGAGGCAAACAGTCTTGAAACCTCACTAAGAACAGATTGAATTTGTGTCATACTTCCCTTTTTCCTATTCTATGACAGCAGGTGTAAATAACATGTCTGGAAGAGGGTCTATGGTGGTGAGGTACTTCTTTGTACCTACACATTCATTATGGCTCCCACTGCTAATATTGCCAAGGCCCTTCCTTGTGATGACCTTTCTGCATCAGGAAACTTCCTTAAGGTGATATTCACAGATAGGATTAAACACAGCTACCTTGCTCAATGGTCACTTAATTTTCAACAAAACATGGGGAGAACTGATGCCACCTATGGTAGTCTAACACTACAGCCATTTACAGGGGACAGGATCTAAAACCAACTCATCTTATAAGTATGTTAGGGACAACAGATGTGAGTCAGTTCCCAGATCTGTTTTTTGAACAAGTACTTAAAGAAGCTGAAGACAAGCTCCCAGTCTTCCTAAAGGTAAGCAGTGATGAGATACATGGAGCTGGCTCCTAGCTCAACCTACTTGTCATTGCTTCTTGAGATCAGCTGTATCAGTCATCAGGTAGTGAGAAATTGTGCATCATTCATTTTGTATATTATATTATATTGTATTTTTATTATTATAATGATTATTAATTTATATAATTGCTATTATATTTTCCTTTCCTAGTAAACTGTCTTCATCTCAATCCAGTTTTGCTTTCTTTCTGATTCTCCCCCCATCCCACCTGGGAGAGGGGAGGGTGAGCGAGCAGCTCCATGGTACTTAGTTGCTGGCTGAAATTAAACCACAACAGTATGTTATAAATGGGAATAGAGGCAGAGAAAGGCCTAGATTCATACCATTTACCTTAGAATCATAGAATGGTTAGGATTGGAAGAGACCTTTAAAGGTCATCTAATCCAATCCCTCTGCAAGGAGCAGGGACATCTTCAACTAGATCAGTTTGCTCAGAGCCCTGTCCAAACTGGCCTTGAATGTTTCCAGGGATGGGGCATCTACCACCTCTCTGGGCAACCTGTTCCAGTGTTCCACAACCCTCATTGTAAAAAATTTTTTCCTTATATCAAGTCTGAATCTACCTCCTCCTGTTTTGAAACCATTACCCCTCGTCCTGTCACAACAGGCCCTGCTAAAGAGTTTCTCCCTGTCTTTCCTGTAGGCTCCTTCTAAGTACTGGAAGACCACTATAAGATCTCCTCAGAACCTTCTCTTCTCCAGGCTGAACAGCCCCAACTCTCTCAGCCTGTCCTCATAGGAAAGGTGCTCCAGCCCTCTGATCATCTTTGTGGCCCTCCTCTGGACCTTCTCCAACTGGTCCATGTCCTGCTTATGTTGTGGGCTCCAGAACTGGACACACTACTCCAGATGGGGTCTCACCATGGCAGAGTAGAGGGGGAGAATCACCTCCCTTTACATGCTGGCCATGCTTCTTATGATGCAGCCCAGGATGCAGCTGGCCTTCTGGGCTGCAAGGGCACATTGCTGGCTCATGTTGAGCTTCTTGTCCACCAGCACTCCCAAGTCCTTCTCCTCAGGGCTGGTCTCAATCCATTCCCTGCCCAGCCTGTATTTGTGAGATTGCCACGACCCATGTGCAGGACCTTGCACTTGGCCTTGTTCAGCTTCGAGGTCTGCATGGGCCCACCTCTCCAGCCTGTCAAGGTCCCTCCAGCATGTTGACTGCACCACACAGCTTGGTGTCATCAGCAAACTTGCTGAGGGTGCACTCTATCCCACTGTCCATGTTGCCAACAAAGATGTTAAACAGAGCTAGTGCCAGTACTAACCCCTGAGGAATGCCACTCATCACTGGTCTCTGCTTGGACATCCAACTCTCTGAGTGTGGCCATCCAGCCAATTCCTTATCCGTCCATTCATCAAACCCATGCCTCTCCAGTTTAGAGAGAAGGATGTCATGTGAGACAGTGTCAAATGCTTTTCAGAACTCGTAAGTAGGTGGCGTCAGTTGGTCATCCCTTGTCCACTGATGCTGTAATCCCATCACAGAAGGCCACTAAATTGGTCAGGCACGATTTACCCTTAGTGAAGCTGTGAAGTGAAACTTTACTGAAACCTTATTATACCCATCTGTAACTTTTAGGAGCCTTCTTTCAAATGCATTACTTGTCCTTACAGAAAGAGTGAAGAGAATAAGTAGTGACACCAAAAGGCAATCTCTTCCAACCTAACATCTTCTGGAGGCATGTCATGCTCTCATAATGTAGATGCACAAATTTGTCTCTTACTCTTAAAGGAAATGAACCTGAGTTCAATTACATGGATGCAGATGAAGGACATATCCAAAGGTCGGGCTGTATTTGTACTGTATAATTGAGAGCAGTAGCAAAGCTCCCTGAATCATTGAAAGAACACACATGCAGAAAAAATGCCTGGTCAGTTTAGATAGGCATAGAGCCTCATTGGATCTACAGTTTCTGGTCACGTGCTTGTGACCTCATACCAGCTGCTTCTTCCTCATGCTTTCCCTTGTGGAGTGGGGTAGTCCCAATCTTGGGGCTGATCAAAAACCATTGGATGATCAGGACTCATCAGACCAACGTCAGACCAATGACATTAGTGGAAAGACTCCTTGTGAATCTAGCAGACTTTGCATCAGACTAATAGTGTCTTTATCACTTGGTCAATGTATTTGTTTATCCATTTTTACTAAGTGTAGGTGAAGTGACATAAGCCTTGTTGTAAGTGTGCCATTACCAAGACTGAATTTGCCTGCCTTGTTTTGTTTTGTTTTGTCTGTTTTTTTTTAAATCCTATCAGGAACTTAAAGGTTTATACTAAAAGCTATTTTAGAAATGTGACTAGTATCTAGACCTTTCTTACAAATAGTATTTATAAACCTGAGATCTCCTGACAGCTGCAGTAGAGTATTTGCACTTCCTATTGTATCACAGACCTCACATAAAACACAGAATACCCACAGCCCCTGTTTCTAGCTAGTACACTGCACTTCCACACAACCTTCTAAGGTGGTATAAAGTATACTAGCATACAGGCATTTTGTTCATCCCTGTTCATAGACAGAATTACCCATCTTAGCCCCTTTTTAAAACATACAGTTCCAAAGGCCCAAGTCTTTTAATGGCTGTCACATTTATTTCACCCATAATGTTTTTAGCTAAAATGCCTTTTAACACAATTATTCAGGTACATCAGCTGCCACATTTAGCCAAATTCTACTCCAAGTTAATGAACCTTAACAAATACATAAAACAGTCAGAATAACATGCTCAAACAGATGCTATTTGCTAAAGTAAGAAGCCAACCATTCTGTAGCTAAAATCATGGCACTTGTTTTTTACTCAGTCAAAGGAGAGCTTGGATGGCTCCAGAGGACTGGGGATGGGAGTGGGGTGGGTGCTGGCTTTTGAATGAAGCTATTACTTTCCCTTTCTTTTTAATTTATAACTTAAGTTCACCTAGTGTTTTCCCCTGGTTCTCCTCAGACACTCTTTTATCAGAGCTGCTGCCCATAATCCTGTCTCATGCCTGTAAAAGCCCATTCTCTCCATGGCAGTTGGTTATGCATGCTGTGAAAGAACACCTCGTGCCACTGCTGTTCACAGCTGCAGGAACCTTGTTGGCAGCCCCTTTTAATGTTCTTTTAAGACAATGAGATAAAAGCAATGTTCTGTGAAGGCTTTCAAAACCAGACCAGACTCAGAGCAGCCAACATCAAGCACTTCTATGTCTGTAAACTTGAGCCAAGCTGACCTTGCTTCTCTGTCTTCCACTGCAAATAATCATAACCCTAGGTTATAAGCTCCCTTTCCTGCAGGGTAAACAAGCCATCTCTGTCTCAATGGCACAGTGCACAGCCCATGTTCTCTCTACTTTGCATTCAAAGAAATGCTATAACTGTAATAGAACATTATTTTATACTGGATGCAGTTGTGAGGTGCACTAAGGAAATTTCTTCTTCCCTGCTGCCAAAGTGTATTTATTTTGCAGTTAACAAGAAATATTTATAGTAATAAAATAAAGCAGAGAAGATTTTCCACATCTACAAAATAGAAGTTAATCAAGTCCTGCAAAGGGAAAAATAAGGGAAATATTTTAACACAGTCCCAGCTGTGCTGCATGAAATATAACTAGCGTCATTGCTGTTCTCAGGAAAAACAGCACTTGATCTGCTTACCCAGCTTGAACACATTTCTAACTGCTGTTGATACACTCTTGGAAAACGTGGATAGAATATATTGGCATTAAAGGCTGGAGCATTTCCTTCCAGATGCCTAAGGAAACCTCAGAAGCTCTTTCTAGTGGTGCTGCACACCCAACAGTAAGGCAGCAGTCAGTAGGAGCTGCGGTACTCACTGACACGCGAAATAGGGCCCGACATTCTTTTGGGCAGACTATTTTCCAACACTTTCTGCCAGATCCCCCTTTTACGTCGTTATCGTTCTGCCCTCTACTGGACAAAATGTTTGCAGTTCACGTACTTCAGTTAATTAAGCATGCATCTACAATACACAAAATAGTTTTCCTTTTTTTTTTCCATCTTATCTTGCTTGAGAAACTTTATTTCATTATAATGCTTTCAAGCTAATCAACAAAAAAATTGCCTTACATACAAACCACTTTTTTCAGTTTTTCTGATCTAATACTGGACTTTATTCTTACTGTTTCGTTAGGTGCTTGTCTAGATCTTCATATACATTTTTGTTCACATGGCTTTTTGTATGTAAAACTAAGGTCTTTTAATGGGTGCTTTTACTCAATGAACTGTTCTTTTTTAATGAGAAAAGTATGTGTTTAAATCACATCTGTTTCTTTGAGCCACAGAAGTATAGACTAACAAATATAGCATAAAGGTTAGTTATTGTCATTCTTTCCTCAGAAACAGATAAGAGGCAAAAGTGGGAAATATTTAGCAATTCAACTACAGTGATGTGGCAAAGCTAACTGAGCTGTTAACCAGAAGGTCAATAGACTGAAACTCATCCATTGTCTACTGCATGATCTAGGGTAACCTAGACCTGTATAGCCCGGGCTATATTTAAGGTCAAACAATCACAGTGACCCACCTAATTTTATAACAACGAACAACTGTGTGTGCACATATATAGGCATCTACGTGACTGTAAAGAAAAAGAAAGAACTTATGGACCTGGTACATACCCTAAGAAAAAGGAATAATCTTTGAAGGGATACCTTTCATGGGTAACCAGAGGGCTCAAAAGGCCTCATAAGCAGAATGTGAACCAGACATGGAAGGAGTGTAGCAAGTACAGAGAAAAGTGTCAGGAGGCTGCAAGTTCAGAAGGAGAAACAGGACTCTGATTTCCATGTGCTCTACTGCAGAAAGCAAAGGCAAATTCATAAAGATTCCCTTTGTGAAAAAAAAAAAGATTTCCAGATTTGCAGGAATACTTCTCTGTAAAAAGACCTTCAACCAAACATACACCCCTCTGCCCTAACAACTTGCCCTCTAAACACTGCAAAATATTTACCATTAATTTAGAAGCCTGCAAAGGCAACACAGCGGGGCACAAGCACTCCAGGAGACTTGTGGAATACATTAAAAGTCTCCTAATAGAGGTGATAATGGAGCCTATGAGGGCATGCTGGACCTCATACTCACTATCAAGGATGAAGTGGGGGATGTGAACGTTGGGGGTAGTCTTTTCTGTAGTGATCATAAAATGATGTTCATAATATGATCTTCTCAGGATCCTGAGGAGATGGAACAAGTAGCATTACAGCCCTTGCCCCTGAGTAGCTGGCTCCAGTTGACCATGCTTCGAGCAGGGGATTTGACCAGATGATCTCCAGAGGTCACTTTCAACCTTCAATGATTCTTTAATTCTATGAGCCTAAGCATATTTATAATGCCATAGTTATAGTTTCACTGTCTTCTGAAAGGAGAGTTTTGAAACAACGTGTTCTTACTGTATTTGCACCATTATTCAAGCACCAAAGAGTTCTTTAGCATTGTCATGAGCATGTAGCAAATCTATACCTGACTGCACAAACAATTTCTCTAAATACACAGTACAGCATCTGCTTTAACAGATACAGATATATTTTTGAAAGTGGAGGCACGGGGGTCCTCCATGCTTCTTTTCTAGAAGTAGTCACATGACATCTATACTCACTTAACAACTGCCTCAGACAGATACAAACTACCATGCCTGGAACTTCTTCCATGCACTTTTCATTCCTGGTTAACATAAAATATATTCTAGTTGTCCAATTCTGTCTTGAACACAGACTTCGACTGATCAAATAGCTACCTTTAACTACCTGAAGCTGATGAAGCAAGCTCGTCCCAGCCACAACCTGCAGTGTAGCACGTTCAGTTTGGACTTCAGGATGAACTTGTTTGCTAGAAGGTTGAGCAGTGCTGGCACAGCTTGCTCAAAGAAACTGTGGAATCTTTTCCGTGGAGGTTTTCAGGACAGTTATCAGTGGCTGTAGCAACAGGCATCCGCAAACATTTTCAGCTTAACAGTTACATTTTAATTACTTCCTCTCTAATTTTTATCTTCTTAACTGACTTCATACTTTGAGCTGGAGGAGTGCCTAAACTCTCTGACTGAATCAATCTGCCTTTCTCCAGCCCTTGAGGGATAGATTGGATGAGAAACAGAACTTCCTTTCCTCCATTACCTGATTGCATTTAAGTGACATTTGCTACTGGACAGTTGGCAGCCATGCATCATAGGTCATCTTTGTGTGTAACTAGTACTAGTTACTTGTTACAAGAGTAGTATTCATGTACTGCTCAGCCAAATAGCCAGATCAGATAGCAGATGTACCGCGGAACTTTATTCCAGACAAAGTAAAACTGCATGTCAGCACACAAGAATGCTTGTTGCACTGTAGCATCAGGGTATGTCTAGAGATGTGGAAGATTTCTACTTAGATCAATCTCACTTTAAATTAGCAAGCACTTATTTTCTTCCTTTGGTATCTAAAGAATTGCTGTGAAGCACGGGCTGCTGTTGACAGCCTGTAGCCTGCATGATAATTGAGCTCTGTGCAGAGATATTTAATATCTACTTGTTTCTGTTGAAATCACCTACCACGTTTCTATTCCTATGCGTGGTTGAGGGACATACTATGCAGCAAGACCACTTGGCTCCTTTGTGCATGCACAGTTTTGATCTCAAAAAACAGCAGCAAACAAGACATCATCTGCAGTGCACAGGAAGCTCACTCAGCCCTTTACAAAACAGAAACCATAAGATGCATTCACATGTGTCATCTGCTGAGAATTCTTCTGTTAGGTAATTGCTGACATCCATGAAAACAACTGTCCTTATGTAACAGATGTGTTCCTGCACAGGAATATGCAGAAGGCTGCTTCACAAACAACTTCATCTTGTTCCACAGCTTAGTTTAATATATGCATTTTCTTACAGCTATTAGTTGTTAATATATCCGCTAAATAGTGTTTTGCATTTAGATTTTAAAAAGTGCATGTACTCCTGTTCTGCTAAGATATATCATTTATCACAGGAAAATAAATTTTTTCTCAGTGGAAGTTACTTCTTAAAACATGGGTAGCACGTTACTGCATCCAACTCCCTAGTACTACCTCAAATGTGTTCTAGCAGCACAGTAAAACATTTTGTTGATCTTTAAGATCAAGAAGAAACCAGAACTGATCGATAAATTTGCCTGAACCTTAAATTTACAGTGCTTTCTTTAAACATTGCCCTTTAAAAAAAGTCAGGTTTTCCTCAGAGACCTGTTACTGATTCTGAAGTCAGTAGGAGTGTCCTTGTCAGTTTCAGTGGATGTGAGCTTTGCTCCTGCGCTATTTTAGTAACATTTATTATCTTTAAAAATGTGTGCATCAGGAGCTAACAGAATACTGAAGCAAAGCCCTAAAGTGCAGCACAGCTTTGTGAAAGGGCTATCCAGATCTTCTTCTGAAAGGAAACATATTGAAAAACTCCAAATGTCTAACCCGTGGTTCCTCCGGTACTAAGCAGCAATTACAATCACAGCAGCATAACGTAAACCTAACCTCTCTCATTGCCGTGTAATGCAATTCGTGTTTCTTTGTGTCCAATTCTGACATTCAATAGATCACAATAAGGATCCTTCTTTGCTGGATATTGAATCAAATTACTAGATCTGACCTGATCAGGTTATCTCTATAAAATTATACCAAGTTCTCCATGAACACAAGATAGATGAGTGGTGCCTTCTTTCTCTGAAACAACTGGTTGTGGTAGGAGTGATTCAGCTCTGGAAGGCGACAGGGATGTTTTCAAGATAAAGGCTGCATGACTGGGTTTCACTGAATTAAAGGACATTCTCAAGGCCAAACGTTCAGCTGTACTCCTGGCTAACGTACTTGGACAAACAGCAGCAACAGAAGAAGGGAAGGAGAGGAGGATTAGCTGGAAGAGAGGCACAAGGTGTGCGTGCTTGATGGTATCTGTGTTGGGAAGAATATGGAAATAGGATGGAAGGGAACAGAACACTGGGGGGAATTAGAGAACAATGCAGCAGAACTTGAACTGCTGAAGGCTGGCTGGAGGCTTAGAAGGGATGGGGCTTGGGAAAGCTGAAAAGGTACTCAGCACAAGCTAGTAGAAAAAAAATCTTATAGAAAAGTACAAGTTTGAGCAACTTCCCTATTTCTTTAGAAATACAGAAACCTCTCCCAACTACTTTCCTGTGACAAAATCAGCACTGAAATACATTTTGTGCAGTTCTTGCAACGAGAACAATGCAAAGCTGCTATTGCATCGTGTTCAGGTAGGGCAGGTGTGTGTACGAGAGGGAAAGTGCAGGCTTCTAGGACATCCACCCTCCTAAAGACAACTGGACAAAGTTAACCTGTGTGAGAATTACAGAGTCCGTATTGAATATTGCAGCTGTCCAATAGTATGCACCTGTGGCAAGGCTGGACAGTGGCTTTATGGAATCAAATTTGTGTGTGATCTAAAGATGTAAACTATGATATGGGCAGTATCATTGCCAACTAGAGCGACAAGTAGCCTTTAATGATTGCAGAAGAGGTTTTGCATTTCACCACTAGGAAGCAACACAGCACTGCGTAAATCAGACTGGAGCTTTGGTTTAGGGAAGGAGAACATTGCTTATGAATCACCAGTGCCAGTGTCTACTCTGTGCATTCTTTTAAAACAGCTAAGCTAGCCTATGTTTTAATTTCCATTACGTTCATAACAAAACAGATGTGAATTATCACTTTGCCCTTTTTCCTTCACAATGACCTTGGAAATCAGACAAAATACATTGAACTAACTATGCTGGGTATTTTCATTGGGGAAAAAAATTCACATTCCACTTGTTTTCTCTTTCCCTCTCTCTTTTTTAATCTTGAACTTTAGGGGAGAAAATTCCTGCAAGCCCATGACTAACACCCTCATTGCCAAAATATGTCTTTCTAAGATGATGAAGACAGTTCTTTTTTAAAGTACTGGGAGAGACGTCTGACACTTTCCTAGATTTAACAGTTGTATATGCCAGCAGACAGTCTCTGCCCAAATGTGGAAAAACGGACACCTATTTAAAGACACTGACATAGTCTGGCACACTGACCTGGATATAAATTCTCATCCCATATAAAGAGATTTAATGAGAAGCCAGGATAAAAATCAACAGCTCCTGCAGTTGCTCCTGCTGTCTTTGCTAGCCCCCATCTCCACTACAAGGTTCTATCCTTGGATCAGGGGCATAAAAAGGGTATGAGCAGATGGGAATTGTAGGTTACAATTTGCTCTATGAAAATTAGAAACCTTCACCCAGACATGTTCCTTTCCTCCTCACACCTACCACACCATATTTCTGGCCAGGGCCAAGCCAATTGGTGGTGGAATGTTCCCTGATAATGCCTCTGCAATAACGTATTTAAGAGGGGGAAAAATAAATTAAAAAAAAAGAGAAGATGTGAAGAAGCTGAAGCGGGGGCAGAGAGGGGGAGGCATGAGCCTTGTGGGCCTTGAGGCCCTCACTCTCTGGCCTCCCGCCGCGCAGCCGACTGGGCCTGACTCGGCCCAGCCCAGCTGCAAGAAGTGGAGAGGAGATGTGAAGAGAACCTGAGAGGTGTCTGCCTGAGCTGATTGTGAAGAATTTCTGGTGAGAGGAACGGCTGCAGATGCAGAGGTCAGTGAAGGAGGGGGGGGAGTAATGTCGTTCCTGGCCGAGATTCCCCTGCAACCTGTGGTGATGACCATGGTGTAGCAGGCTGTCCCCCTGCAGCCCATGGAGGTCCACGAAGGAGCAGAGATCCACCTGCAGCTTGTGGAGGACCCCATGCCAGGACAGGCAGATGCCTGAAGGAGGCTGTGGCCCATGGAGGGCCTGCTCTGGGGCAGCTGTTCCTGAGGGACTGCACCCCGTGGAAAAACAACCCACACTGGAGCAGTTCATGAAGGACTGTAGCCCCTGGGAGGGACCTTACATTGGAGCAGAAGAGGAATGTGAGGGAGTTCTTCCCCTGAGGAGGAAGCAGCAGCCAAAAAGAGACATATGATGAACCGACCATGACCCCCATTCCCTATCCCCACTTGTGCTGCTCGGGGAGGAAGGTTAAGGCTGGGAAGAGGGATGGTAGGGGGAAGTGACTTTGTTCTCTTTATTGTTATCCTGCTTTGGTTTTACTAATAATAAGAAATAAATAGTTTTCCCCCAGTTGAGTCTGTTTTGCCTGTCCCAAGTGGGGCTAAACTATAACATTTATTTTGGCACCCAACATAGGGCACAAACTCACGACCCTGGGATTAAGAGACCCATGCTGTACCAACTGAGCTAGCCAGGCTATCTATTCTTTCATGTTAAGCAACATAAATTGTTACTTTGTTACTGACGTTTTACTTTCAAGTCCTTAGGAGGACTTTTGTCTTCCAAAAGCTTTACTTTTCCTTTAATGTTCTCCAGTTTATATACCTGACATTTATTATTGCTTTTTATCCTTCTAAGTACATTCTCAGTTACTTTCTGCACTATTTGATTTTGCACCCAACAGATTTGATATTATAGAGGGCTTGGATTCAGAGAAGTTGAAAATGATTGTGAAGTAGATGATATGGAAACAGTAAAATCTAAAAGTATGTCTTGTATTGGACATTAATATTTCACACAGCTAAATGCTTTTAGAACATGAATGCACTAGTAAAGACGTAGAAAAAAAAACGCAGCCAATGTAATCCTACTTCTTCCTTCCTCCTTTTCCCAAGAATTTAATTTCCCAAGAGCTACATTACACTACTTTTATATCTTAGTGTAAATCACATATGCTTTTATTATTCTCATGTTTTTTCATTTCCCCAGTGAATGTACTGAATGGATTAAACAAAGTATCTTAAAAATGTTGTTTCTGGTACAAAAAGTTCTAAGTCAAAATCCTGGCTAAGGTCCTAAGTGACAGACCTTCCTGTCTTAAACTGACTCATTAGTATAACTGATCATGTCCCACAGCACACTGTTAATGGCAGCCTAGAGCCAGACAAAGCTTTTGCAGTCAGAAACAGTATAGGTGAGTATAATTTGCAAAAGCACACTCTGCTACTGTGGGAAATTCAGCCACAGACCGGTAGGACCAGGTCCACTGAAAGCTGTTTTAGATATACTTCTGTCAAAAGCTCAAACCACGTTATTGATAACATCGTATTTTTTCTTTGTGACATTAGTTTTCTAAATGCAGACCAACTTCACCTGCCATAGCTTCCACAGTGAAATTTAAAAGGCTTAGAAAGCTGGGACAGAAATAAATGTGCTTCAAGGGCTACTTTTCACCTCAGGACAGATTTCTTTGAGTAATTATCCCCTAAGAAGAGATCACAATTACAGAAGCAAAAGCACTTTCATCTTGCTTACAAAGTCAGTTGGAGTTTTGTCAATTTAGTTTAATGTTCTCCTGACACTTTAAACTAAACTTGGAAAAAAACTCTACAGGAGTCTCTCAGCTCTGAAGGAGGAGAACCATCCACTATAACCTGTTATGTGTGGAGAAGGAGCTGGCTGGCCACTTTTACCTTTACTTCAGTGAAAGGAAAAGTCAACTGTCCACTTGAATAAGAAATTGCTGTGAGCAGCAGAACTGCTGAAGCCTCCTTTTGACTAGAATTTTGTCTTGTGATTGGATTCTGTTATTGGGAAAGGGTAAGCACTCTCTAAAGTTTTTCTAGCATTTAAAATATGTTATGCAAATTTGCTGGTTCTCCAAACAGTCTTTCTCTTAGTGGAGACGTGAATAGCACTTCCCACCCTTACTCCATTCCTGTTCCATGAGACATGTAAGAACTTAATGGCCATCAGGCCTCTGCTTCTTTGTCAAATTTGGTGCATACAAGTACAGACTCAAAACAGACTCAGAAATTGTTGCACAGACACATGCTGCAGTTATATATGCCTCGTTTCCGTGTGAAACCAGATTAAACTCAATGCATCACTGTAACGCATGCCTACAGCTCTTCTCTTGAACACAAATACAGCAGGCTCTTTCTTCAGCTCAGTGAAGTAACTGCTTTTACTACTTACAAACCACAGATTTCCCACTGTGGACCTCACACATGATCCTATGCAACAGTAAACTAAGCAAATATGATTTTAGCTACACAACCTCATGTAAATCACCTATGAGGGGAATTGTTATCTTCATTAAGAATAACATAAAAGTTTTCTTTAGAAGAAAAATGAAATAAAAAAATAAGTCTACTTGACCCTAGCATAAAACACATTAATGGGATGCTGGATATAGGTATTTCAGACTTTGCACCCCATTCATATACGTGGAGTAAATCAACGTAGAGACTTTTACTTTCATAGAATGATAGAATCTTTAAGGTTGGAAAAGACCTCCAAGATCATCAAGTCCAATCATCAACCTAACACCAACATGTCCGTGAAACCACTTCCTGAAGTGCCACATCTACACCTCCAGGGCTGGTGACTCCACTGCTTCCTTGAGTAGCCTGTTCCAGTGCTTGAGCACTCTTTCAGTAAAGAAGTATTTCCCGATATCCAATCTAAACCTCCCCTAATGCAACTTGAGGCCATTTCCTCTCATCCTGTCACTAGTTATTTGGGAGAAGAGACCAATACTCACCTCCCGACAACCTCCTTTCAGGTAGTTGTAGAGAGCAGTGAGGTCTCCTCTGAGCCTCATCTTCTCCAGACTAAACAATCCCACTTCCCTCAGCTGCTCTTCATAAGACTTGTTCTCCAGACCCCTCACTAGCTTCGTTGCACTTCTCTCCAGCAACAAAACGTCCTTCTTGTACAGAGGGGTCCAAAACTAAACACGGTATTTGAGGTGCGGCCTCACCAGTGCCAAGTACAGGCACTTCCCTACTCCTGCTGGCCACTCTGTTCCTGATACAAGCCAGGACGCTGTTGGCCTTCCTGGGCACACTGCTGGCTCATGTTCAGCCAGCTGTCAACCAGCACCCCCAGGTCCCTTTCCACTGGACAGCTTTCCAGCCACTCTTCCCCAAGCCTGTAGCGTTGCTTGGGGTTGTTTTGACTCAAGTGCAGGACCTGGCACTTGGCCTTGTTGAACCACAATTCACCTCTGCCCATCCAGCCTACCCAGGTCCCTCTGCAGAGCCTTCCTACCCTTGACCAGAACGACTCTCCCACCCAATTTGGTGTCATCTGCAAACTTACTGAGGGATCACTCAATTTTCATCATTGATGAAAATGTTAAACAAGACTGGCCCCAAAACTGAGCCCTGGGGAACATTGCTTGTGACCAGCCATCAACTGGATTTAACTCCTTTCACCACAACTCTCTGGGCTCAGCCATCCAGCCAGTTTTTTACCCAGCAAAGAGTACACTTGTTCGAGCTATGAGCCACCAGCTTCCCTAGGAGAATGCTATGAGAGATGGTATAAAAGCCTTTGTTAAAGTCCAGGTAGATAACATCCACAGCCTTTCTGTCATTCACTAGGTGAGTCACCTTGTCATAGAAGGAGATCAGGTTGGTCAAGCAGGACCTGCCCTTCATGAACCCATGCTGGCTGGGCCTGATTCCCTGGTTGTCCTGCACATGCCAGATGAACACACTCAAGATGAACTGCTCCATAATCTTCCTTGGTACCGAAGTCAGGCTGACAGGCCTGTAGTTCCCTGGATCTTTCTTCTGGCCCTTCTTGTAGATGGATGCCACACTGGAAACCTTACAGTCATCTGAGACCTCCCTTGTTAACCAGGACTGCTGGTAAGTGATGTAGAGTGGCTTGTCAAGCTTTTCCACCTGGCTCCTTCACCTCTCTTCAGATACACACAGCCTCAGACATTATATTATCCATGTTTCAGAGACTTTCTTCACAACCAGAAATACTACATGTTCAGAATAAATCCTCACCTATAGATCTATACCAGCCTCACTGCTAGCTGTCAGATAGCTCCAAAAAGGCCCATATATTAATGAGAAGTTCTACAAACAAGATTTATAATATTTTTTTTTATTTTAACCCCACATTTTTAACAAAAATAATACAATGGAACACTAATAAACTGCTGATTTTTTTCCAAAAAGGCTCCATGCAGAAAGTGATCATGCTCTGAGATGTATTGTTCTATGTACCTGAAGACCAGAAGTCATTCCTTATAGTGTAGCCACATTTGTAGGCATGCCTCCCCCCTCTGACTCCATTCTTATTTGCCCCCATCACATGACCCAAAACTCAGTGGCTCAATAAGCTTGAGAGAGCTATGACAAACTTTTTCAAAGCTACATTTCCCTGGTGTTATTTCCAAGGAAATATGAGAGGACAACATTAGAGCAGCTACATGGATCAGATATTTCATCAGTGCAGTTCACGATTTTAATCAGTCTGTAGCACATAAATAAGATTTTATGCATATACCAAAGCTTGAGTTATCTAGCTATGACAACATTGATCACTGCCTGCTGACTACATCAGATAGACTAGATTGCCAGGTAAACCATAATTAACAGTAAGATCTCTGTTTCAAAGAGAAATAGTAGATAATACATTTTCCACTTGTTAACGTTCTTTTCAACAGCTTTACTATCATTTTTAATTATTGAACTAATTCTTTTTTTCTCTTCAACTTATTGTCCTCAAGAGCAGATCTCCACTGCTTCTATACAACATGGACTAATCAATAGATTAGGTCTAGAATAACAAAATTATCTGTTAGGTTTTATTTAAGGAAAAAAATAGCTTTTTCTTTTTTTTTTCACACAAAGAATATACTATGTTTTACATGTACATGGCCAAAAATAACTTAATTCCCTCCAGAGTAAGAAGAGAATAACAGAAGTCTTATTTTTGGTGAGTATTACATTTTTAGTTCATTCAGATGTTATTTGATCCAAGAGTTGAAAAAAAGTAAAAAAGATAAAAGTAACATACAGCAATTATTGAAGTCTTAATGCTTGATATACAGTTGAAAGTCTTTCCCAGATAAGTCTCAACTTCATGCTGTCCCAAACTTGAAGAATATAGCTGATTTGCATCTATATCCAATATTTTTAAATCCATTTAAAGTGCATTGGCAGGTTCATTTTCTGCTTTTAAAAAGTTAGTTGACAAAAAATGTTGTACTCTTGGCTTAAATTTCAAAGGTTACTTTCTCATGGCTATTATCGTTGTGATGAGAAGAAGAAGAAAAATGTCCTTAGACTTTATTGCATTTTTCTTAATGCTTTTTTAAACTGGATATTCATGAAGTCAAAAAAAGAAACCCATATAATAAAAACAACAAACCACAAAGTTGTTGGCATTTTTTTGGCTTTGATTATAGGCTTTGCTCCTTATTTTCACAGTCTGAATCCTCATTTGTATTGTAAGACATTGTTTTCACCAACTTCACTGGTGATGAGCACAGATGTGTGTTAATAATAGCACAACTATGTTGCGTAAAGTTTTAATTATGTCTGAACTAAAGCATGCACTTTGATGTGTCGGGACTTCAACAGAAGTCTTCAGGTGACTTCAGGTGACTCAGCTGGAGTCACTTTCCTCTTCCACCACACCATAAATAGTTGAATACTACTTCATCATTGTTCTGACTTTCTATAGCAGCTTCTTACCAAAAATATTGGACAAAGACATGCCATCCAATGCTCTTGAGCTCCAGCTTCAGGACGCATTCTTTGAACTTTAGGCTTTTTGAAAAATATTATAGGTAGTGCTGCAGCCCTGTTCCCTGAGAACCTACCACAGTCTTGTTCTGTGGCATATGCTGTGCAAACTACTGCCAGATCTCTGAACAGTAATGAGCTTGTATAAGACCAACAGGCATCAAAGTCTTCAGTCTCTTCTGAATGTGTTGTCATTCTTGTCAACAAAAATGTCACAGTAATCTGCCAGACCTCTACCGCTCTCTTTTTCCTGTTCCCTACTTGCATTTGCACAGCTACCAAGAAAATGAAAAGTGAACAGGATCCAGATATTCTCTCTCTCTTGTCAGTTTTTTAAAAGAATATTAAGTGTATACATTTTGTTGTTGTTGTTTTGGTTTACAAACATTCTAGTGATTGAATAGGAATACCAATGTATACTTTTCTGAGAATGCACCAATTAGCATGACTGCTCTGGAATCAATAGAGATAACTTATTCTTCTGGCCAAAGTATTTGATAAATAAATGTATTCAATGACAGAGTAGATCACCCACCTTGCACATGTGTGGGTCTGTGCCAGCCTCATGAAGTTGAACCAGGCCAAGTGCAAGGTCCTGCACCTAGCAATCCCAGGCACAAATACAGGCTGGGCAGAAAATGGATTGAGAGCAGCCCTGAGGAGAAAGACTTGGGAGTGCTGGTGGACGAGAAGCTCAATGTGAGCAGGCAATGTACCCTTGCGGCCCAGAAGGCCAACCGCATCCTGGGCTGCATCAAGAGCAGCATGGCCAGCAGGTCGAGAGAGGTGATTCTCCCCCTCTACTCTGCCATGGTGAGAACCCACCTGGAGTAGTGTGTCCAGTTCTGGAGCCCCCAAACATAAGGACATGGACCAGTTGGAGAGGGTCCAGAGGAGGGCCACAAGGATAATCAGAGGGCTGGAGCACCTTTCCTATGAGGACAGGCTGAGAGAGTTGGGGCTGTTCAGCCTGGAGAAGAGGAGGCTCCGGGGAGACCTGATAGCGGTCTTCCAGTACCTCAAGGGGGCCTACAGGAAAGATGGGGAGAGGCTGTTCAGTAGGGCCTGTTGTGATAGGATGAGGGGTAATGGTTTTAAAATAGAGGGAGGTAGATTTAAACTGGATATTAGGAAAAAATTTTTCACAGTGCGAGTTGTCGAACACTGGATCAGGTTGCCCAGAGAGGTGGTGGAAGCCCCATCCCTGGAAACGCTCAAGGCCAGGTTGGATGAGGCTCTGAGCAACCTGATCTAGTCGGGGATGTCCCTGCTCCTTGCAGGGGGATTGGACTAGATGACCTTCCAACACTAACCATTCTATGATTCTATGATTCTATGTGTATGCACGCATGCATACAATATGTGATTGTGATTGTGGCATATAGCTTCATTTAAAGTTACACATACTTCTGTGTGAGAAACCTAGAAGCTGATGCATCTGGATATGGTCTTGCTAAAGCAATCTATCCTGATAAATCCATTTATTGGAAACTCCACTCTCAAATCACAACTCATCCCTTGGAAAAATATATCTTAAGAAAAGAACAAGTACCAGAAGATGTGATTAACAAGAGAGAAGCAAATGGAAAAATCCAAAGCTGTCTCTGTTAGTTCTCCTTCAGAGTTAATGGTTTAATAGATAAAAATGTATTGCTTAGAAAACAGAGTAGGTGCAGCTCCCTACATTACGATTTTACAGTGAATGGCTTCACTGATTTTTCAGCGGCATCCAGTGGGTCATAAAAGTCCTGCTGACAAAAAACTCAACATGTTCAGGTTCATCCTCTGAAAGCTGAACTTTAGCACTTCTGGTGGCACTCAGTGAGCTTTGATCTTCTTTTTACATGCTACTCTATACAAAAAATGCAGCAATAATAAAGAACATTCAAGTAACAGCGTAACTATATTATAATAGAGTAAACCTGAAACTATCCTGAAAATTGAGAGTGAAAGATTGTTTTAAAATTGGTTTCTTGGTTCCCAAAAGCTCTGTAGTTCTTAGGAAAAAAAAAAAAAAAAAAAAGGAGTGTAACTAATTTTCATTTTGGGTGAATTTTGATATTTCTGCTGCTTTCAGTACAGCTGTGAAAATTTCATATAATGCAGCAGCTACCCCAATACCCAAACTGAGATTATGCAGATGTAGAAACATATGGTTGATGGCAAAACTAAGCTTGTATTCATCAGTTATTTCATCACCCTCTTGTTTAATCATCATCCTCTTGTTTAAATGCTAAATACGTTCCGTAGAAACATAAATTACAATTTTACATGATCATTGCAATTGAAAGTAAAAGGTATAACCAGAACACTGACATCTACAATACAGAAATCAAAAGTATCAATTTCCCCACACCCTTCCCAAGAACTTTTCCATAAAGATTGACTTCCTTATGAGCCAGGTCAGTTCCCAGTGGTCTATCTGGCAGCTGCATCGCTTGCTTTGGAATAACACCAAGGAACTAGCTGATACAGCCTGTGGGGTCCTATGTAAGGGGGTTTAATGTTATTTTAAAGTAAGGAAAATAATCACTAAATGATTTTGGCTTACAGAATGCAACTGCAGAACTTCAGACTCAACAGGGCAAGACATTTATCTTGGATCTGACAGGATGTCTCTTTCTGCCACTGAAATTTTGTGGTTCTGTTACATGACCGCATTGCCAAAGTCACATAGATGTTAATGTATTTGGCTACACTCTCATATCTGGTATGTGAACATCTGCAGTGACCTGAAGTGACCTAGCGAATTCTGATAAGCGAGAAAATAAAGATGTGTTCTTAAAAAACAGTGAGTGTGTTCCAGTGGAGGTGTCTGTGCCAGTCTGAAAGGGAACCAACAGAAAGGTACACATTCTGACCTGGAGGAAGAACAGTGTTCAAAAGAAATACCAGCAATACTGCCACTATCTTTATGCTCCTGTCTTGCTTTGTAACTTTTGGTGGTTAATAGTAACTGCTATTAATTACTAAAAGACTTCGTAACATAGTTCATGGCAGCAGTCTGCTGACAACAATTTACTTATTAAGCAGTCTTGTATTTGAATGGCAACATAATATATGTAGTTTAAAAAGCGTGTTTTCATCTTTGTCCTTCCTTCTACGCCTTTTCCTTATGCCTTCATAAACACTTTCTGAGAAAGTGGTACCCTGCTCCATGGGTTTGGTCATAGCGGCAAAAACTTCATATTGTGGCAAAGACTTCCTGGTAAGCAGAGGAAGAATGAGCTTTAAGGAACCAGACAGACCTTCTTTATATACATACATATTTATACACACACACACACACACACACGTGTGTGTTTTCCACAGGAAATGTGGCTAGAGAAAAGGATGCTTGGGTCCTTTGAAACCTCATATTTCTGTAGCTATTAGAGGCAACTTTCTCAAAGCAGTGTCAAGCACCTGACACACAGGACCTTACTATTATATTCTTATTAATGTATATAAATACTTGAAGGGAGGGTGCAAAAAGGATGGAGCCAGGCTCTTTTCAGTGGTGCCCAGTGACTGGAAAAGAGGCAATGGGCACAAAGTGAAATACAAGAAACTCTCTGAGCATCAGGAAACACTTTTTCACTGTGAGGGTGACTGAACACTGGCACAGGCTACTCAGGGAGTTTGTGGAGTCTCCATCCTTGGAGATATTAAAAAAACTGTCTGGATGTGATCCTGGGCAACAGGCTGTCGGTGGCCCTGGTTAAGCAAATGAGTTGGACTAGATGATGTCCAGAGGTCCCTTCCAATCTAGACCATTCTATGCTTCTGTGATTCTGTGGTTCTGTGACCAAAGATGGGACTACAACAGATGGCCAGTAGTTCCCTTACAGTTCCCTTACTCTTTATCTCCATCTGGAACTAAATCTAACAGTACAACAATTGTAGAACAGTTGTGCAAGTGTCTTGAAAAACAAAGGGAATAGAAAATGTCCAAGCATAACCACTGAGATACATGTGTGTGGGTGTGTATATATATACACACACAGACATACATGCACACCATTTTTTTTTTTTACATTTAAGTTATCCAGTTGTGACTTTGTAATGATAGTCATGTAGTTTTTCTGAGACTACATGATCCAAAATGTACAAGTATGGCAAATTCATTCAAATTATGCAACCACTCTGGAATCCCCATAAACACTAAAACAGTATGTGGTAACAGACTTTTTTACTAAACAAGAGCTGCTCAGTCTAGTTTTGAAGCAGTTGGTGGAGTGTTTGCTAACAGCAGGACCTTATGTTGCTTGATTCAGCTTCGCCTATATGGCAGCTACACATATAGCTGCAAGGACAGCTTATACATATGGCAGCTACACATATAGCTGCAAGGACAAAACGCAGCAGGAGGAAGAAGAAGCTTCCCCAGAAACCCGAGGTGCCCCTGCAGAACCGCTTTGCTGCTCTGCAGACCGAAGAAGTAAGACCCAGCACCTCGGGGGAGGCACTGGAGCCGTGCGAGGTAGCCCGACCGGCTCGCGTGATAACCAGTGCTTCCAAGAAAACGAGGCGAGTGGTAGTAGTGGGTGACTCCCTCCTGAGGGGTACGGAGGCACCCATCTGCTGACCTGATCTGCTCTCTCGGGAGGTGTGCTATCTCCCGGGGGCTCGTGTCAAGGATGTTGCCAAGAGAATACCTGGCCTCATACGGCCCTCAGACTATTATCCATTACTGGTGTTTCATGTGGGGGCCAGCGACACGGCTAGCAGCAGCCTAAGAAACATCAAAAGGGACTTCAGAGCCCTGGGTTCTACAGTCAAAGACTCTGGGGCTCAAGTGGTGTTCTCCTCTATCCTCCCAGTCGAAGGGCAGGGGCCTGACAGGGCCAGACGTATCTGGCAAGTCAACTCATGGCTCAAGGAGTGGTGCTACAGCCAGGGCTTTGGGTATCTAGACCACGGGACGTGCTTTGAGAAGCCCGGTCTACTAGGGCCGGATGGCATACACCTAAACGAGAAGGGGAAGAGTGTGCTTGGATGAAGGCTGGCCAGACTTGTCCGGAGGGCTTTAAACTAGTGTGGCTGGGGGAGGGGGAGCACAGTTCAGCCCACGGCTATCAGCATGGCGCCAGTGCCAGCACCGAGTACCCAGAAGTCGGGGAAGGATCGCAAGTAGGAGCAAATGAACCTAATCTGCAATACAAAAGAACACCTGTCACTCCAGCCAGCAAGTCGGTTTTGTCGGGGCCCTGCTAAAGTGTCTCTATACCAACGCACGCAGCATGGGGAATAAACAGGAAGAACTGGAGATGCGTGCACACGAGCAGGGCTACGACCTTGTTGGCATCACGGAGACATGGTGGGACGACTCT